>OZ024761.1:7539671-7582171 GCA_964016885.1 Eledone cirrhosa | reverse complement strand
ACGTCATCAATGTTTGTCGTAATGCAGACAGCCAGACATACAGACAGATATTATTATAAGGGCGCGACGGAGATCGATAACCAGCGCCTAACACCCCTTTAACAACAGAAAATTGAAAAATAAAAGCTGCAGTTAATATCTTTAGACCACAAGGAATATATAAATGCAAGTTTGACGTCAATCGGAGTAGAAATGTGGATTTGTATAGACTTTACAAAAATGAGGACATACACACACAGAGACAACTACAGTTTTATATATATGTATAGATTACAGTGGAAAAAGCTCTTCTTTCAGAGATTAGACCAGCCAAAAGCTAATGCTAGTGACGTCTCTCCAGCCCACCCATTGATAACATGGATCTCTACAATGCCAACTGAGATGCAATCATGAACGATCTATCACATGTTGACTGGTCTTTTACACACGCACTCATTTCCACCAACATCAAAACATCTTGGCAGATCTTTGTAGACACTGTGCAAAACACACCCCACCAAGACCTGTGAACAAAACTAAGTGCAATATCCCCCAAAACAGAAAAAAAAACTATTATCAGAAAGAAAGAAAAAAATTAACACTAAAATACTGCCAACAGCAACACACACATTCGACAGCTAACGCACTGCTTGAATCAAATATAACCCCCAACAATACATGAAGACCATCCTCAATAACCAAAGAACAGATGAGGAGAAATGGGCCATTGAGAAAATCAAACTCAACCCCAAAGTGTTATTTTCATTTGCGAAAAAACACAAGGTCAATGTTTCCACTGTTGATCCTCTAGTTGATGAAAATGGCACACTCCAAGATAATGCCAAAACCATGGGTGTGATACTGCTCTGTTTTCAGCAATCCTGATATGGCCGATCTGGGCTGTATCAGTGATGTTAATCCCCAACACACTATATCGGTCATAACGTTTGGCGCCCCTGATGTCTTAGCGGCAATAAACGAAATTAAACCCAATCCAGCAGTAGGCCCCAATAGGTTCCCTGCTTGTGTCCTGAAGGTGTGTCGACACCAACTTGCATCTCCTCTTGCTAATCTGTGGACGGACTCACTGGATGCTGGCTATATTCCTGAAAACTTTCTGTCCCAGTTTTCAAAAAGGGAAACAAGTCCGTTGCAGTGAACTACCGTCCGATCTCACTCACCTCTCTTATCAAGGTATTTGAGAGGGTGGTTAGATCACGAATAACCCACTTTCCCAAAAGCAACTGACTGCTGAACTCCAACCAACACGGGTTCTGTAATGGAAGGGACTGCCTAATGCAGCTACTGCGTCACTTTGATGATATTTTGAGAGTTTTGGGAGAGGGCTCCAACACTGATGTCATCTACCTTGATTTCAGCAAGGCCTTTGACAGAGTTGATCATAATTACTACAGTGGATCAAGTGTTTCCTGATAGACAGAGCCCAAAATGTAGTCGAAGGAGTAAAATCAAGCCCAGCCAAAGTCAGTAGTGGCGTTCCACAAGGCAGTGTGTCGGGCCCACTTCTTTTCATCATCTACATTAATGACATTACTGACATCATCAAGCACAGCAACATAAGAATCTTTGCTGATGATTCCACGCTCAAGAAGTTCATCAATGAGGTGGGTGACCGGACTTGCCTTCAGACCTGCTTGCTGTTATCCAATGGGCAGAAAAGAACAATATGCTGCTGAATGAGGATAAATTTGAGTTAATCCACTTTAGAAAAAATATATATATATATAATGTATGTATATACGAGGGTAATCCCTAAAGTAAGGTCTCCAAAGCGATGGGGGACGCAGAGAAATTGTTCGTACGGCTGTTGGCAACACTGTTGTGATTGGTGCTTCCTTCACTCCCAAAGAAGCATGCGCGCGCTTTGCTGGGATGCTCAATCTTGGCTTGGCAGCCATTGAGAATGGAGCTCCCGTTGAACGCTACCGCCAAGTGTGAATTTCGCGCAGTTATTATATAGAGGGCAATCCCAAAAGTAAGGTCTCCTTCCGAGGAAAACATGCGTAAAGATTGGCGGATCACTCTGGATGCTCTCTGTATTTTGTTTCCTGAGGTTTCCCAAAGCACCATCCACAGGATTTTAACGGAAAAGTTGCAATATCGGAAGGAGATCTTACTTTTGGGATTGCCCTTGCATATATATTTAATTAGAGAGTGCACAACATAATATATAACTCCTCCATTACCAAAGGTTTCAGGACCTTATGGAGTAGCTATACATTGTGTTGTTCCCTCTAATTAAATATTTCTGTTTTATACAGAGAGCACTATTTTTTCCTTTATATATATATATAACTTCTCTGAAAGATTTTGTTCCCAACTCTTGCGAGCCTCACTTCAAAATTGCCGTCGTCGTTGATAGAGGCTTTATTAATCTATTTTTACCCATTACATATTTGTTTAAATGAGAGAATTACATTATATAAAACAAATGAAGAAATATATCTTCCATGCTAGCATGGGTTAGACGGGAATTGTCCCTCTTGAGGCAAGATTGATCGGGTGACCGTGTCTGGCAGGTTTTCTACGGCTGGATGCCCTTCCGAGCACCAACCAAATTTACAGTGTGGACTGGAGCTTTTTACCGAGTTACCTATACGACCACTTTACAGCGTGGATTGTGTTTTTTTGTCGTGACACCTACACCACCTCATTAGCTTGAACTGGATATTGTGGTACCAACATAACTTTATAGAGAAAGGGTGGTGTTGGTGGGAGTGCGAGGATGAGGTAGGGGTAGTGGGTTGGGGTGTATATTTGGTTAAGAGGTGCCTACTGACTGTAGGTTAACTTTGACCGTAGGGACGGCGGGTCTTCTGTATTACTGCATAGCGCCAAAGATCTCGGTCCAGTGACATTGTCTTGGTGAGATGCAAGTGTGCAAGGTCAGAATTTATCAAATCGTCCCAGGTTTTTCTTGGTCTACCTACTCCGTAACTTCCATCAATTTTGATCGCTCTGCACCTTTTTATACAGCTGTCATCTTTCATGCGCATCACGTGACCATACCAACGTAGTCTTCTCTCAAGTAAACTGCATCTGATCCTGCTTATTCCTAATTTCTCACTTAGTTTGTTTATGTTTAGCCGTTCGTGTATATTACTATTACATATCCAATGAAGTATGCATGCTTCGTTCCTTTCCAGTCTACGCAAGTCCTCTGCATGCAATGCCCATGTCTCACTGCCATGTAATGTTGCTGTTCGTATACAAGCATCATACAATCTGCCTTGCATTTTTAGAGATAAACCTTTTGTGGCCAATAGCGGTATAAGCTCTCTGAACTTTTTCCATCCCGTTCTGACTCTGGCTACTGTACTTTCAGAGCACTCTCCACCACTGCTGATTTTGTCACCCAGGTAACGGAAAGTATACACTATTTCTATAGAACCATCTGGGCAGTAGAAGGAGCTAGTATCCTGTGGGCACTTGCTACTTATTGCACCTGAGGATTGGCCACATATAAATTGTACGTTCTTAGGTAGCTTGCCTGTGATCCCACTACATCTTTTATAGTTTGCATTTGGGACATAGAATGGAATTTCTACCTACTCCTTTCTGAGCATGGCCATTTCCCAGAGGGCACCTGTGCCCTATTTTCCTTTCTACAAACTAGAACATTAGTCTTAGAGAAGTTAACTTTAAGGCCTTTTCATTCTAGGTCTTGCTTCCATGTTTGGAATTTCTCCTCTAGTTCAGCCATAGATTCAGCTATGAGAGTTAGATCATCTGCGTATCGGAGTTCCCATGGGCAGCCAGTCTTAAACTCCTTTGTTATAGCCTGTAGGGCAATAATAAATAGGAGGGGGCTAAGGATAGAGCCTTGATGAACACCAACTTTTACACTAAATTCTTCACAATATTCATTGTTAATTCTAACCTTGCTGACTGTTTCTTTATACATGGCTTGTATAGCTCTCACAAGCCATTCATCTACACCTAGTTTTCTAAGGGCCCACCAGATAAGGGAGCGGGGGGACTCTGTCAAAGGCTTTCTCCAAGTCAACAAAAGCTAAGTAGAGGGGTTTACTTTTTGCTAGGTACTTCTCCTGTAGTTGTTGTACAAGGAAAAGAGCATCTGTGGTACTTTTACCTGACACAAACCCGAACTGCATTTCATCAAGATCAATTCGGTCTCTAATTAGTTGTGCAATAACTCTTTCTGTGATTTTCATGACCTGGTCAACTAACTTAATGCCCCTATAGTATCCCCTATCTAGAGCATCTCCTTTACCCTTGTAAGATAGATATATACACATGTATATATATATACACACACACACACATGTATATACACGTATATAATACATAATTATGTCAAAAAGTAATAAAGAAACGGGGAAAAACTTAAAAATTATGTTTTTCTGTTTCTTTATTAAAAGTTGATAGTCATTGATATGTGTATATATATGTGTGTGTGTGTGTATATATATGTGTGTATATATATATATGTATATAGTAAAAATAAAAAATGTGAAGACTAAAATCCGAAGAGTGCTCAATAAAGATTATCAATATATATAAAACTGAGGATGTCTGTGTGTGTGTGAGTTTGAATCCCTAAAACTCGAGAACCACCCAACCGACTGTTTTCAAACTTTACACATGTAATACTTATGTTTCAGGGAGTGTTCTGAGCAAAAGAAAATTTCAAATTTTCAATATCCTAGGGACCGCATTAGGCAATTTAGCAATCTCTCTCTATAATTCTTAGTCTTTCTCTTTTTAGATAGATACATACATATAACGTCGCACCCTTATAATATCTGTCTGTATGTCTGGCTGCATTACGTCACTTCTGTGTCTGTCTGTGAGTTTGAATCCCTAAAACTCGATAAGTACCCAACCGATTTTTTTTCAAACTTTACATGTGTATTACTTTATGTTTCAGGGAGTGTTATGCACATTAAAAAAATTTAACTTTTTTTTATCTCCTAGGGCCGGCATTAGGTGAAAAACTGCGTTGTTTAACATTTTTAGGGGTTTTTTGAGGTGTTACGTCAGACCGCTTTCCTTGAAATTGTAACTATGTATTAGTCAGTCTCTTCTTCATACCGTGAGCAAAGAAGATCCAACTTTTTATGGCCTAGGGCCCGCATTAGGTGAAAAACTTTTTCAGCTTTTTAGGGCTTTTTTGAGGCGTTACGTCTAGCCGATTTTCCCGAAATTTCAAGGCATATTATATTATGCACATAAAAAAAATTCATTCTCTTGATCCCCATTAGGTGAAAACCTGCATTTTTCCTGCTTCATCGAGAAAAATCTTAAAGATTATCCAGCCATCGGTTTATTTTCTTAACATATTGTCCAGGCATACAGTTTTTCCACAATTAGGTCTGTTGACAGCCTGCATGCCAAAATATCTTATCCCGTGCAACGCCGGGTTCCACTGCTAGTATATATATATATAAATAGTTTCAGAAAATCCTGTTATGGGTGAAAGCAGCGATTCTTTGCTTAAACTTTAATCTGTTATTTTAATATATATATATATACATATTCACACACACATGTATGTTTCCTTTTATTTTTTTAAACTAAAAACCTCAAAATAACTTTTTAAAAACTATTTTCAAATTTCAAAATAAATTTTACTCGTGGAAACATGAAAGAAATATTTTGGAGAACAAAAAATAAAATAAACTCAATATTTACTTTATTTTCTAGTTTGACGATCAGAATTATTATTTATTTAAAAAAAAAGAGAAACTATATAAAATAGAATATTATTATTAATATTTGAAAAACTCAGATTACATTTTCATTTCATCATTTTTCATCATACATCCACTTTTACCTGCTTGCAAGGGTGGGACGGGAACTGATGCTGGCTGGATTTCTACAGCTGGATGCCCTTCCTAACACCAACCTCATTTACAGTGAGTGCTAGGTGCTTTTTTGCCGTGGCACCTCCACGACCACTTTGCAGTGGAATGATAGGGAACCCAGTCCCTATCATCTCATTTCTACAGCTGAGTAAACTGGAGCAATGTGAAATAAAGTGTCTTGCTCAAGGAAACAACACATCACCCGGTCTGAGAATTGAACTCACAACCTTTCGATTGCAAGTTCAATGCTCTAACCACTAAGCCATGTGCCTATATATATATTAAAATAACAGATTAAAGTTTAAGCAAAGAATCGCTGCTTTCACCCTTAACGCGATTCTTTGCTTAAACTTTAATCTGTTATTTTAATAAATATTTGCTCTACGGTTCTTATATATTTGATATATATTTATCCTTATCGAGCCCTCTTTGGATTTTAGTCTTCAAATTTATTATTATTACTATATATATAATTTATTATTATTACTATATATATAAGGTGGATTGGCAGTATCAGTGGAGGGTCGGACGCCATGCTTTCCAGCATAGTTACGTCCCTTTACGATCTGAATTCAAATCCCGCCGAGGTTGACTTTGCCTTTCATCCTTATGGGGTCGATAAAATAAAGTACCAGTAATGCACTGGGTAATTGCTGGCCTTGTGCCTAAAGTAGAAACAATTATTACTATATATATATATACATATATATACACACACATGGTGACCAAAAAATGTATACACACTTCAATAGCATTCTATTGAAAGTGTGTATGTATTTTTTGGAACACCCTGTATGTATAAATAAACATAAACTGCCAAAAATTGACGGCAATTCTCTCACACACACACACATTGACTTCTAATATAGGCATAAGGCCAACCAAGTTGATTGCATCAACCGTAAAACTTGACTGCTACTATATTTTATTGACCCCCCCAGGAGGAAAAAAGGCACAGTTGATCTAGACTGGATTTGAATTCAGAATGTAAACAGCCAGAACGAACACCACAATGTCATTTCCTCTGACGCTCTTTCAATTCTGCCGAACCACCATACATGTGTGTGTGTAGTTTCGATTCCCCCCCTGCCGAGTGTTTTCTCCATAAAGGTTAAAGAAAACAGTTTTTTTTTTAAAGCTTAAACTCAAAATATATCTCTATGTAGTAAAAGGAGTAGGCTAATATTTTTAATTTTAGTGGTTTTCAAGTAATAATCTGGCTGATCTAAAGGAATTTAAACAGCTTATGTGGCTTTTAAAAAATTGAACTGAGTGTGCTAATGAAATAATAAAGAAAAAATTCCACCTCAGGTGACCATGTCTTGCTCATACAGAATTGCTTTTGGCCTGGTTTCTACAGCTGGATGCCCTTCCTAATGCCAACCTCATTTGCAGTGTGTACTGGGTGCTTTTTGTTAGACCTACACAACCACTTAACAGTGTGGGCTCCACTCTACAGTGGATGATGATATATATGTATATTAAATACCTGTTACATTAGGTAGATGGCGCTATTGTTGTCTGCTAAAAGAGGAATGTAACTAAATACAGAAGTAAACAAAAAATTTGAGAAACTTGTTGAATCTTGACAAAAATGATGAAATGGTAAAAAGTCATTATGTAATGGAGTTGGACATCTTCAGTGGCAGACCAGGGACAACACCAGAGGTCTCACCACCACATAATACCCATAGTACCCAACCTTATTTCCAGAAGGACATGTCTACATGCAAATTGTAAATAATATATAATAAATAAAATCGTTAGTATCATCATCATCATCATCATTTTACGTCCGCTTTTCCCTGCTTGCAAGGGTGGGATGGGAACTGATTCTGGCTTGATTTCTACAGCTGGATGCCCTTCCTAACACCAACCTCATTTATAGTGAGTGCTGGGTGCATTTTTTTTGCAGTGGAATGATAGGGACCCCAGTCCGTATCATTTCATTTCTACAGCTGAGTAAACTGGAGCAATGTGAAATAAAGTGTCTTGCTCAAGGAAACAACACATCACCCGGTCTGGGAATTGGACTCACAACTTTTCGATTGCAAGGCCAATGCTCTAACCACTAAGCCATGTGCCTCCTAGTATGGCCATGCTCAGTGTGTAGGAAAGGAGTAGGCAGAAATTCAATTTTATGTCCCAAATGCAAAGTATGGGTACATAAAAGATGTAGTGGGATCACAGGTAAACTATCTAAGAACGTAGACTTTATATGTGGCCGATGCTTAGATGCAATAGGTAGCAAGTGTCCACAGGATACTAGCTCCCTCTATTGCCCAGATGGTTCTATAGAAATAGTAGACACTTTCCGTTACCTGGGTGATGAAATCAGCAGTGGTGGAGGGTGTTCTGAAAGTACAGTAGCCAGAGTCAGAACGGGGTGGAAAAAGTTCAGAGAGCTTATACCGTTGTTGGCCACAAAAGGTTTCTCTCTAAAAATGAAAGGCAGATTGTATGATGCTTGTATACGAATAGCAATGCTACATGGCAGTGAGACATGGGCATTACGTGCAGAGGACCTGCGCAGACTGGAAAGGAACGAAGCATGCATGTATAATAGTAACATACGTGAACGGCAAAGCATAAATGAACTAAGTGAGAAATTAGGAATAAGAGGGATCAGATGCTGTTTACTTGAGAGAAGACTACGTTGGTATGGCCATGTGATGCACATGAAAGACGACAGCTGTATAAAAAAGTGCAGGGCGATCAAAATTGATGGTAGTTACGGAGTAGGTAGACTCAGAAAAACCTGGGACGATTTGATAAATTCTGACCTTACACACTTGCACCTCTCTGGGACAATGTCATTGGACCGAGATCTTTGGCGCTACGCAGTAATACAGAAGACCCGCCTTGCCTATGTACAAAGCGAAACCTACAGTCAGTAGACACCTCTTAACCAAATATACACCCCATCCCACTACCCCTACCCTATCCTCCCACTCCCACCAACACCACCCTCGCTCTGTAAAGTTAGTACCACAACATCCAGTCCAAATAAATGAGATCGAGATCGTGTAGGTGTCACGAGAAAAAAAAACATAGTCCTCGCTGTAATGTGGCTGTGTAGGTAACGATTAAAAGTTCCCAGTTCCACTGTAAATGTGGTTGATGTTAAGAAGGGCATCCAGCCGTAGAAAACCTGCCAGTTAGTCCTATATGAGCGAGACACGGTCACCCGACCAACCTTGCCTCAAGTGGGACAACTCCCGCCTAACCCATGCTAGCGTGGAAGATGATGATAAATAAATTTTTTTTTTTTTATTTTACTATATTTATATATATGTATCATTTGATATTTAATATATTATTATATCATCTCTACTGCCCCCACAGACCCCCCCTCCCCAAACCTTCTCAACACACCCCGGGAGGTGGTGTAGCACCGACTTTGAGAACATCTGCCCTACACTGTAGAGGCTCATACACAACTCTATATATGTATGTGAAGATCAGAGAGTCACTCCAGGTAGAGACGCTACTTCTTCAATTTAAGAGATCACAGCTCCGATATTATGGGCATGTGGTTAGAATGTCTCAGGAAAGAATCACTGGACAGATTTTACTGGTGAAACTAACAGGTAGGTGACCCAAGGGTAGACCCCCCGATCAAGATGGTTAGATAATATCCATGAGCTTTGCTGGTCACACTTGGCGATCCAGTTGGAGACGGTTGCTTCTGAGAGGGCCCACTGGAGCGAGTATTTGAGGACTCTGCCTCCACGACCCTCTCAGGAATAAGTGGAAGAAGGAGAAGATATATATATATATATATATATATATATATTTATATGCAGAGGTTATATTTAATTTGTTGGGATACAACAAGCTAAAAATCTGCCTTGGAGGCCCTTGAAATATGTATAATAAAATAAATATGGTTTTATAAATATAGTTTCCTTTGAAAGTATTCAATTTCCACGAATCTCAGAACAGTGTTTTTCTGCTAATTCAAGTGAGAAACTGAAAGTAGTGTTTTCCACGAATTGGAGTGGAGAGCCTGTGTACACTACAATAGTACTTGTTCATTTATACATTGCACCTTTTTCAGAAAACCCAAAATATTCATGGTAATGTAAATATTTATTTTTTTAAGGAACCCGGAGTTTGTTTTACGGAACCCATGTTGGCGACCACTGATGTACATCATCATCATTACCATCATCATTATTGTTTAACCTCCATTGCTGAGGACTGATTGGTTAGGAGACTATGTCTTGTTTGTATGTTCCATTGTTGTCTTGGTTTCTACAGATGGATACCTTTACTAACACCAACCTGAGTATATAGTCGGAGACACTTGCCCAAGGTGCCATACAGTGTCACCGAACCTGAAACCATGTGCTGGTTGCAAGGCAAATTTCTTAACTACACAACCACTTCTGTGCCTATATTTTTTTTACACAATATAAACATGCAGTACATGCTGTAAAGTGGTTCTTGCTAGAAAGGGCCTCCAGTCATAGAAAGTTTGCCAAGAAAGGGGTTAGGAGGACCATTCAGTTTGTGTGAAAAAACCCAACAACTTCTCTACACTCAATATGACTGTACGAAAGCAGGATACAGATTTCTTAGGCCTATCTTGGAAGCCAGTAGCCCCACTTCAGTACTGACTTTGTCTATGTAGACTCTTGTCCAACACTGGTTATCAGGGAAAGTGGGCATTAAATGGTGATGATGATGATATATTTACTTTGTCCCTTTCATAACCCCATTACTAATGAAATACACTATCTGAATTAATTAATGAAGAATTATTAATCATTTTATTACTAAGATAGTAACTTAATGTAAGGTTACATGAAATTAAGTTGGAAGTTTTCAACTTAAAATGGGTGGTTTTATTTCATAGAACCAGAGCTGGTTTTGGCTTGGTTGGTAATTAAAGGGTTATAGATATATATACAGTGTACCCCCAGTATTTGGCTTGGTTGGTAACTAAAGGGTTATATATATATACAGTGTACCCCCAGTATTTGGCTTGGTTGGTAACTAAAGGGTTATATATATATACAGTGTACCCCCAGTATTTGGCTTGGTTGGTAACTAAAGGGTTATATATATATACAGTGTACCCCCAGTATTTGGCTTGGTTGGTAACTAAGGGGTTATATATATACAGTGTACCCCCAGTATTTGGCTTGGTTGGTAACTAAAGGGTTATATATATATACAGTGTACCCCCAGTATTTGGCTTGGTTGGTAACTAAGGGGTTATATATATACAGTGTACCCCCAGTATTTGGCTTGGTTGGTAACTAAAGGGTTATATATATATACAGTGTACCCCCAGTATTTGGCTTGGTTGGTAACTAAAGGGTTATATATATATACAGTGTACCCCCAGTATTTGGCTTGGTTGGTAACTAAAGGGTTATATATATATACAGTGTACCCCCAGTATTTGGCTTGGTTGGTAACTAAAGGGTTATATATATATATACAGTGTATCCCCAATATTTGGCTTGGTTGGTAACTAAAGGGTTATATATATATACAGTGTACCCCAGTATTTGACTTGGTTGGTAATTAAAGGGTTATATATATATACAGTGTACCCCCAGTATTTGGCTTGGTTGGTAACTAAAGGGTTATATATATATACAGTGTACCCCCAGTATTTGGCTTGGTTGGTAACTAAAGGGTTATATATATATACAGTGTATCCCCAGTATTTGGCTTGGTTGGTAACTGAAGGGTTATATATATACAGTGTACCCCCAGTATTTGGCTTGGTTGGTAACTGAAGGGTTATATATATATACAGTGTACCCCCAGTATTTGGCTTGGTTGGTAACTGAAGGGTTATATATATATACAGTGTACCCCCAGTATTTGGCTTGGTTGGTAACTAAAGGGTTATATATATATACAGTGTACCCCCAGTATTTGGCTTGGTTGGTAACTAAAGGGTTATATATATATACAGTGTACCCCCAGTATTTGGCTTGGTTGGTAACTAAAGGGTTATATATATATACAGTGTACCCCCAGTATTTGGCTTGGTTGGTAACTGAAGGGTTATATATATATACAGTGTACCCCCAGTATTTGGCTTGGTTGGTAACTAAAGGGTTATATATATATACAGTGTATCCCCAGTATTTGGCTTGGTTGGTAACTAAAGGGTTATATATATATACAGTGTACCCCCAGTATTTGGCTTGGTTGGTAACTGAAGGGTTATATATATATACAGTGTACCCCCAGTATTTGGCTTGGTTGGTAACTGAAGGGTTATATATATATATATACAGTGTACCCCCAGTATTTGGCTTGGTTGGTAACTAAAGGGTTATATATATATACAGTGTATCCCCAGTATTTGGCTTGGTTGGTAACTGAAGGGTTATATATATATACAGTGTATCCCCAATATTTGTGGTCCCAATTATTCGCGATTTTTTTATTTATGGCTTTTTTCGTGGGTGGCAATATATATTTCTTTAATGCTAAATTATTAATAATATACCACATTTGTCGGCCTATTGGACGCCCCTTCGCATAAAACGCTCTCTCTTTTTATTTTTATTATATTTTACGTTATAGGCATTTTTATGGACCATGTCCGATATTTTTTCACCCTTTGTTGGTGCTCTAGGAATGTAACTGCTGTAAATACCAGGGGACAACTGTGTGTATATATACAGTGTGCGGACGATATTTGTTCGCAATTTTCAACTGTTCATTTTATGCAAATTTTTTTAACTTCCGTTGTCACTCTTGTCTTCATAAAAACAGTGACTATATTTCCATTATTTATTTTCAGAATAATTGATTATGAATAATTTTGAACGTCCAAATTTGTGGAAGAGACGCTGTGTTCTTCTTGGAATCCGCGCCGGGAGGACAAATAAGGAAATTTCAGACTTTCTCAGTGTCAGCAGGAGAATGGTGGAAATGGTCAGAAAGGAATTGGAAGATTCAGGATTCGACTACGAAGCAACATCAGAGAGGAAAACACATGATCGACAATCTGACGCCTTCAGAACCCCCGAGTTTGTCGCTGAAGTTCAGGATATCATCAACAATGAACCTAGCAAGTCAATGCGTGCCATTGCAAGGGATAAAGGCGTGGATGAAAAGCTCATTAGGCTGCTGGTACATGAAGATATTCACTACGTTTCATACAAGATGAGGAAAAGACAATTTCTGTCAAAGGCGATGCAAGAAAAGCGACTAAAGCACGCAAAGAAGCTGATCAACAAGTTGAAACACCTACTGGAGCCAGACATGCTGTGGTTTTTCTCCGGCGAGAAAAACTTCTGCCAAGACCAGAAGATCAACTCCCAAAACAACAGGTGGCTCGCTGTCTCATCCAAAGATCTGCTCAGAGTCATGCAGACAAAGTTTCCAGCGACAACATTGGTCTTAGGTGTCGTCAGCAGTCAAGGTGACGTCGTGCCACCTCACTTCTTCCTGAGGGCCTCAAGCTGAACACCAATGGCTACATCCGCGTTCTGAGCGAGGTAGTAAAGCCCTGGATCGACCAGGTAGCTGCAGGTAGGCCGTACGTGTGGCAGCAAGACCCAAGCCTAGCTGTCAGAGAACTTTGTCGACCACATTTCACCTGACATCTGGCCTCCCAGCTCGCCTGACTGCAACCCCCTCGACTTCTTTGTGTGGAGCGCAGTGGAATGAGACACCAACAGATCTAGCTGCAATACGAAAGACGATCTGAAGGCCAGGATCACAAGTGCCTTTAGGGGCCTAAGTCGGGGGACAGTGACGAAGGCCTGTAGCCGGTTCCGAAGCCGTCATCAAACCCAATGGCGGGTTTATCAGGTGAGATCGAAAGAGCAAGTCATGAAGACAAACTGACCCAAGTTTGATAAATAAATCTTAAAAAATAAAACTACTGTGTTATTTTTTCCTAGACAGTAATCTTGCGAACAAATATCGTCCGCACCCTGTATATATTTCTGTTTTCTTTTAAAAGGAATGTGAAGAATATCGAAAAACTTGGTCAAAAGGAACTGGAATTAGGTTTGGTTGGTAAAAAGTCTTGGCACGACCAGTACAAGGACAGCGCTTGGATATTTATTGGAGGTCTTCCTTATGGTCTCACAGAAGGAGATATTATCTGTGTCTTTTCACAGTAAGTCTTTCATTTCTTGTTGTTATTGTATGTGTGTTTTTGTGTGTGTGTTGTTGTTGTTCCCCATGACAAGCTTCTCCAATTTGCCCTATAATCTGTATCCACCCTCACCAACCCCTTGGCTTTCTTTTATTTTCTCCTTCAAAATTTTTAGCCATGTCTTTCTTGGTCTTCCCCTTCCTTCACTTACTTCCACATTCATTCCTATCGCTCCTCTCACCCAGTCACACTCCATCCATCCTCAACACATGACCTAACCATCTCATTCCATTTCTCTTAAAGTGCTTGGTGTTGTTGTTATTTTATACTGTATACATTTTTGTATGATAGAATCAAGAAGGGTCTCAAGCAGATAGGTATCAAAAGGGAATATAAAATTGAGTTTTGTATCATAGAACCGAGTGGGTAATTGAAAAGGTTATGTTCTAGGTCATTACAACACTTTCATTCGTTATTACAATCTAAACTATAATAAAGGGAGGAGCACGGGACTGAGTACGGTTTAAAATTTGTTATCCCATTAGTAAAATAAGTTGGATTACTTTGAATAAATAATGAATGAATATTACATAATTTATCCATTAAATTTTGTGGCTGTTGATTAAATATATTTTGTTTATTTAAAGATTCACTTCTTTAAAATTTCTGAAATGTCAACACTTCCCGTTGGCCATCACTTAAATAAACATACTAATTTTCTGTCACTAATTTTTTCCTAATGCAGTTTATATATAATATCGTCTTTTTTTTTAATGTATCATGGATTATGTTACTGATTAAATAAGACAGTGTAACACAGTCTTCGTTCAATTTCTATGTATTATATATTGCCAATTACGATTTTATTTGATGTATCATATCTACATGTATATATACCTGCGTATAATATCAATATACACACTACACAAGGTAGCAGAAAACCACCCGAAGGGTCGTTTTTCTGCTAGTGCTAATGAAGGTTGTGGATTGGCAAAATTGGTAGGTAGAGTGTGTGATAAAATATTTAGCAGTATTACTGAATCAAATCTTGCGGAGGTCAAATTTCTCTTTTATCATTCCGAGGTTAATAAAATAAACTAGCAGTCAAGTACTGTAGACATTTTTTCACGCTCAGAGTTGCTGAAGCATGGAACAAACTGCCTGCGTCAATTGTTAGCTGCCGAGACACTGCATCCTTTAAGACACTCATGCTTCCCAAAATACGCCAAAACTACACCTGATGTACCCCTTCCATACACATGCACACGTGTGTATCATGACTTGTGCACTGTTCATTTTACTGATGTTTGTGCATTGCCCTATGTACTGTACATGCACTTTTTTTGATGAGTTGTGGTGCACCTGGGCACTGTACACATATTTCATTATTGTTATTATTATTATATCATGACTCATACACTGTTCATTTTCCTGACGTTTGTGCATTGTTCTATGTACTATACATGCACCTTTGATGAGTTGTAGTGCACCTGAGCACTGTACACAATAATTTCATTATTATAATATAATCACCTTTCCATCCTCACTTCCTTAAAATATTGCTAGACTTGTGCTAGGAAGGGCATCCATCCATAAAAAGCTTGCCAAACAAAGGGTTGGGCAGACCCTTCAGTTGTGACAAAGACATGACAACCTCTCCTGTGCAACTCGGTGAAATGTGAGACTGTACATAAATGAGACAACAGATCCCTGGCCTGTCTGGGAGATCAGGAGCCACTGCTTCGGTACTGACTTGGTCTATGTAGACCTGTCCAACCCTTTCTAGCAGGAAAAGCTGATGTTAATATGATGATGATGATGATTGTACAAATGCTAAATAGAATTGTTACAACACTGCCTTAAAGTGACGGGTTGGCAGAGTTGGTAGAGCATCAGAGAAAGTGCTTTGCAGTATAAGTTCAGGTTACAGCATGTTCAACTTTGCTTTTCATCATGGGAGGGGTTGGAGTTAAAATGAAGTACCAGTAATTACTGTGGGTCAATATAGCCAACATTTCCCCACCTTACCACCACCACCACCTTTTTGTGTCTAACTTAGAAAGAATTACAGCTTTGTCTTTCCTCCTGGGAGGGGTTGGAGTTAAGATAAAGTACCAGTAATGCACTGTGGGTCAATATAGCCAAACGTCCCCCACCCCACAACTGCCACCACCACCACCTTTTTTTTGCCTAAATTAGAAAGAATTACAGCAATGTTTTTCTAATTTCAGATATGGTGAAATTGTGAACATTAATCTGGTTCGGGACAAAAAGACTGGTCAGTCACAGGGTTTTGGTTTTATCTGCTACGAAGATCAGAAAAGTACAGTTCTGGCTGTAGACAACCTTAATGGTATAAAGGTAATTATTTTTTTCTTTTTTTTTTTTTTTGCAACCCAGTCTACCCTGTAAAGTGGTTGTACTTAGTCTTACAACTGAAAGCACTCTGTAAGGTGGTAATGCTGGTGCCATGATCAAAAGGGTCCAGTCTACTCTGTAAGGTGGTAATGCTGGTGCCATGATCAAAAGGGTCCAGTCTACCCTGTAAGGTGGTAATGCTGGTGCCATGATCAAAAGGGTCCAGTCTACCCTGTAAGGTGGTAGTGTTGGTGTCACAACAGAAATCACTGTAGAGCTCCAAGTGTGACAAGCACAGTTTGACCACACAAAAATCCATTTTTGCTTCATCATTTTTATGTCAAAATACATTTTTTTTCATAGACAATTATATATCATTTGAAAGTTCTGGATGTGAACTTTCTTCTCATATACTTTTGATCAAAATCTGACACTTGCATATCATGCCAGATCCCCTCAATCACCTTCATATTTCCACTCATTTACAACTTTTGTCCCGTTTTCATTTTTGATTGCTGAACTGTAACGCTAGTTCTTGTTCAATACACTGGAACAGTATAACTTGATTTGTGTTGTCAATGATACAGTCATGAAGAAGTCTTTTTTTTTTAATTTTTTTTTTATTGTGAAGACACGTGATTGAGTGGTTAGAGAATTGGATTCGCAATCGTGGGGTGATTTCAATTCCCAGACCGGGTAATGCGTTATGTCCTTGAGCAAGACACTTTATTTCATGTTGCTCCTTCTGCCTGGAGTTGCGACTGACAGATAGTATTAGCAATTGGAAAGACCAGTGGAAACATTGTTTCCTCGGTCCGATTTGACAAGCCCTATCCCACTTGTTAAGCGAATGAGGTCTGGGATCTTGTTGATCGACTGTATATTTGATATAAAAATCGATGTG
Organism: Eledone cirrhosa; assembly: GCA_964016885.1. Taxonomy (NCBI): domain Eukaryota; kingdom Metazoa; phylum Mollusca; class Cephalopoda; order Octopoda; family Eledonidae; genus Eledone; species Eledone cirrhosa. The sequence goes on along the minus strand of OZ024761.1, from coordinate 7,564,995 downwards.
GGTAGGTCAGATAATCTTTATGAAATATGAATGCGAAAATTTTATTAATTTTCACTTAGAAAAGAACACATTTTCTTCAAGATTTTTATACCATTGCTGATTCTGGCCACAAGATGGCACTAGCACAAATCCAATAAAAAGGAGAATGCTATGGATATTCCTAATACATGTTGACACTATTTGTCAAAATGTTGTATTCCTGCATGGTGAGGGCTGAAATGGAGCACGAATCCAAGGCTTCAAATATTGAGTTTGAGCCAAAATTTCAAGAAATGGGCGAATTTATGAAGTAAAGATACATTTCTATTAAAAAATGCATTAAATTGAGCTACATAAGTCTTTTAGAGCCCCAAATTTGCAGGGAATCGTTGAGAATGTTGTTTATTCCCTCTTGCTGTTTTAACATGTGGAGAGCGATGTCAGAATTTTCGATTTTCTTGGAGAAATATTTGTTAAATTTCATCAATGAAAATTATATTGTGGAATGAATATTAATTTGTAGACTATTAAAGTCCGATACGATATGTTTTTTTATTTTGAATACATCATTTTACGTCCATTTCTCCACGCTGGCATGGGTTAGACGAGTTGTCCTGTTGTGGGCAATGTTAGGTCAGATGATCTTGTCTTGCTCATACAGAACTGATTTTGGCTTGGTTTTTACAGCTGGAATGCCAACAACATTTACAGTGTGGATACATATATATATATATATACACACGCCTACATACATTTTACAGTGTGAGCTGGGTGCTTTTTACTGTATCACAATCATGACCACTTTGCAGTGTTTCAGCCTGTCCTCATGAGATATGTATGGAAGGGGGGGGGGGGGTGCATACTGTATTATACAGTTGGATAATTTGTGGTAGTGTTTACATTTTCACAAGTAGAGACGATTCGTTTTTATTTTCTCTTTCTCTCCTACTAACGAGTTTGGTCACAGGAATTGGTTTTCACATTGTTTTTTTATCTAGGTCTACATGCAATTCTGAGAAAGGTTCATTAATAATTAAATATAATTTTATTGATAGATATCACTAACACTTTGTAAGAAGACTGTTAGTAACACTTTGCTTAAGTTTTAAGCCTTGGCCAATGCCTGTATTGAATTCGCAACCTGGCGTGATATGTGTCATATTTTGATCAAAAGTATATGAGTAGAAAGTTCTCATCCAGAACTTTCAAATTTTATATAATTGTCTACAGAAAAAATGTATTTGACATGAAAATGGATCAAGCAAGCTGTTCATGTCACACTTCCACGGAGCCCTACAGGGGTACCTATTAAATGTATTGTAAAGCTCCAAACTTACAGAGAGGATTCAGGTTTATACCCTGTACCAGTGTATAAAAACTGAACCCCCTACAGATATAGCCATGTCTGAAAATGCATGAAAAGCTTGCAACTGCCTTTAATCACTGTAATTTAATTGTTTCTGTCCATTTTTAATAGTCCATTAAAATGTTATTGAAACAATATCATGTCCCAAAATCTCACAGTTTATTTAGTTCTATACCTACTACAAATGTGCGAAGTCCCTGTGGCTTGTACTTTTGGATTTAGCTAGGTCTGAAAACACATGAAAAGTTTACACTCATGCTGTGAAATTGTCTGTTTGTTACATTCAACAAAATAGGTTTTACATAAAAAAATTTTAAAATTGCAACTAACCACCCACTCACCCCCACCAAATTTCATTTTCAAGAACTCCACCCCCAAAATAGGCAACTGGACATTACAGTGGATTGGCAGTATCGGTAGAGCGTCAAGACACCTTGCTTTGCAGCATAGTTATGGCTCTTTATGTTCTGAGTTCAAATCCCACCGAGGTTAACTTTGCCTTTCGTCTTTATGGGTTCGATAAAATAAAGTACAAGTAATGCACTGGGGTAATTTTTGGCCTTGTGCCAAAAGTAGAAACAATTATTAATTTGTGTAATTTGGAGGTGGTGGCTGTGGTGGTGATGATGATGATGTTTTTTATTATTTCCAAATTCTTTTTTCAACATTTTCAGATACTAAAACGCACAATACGGGTAGACCATGTTGAGAATTACCGGCCCCCAAAAGATACAGGAGATGAAGGGAACCTTGTAAAGAAACTACGACTTGAAGGTTGTGCTCCTAAAACCCCAGAGTCCTCATCTTCAGAAGAAGGGGAAGTTAAGGACTCTCCTCCTTCACCACCTAAGAGAACAAAGAAAGGTAAGACAGAGTAACAAGGCTTTAACCCCCTTAGCATTTAAACCAGCCATAACTTCTCTCACCTCTCTCTGTTCTAACTGGCCATAACCGACCGCTCATACTCACTTAAGGTGTTGTTCTCAAAATAAATAATATCAAAATTTCATAGATTCAATATTATGTGAAATAATTATGTGAGGTAAAGCCTTTACTGTGAAAATATAATAGTATATATAGAGTAATGTAAATGGTATGTGAGATATTATGTGAGGTAAAGCCTTTATTGTGAAAATACAATAGTATATATAGAGTAATGTAAATGTTATGTGAGGTAAAGCCTTTACTGTGAAAATACAATAGTATATATAGAGTAATGTAAATGTTATGTGAGATATTATGTGAGGTAAAGCCTTTACTGTGAAAATACAATAGTATATATAGAGTAATATAAATGTTATGTGAGATATGTGAGGTAAAGCCTTTACTGTGAAAATACAATAGTATATATAGAGTAATGTAAATGCTATGTGAGATACTATGTGAAGTAAAGCCTTTACTGTGAAAATACAATAGTATATATAGAGTAATGTAAATGTTATGTGAGATATTATGTGAGGTAAAGCCTTTACTGTGAAAATACAATAGTATATATAGAGTAATATAAATGTTATGTGAGATATGTGAGGTAAAGCCTTTACTGTGAAAATACAATAGTATATATAGAGTAATGTAAATGCTATGTGAGATACTATGTGAAGTAAAGCCTTTACTGTGAAAATACAATAGTATATATAGAGTAATGTAAATGTTATGTGAGATATTATGTGAGGTAAAGCCTTTACTGTGAAAATACAATAGTATATATAGAGTAATATAAATGTTATGTGAGATATGTGAGGTAAAGCCTTTACTGTGAAAATACAATAGTATATATAGAGTAATGTAAATGCTATGTGAGGTAAAGCCTTTACTGTGAAAATACAATAGTATATATAGAGTAATGTAAATGGTAAAGGGTTAAACTACATACATAGATGCACATTTTCACATACATACACACACAGCAAGGTTAGCATTAACAATGATTATTGTGGGTGTTCTGAAAGTACAGTAAGTACAGTGAGAATGGGATGGAAAATGTTCAGGGGGTTACTACCAATGCTAGCTACGAAAGGTTTTCCCTCAAAATGAAAGGCAGATTGTATGATGCTTGCGTATGAACTGTAATGCTGCATGATAGTAAGACCTGGCGCTGTGTGCAGAGGACCTACGAAGATTGAAAAGAAATGAAACTGGCATGCTCTGATGGATGTGTAATAGTAGTGTGTATGCATGGGGAAATATGAATGAACTGAGAGAAAAACTAGGCATAAAAGGGATCAGATGCAGTGTGCAGGAGAGGAGATTGTAGTGGTACGGACATGTGATGTGTATGGATGAACTGAGAGAAACTGGGCATAAAAGGGATCAGATGCAGTGTGCAGGAGAGGAGACTGTGGTGGTATGGACATGTGATGTGTATGAATGAACTGAGAGAAACTGGGCATAAAAGGGATCAGATGCAGTGTGCAGGAGAGGAGACTGTGGTGGTATGGACATGTGATGTGTATGGATGAACTGAGAGAAACTGGGCATAAAAGGGATTAGATGCAGTGTGCAGGAGAGGAGACTGTGGTGCTATGGACATGTGATGTGTATGAAGGATGACAGCTGATAAAAAGGTGCAGGGCACTCAGAGTTGATGGAAGCTATAGAAGAAGAAGGAGATTTAGGAAAGCTTGGGATACAGTGATAAAAGCTGACCTTGCACAATTAAACATCTCAAAGGAGATGACATCGTTTTACATCTGCTTTCCATCCTGGCATGGGTTTGATGGGTTTTCACAACCCAAGACTAGACAGGTTAAAGAGACTACTTTTTGCTCATACATTCCATGTAGGCATCATGACAAAAAGCATCCAGCGCACACTGTAAAGTGGCCGCCTAGGCATCATGACAAAAAGCACCCAGCCCACACTGTAAATGAGGTTGGTGTTAGGAAGAGCATCCAGCTGTAGAAACCAAGCCAAAATCAGCTCTGTATGAGCAAGACGTCACCTGACCTGGCATTGCCCACAACAGGACAACTCGTCTAACCCATGCTAATGTGGAAAATGGATGTAAAACGGTGATGATGATGATTCCGTATTTAAGTGGGTGCCCTGCTTAATACGAACCACCCTACTGGGTGTATTTTATTGTGACACACCACCATTACCACTTTACAGGGTGTTCTGGGTGTATTTTATTGTGACACCACCATTACTACCTTACAGGGTGTACTGGGTGTATTTCATCCTGTCTCAGCACTAGAGAGCTTGTCAACATTTGGCCAATCTGAATACTGTGTAATCTGTGTAATACAAACCTTGGCTGAAAATTCCTAGTCCTGGAATGACGAAATGAGGTGTATATTTCAATATCGTCCTTAGAATAAAACAATGCAGTTACTGATAAGAAGAGTTGAAATTAATGCATGCAAGATTTCACAGCTCTAGCATCACTCCTTTTTAGTCAGCCTATGAACCTTTCAGCCTATCTTATACACACACACACACAGTGTGTCACCCCCAAAAATGTATACACACTTTGATTACAATGCTGTTGAAGTATGTATACATCTTTTCGGGATAGCCTGTATATATACAAAGTACATAGGCTGACCAAGATACTCTCATGGAATGACCAAATGAGTTTTATTTTTCAACATAGTCCCTGGAAAAAAACAATGCAGCTATTAATAAGAGGAGTTGAAATTAATGCATGCAAGATTTCACAGCTCTAGCATCACTAATCATCATCATCATTTTACGTCCGCTTTTCCCTGCTTGCAAAGGTGGGACAGATCCTATTAAGCAAGGTATCTCTCCATTTGTCGTGGTCCTTTGTCATCTCCGTGAGCTTCAGTGATCTGAGGTCTGCTCTCACCACCTTCGCCCATGCTTTTCGTGGTCTTCCTCGACTGCATTTTCTTTCTACTGGGATTTCTTGGCACTTCTTTACCCAGCGGTCATCCTCCATGCATCACATGTCTATACCAACGCAGTCTTCTCTCCCGCACAATACAGCCTATCCCTCTTATACCCAGTTTCTTTCTCAACTCATCTATGCTTGGTCATTCACGCACATTGACATTGCACATCCACCGGAGCATGCTTGCTTCATTTCTCTCCAGCCGTTGCATATCCTCCACAGTTATAGCCCATGTCTCACTACCATGCAGCATTGCGCATCTCACACAGGCATCATATAACCGGCCTTTTGTTTGTAGGAAGAAACCCTTCTTTGTCAACCCGTTCTTATTCTAGATACTATGGCCTCAGAACATCCTCCTCCCTTGCTAATCTGATCACCTAGGTACCAGAAGCTATCAACCACCTCTATAGCACCTACCTGCATTTGAAAAATGTGTCTATCACTGCGATTATTACTGCCAACTTTCCCTGTACATCTACTGCATAAGTAGTTTTCCCTACCTGTTAGCTTGCCTGCTATCCCACTACATCTCTTGTGTACCCAGGATCTGTATTGTGTACATTCTATAGAATTTATGCCAGTTCCTTTTCTGCATATCGAACATGGCCATTTCCCTGATGGAATCAGAATTTCGTCCTCTTTTCTACTCATCAACACTTTTGTCTTAGCTAGGTTCACTCTCAGTCCTCTTGATTCCAACTGCTGTTTCCATAGCCAGAATTTTTTCTCTAACTCCTCTATTGATTCTGCTATAAGTACCAGATCGTCAGCATAGAGAAGTTCCCATGGGCAGCCAGTCTTCAACTCCTCTGTTATGACTTTGAGGACTATAATGAACAAGAGCGGGCTGAGGACCGAACCCTGATGTACTTGTATCTGGAATTCCTCACTAAATTCCATTCCTTCTCTCACTTTACTGACAGCGCCCCTCATTGTCCTCACAAGCCATTCCTCAACACCTAGTTTCCTTAGGGACCACCAGATGACAGATCGGAGTACCCTAACAAAGGCCTTCTCTAGGTCAACAAAAGCTAATATAGTGGCTTATTGTTCTCTAAGAACCTCTCTTGTAGTTGTCTCACTAAGAAGAGGGCATCTGTTGTACTTTTTCCAGGCACAAAACCAAACTGCATCTTATCTAATTTGACCCTTTCTCTAATTAGTTGCGCTAGTATTCTTTCGGCCACTTAACCTGATCCATCAGTTTTATGCCCCTATAATTGCTCCTCTCCAGAGCATCCCCTTTACGTTTGTAGCAATTTATAAGGATACTGCTTTGGGTATGACTCCGCCATATATAGCTTGGTTGACGATGCGTGCAACCAGTTTAGTGCCTATGTCCCCTGATGCCTTCAGCATCTCAGCAACTATCCCCGACGGTCCAGCGGCCTTACCACTTTTCATTTCCTTAATTACCTCTTGGACCCTCTAATTGTCAATCTCAATAGCTGGTCCCTCTGTCAGGTCTACTGGGGGCAGTTTCTCTCTCTCCCATTCATTTTCGACATTCCTCAGTCTCTCCTAATGACATTTCCAGGCTTCCTTTTTCTCAGCATCAGTGACACTAAGTACACCAGCATCATTTTGGACACACATCTCCAACAACATCCTGATTTACACTGACACACTGCCTTGCAATGCGGAACACCTCACGTCTCTGATCTTCTCGTCGCAGAATATTGACAAATCTCCTACTCTCAGCTTCCCTGAATGCTAAGTACACCTCACGTCTAGCTTCTCTTTTACCGGCTGTGTATCGTTCTGTACTCCCACCATGTTTCCAAGCGTTCCATGCTAGTCTTTTGTCTTTAATGGCTCTATCTACTGTGCTGTTCCACCACCAGGTCACCTTCTGTCTGGTCGGAGCTCTGCTCCAGCCACAAGTTTCTTCAGTAGCCTTCGTAGCTATTTAATATATCCCATGTTTAATTCCATTTCTCTCTATTTACAGACAAACTCGAACGGAAACTTCGGAAGAAATCGAAAAAGCGCAAGAAAAAGAAATCCGACACAAAAAGAGAAGATTCTGACGAGTCGTCATCGGAATCGAGTAGCGACTCTCAAGTTGGTGGTAGTTCCTGTGCTTACTTGTCTGATGTTGAATCATCTAACCGAGGTCAAACTGAATCTCCAAATCACACTTTGAACAAGTACTCCCAGCACCCTTCTGTGACCTCTCGCAGGACTAGCAACAACAGCAACAACAATATGAATACAGACGCGTTTTGCCCCAAGAGAAAATACAATGATTTTAGTGAGAAATATGATGCCAAAGCCCGGTTCGCTGCCTCATCTTCGACTTCCGCCTATGGAGATACTGCAAACCGTATCCGACCAGGACAGGACAACAGGTTTGATGGCCGGAGAGACTACGGTAGAAACCACAACAGCAATGAGAGGTTTGCTAATTCCCGGGGACACAGGTTTGACGGTGGAGTACGACATGTTCCCTACGTAGTACGTTCACCGCACAAGGAGAGGCAAGAGTTCCGAGATTACGATCAACCAAATGTGTACAGAGATGACGTGAGAGAGCCATCTGACCGAGGCGTCTCTAGGTACTCGGTGGTGCGTGGCAATAGCTATCGCGGCCGAGAAGATGCCTACCCACGGCGTGAGTCCGGCTACGGTAGAGGAACATATCCGTCTCGTGGCGGAGGTGTTTATGTACAACGAGAGGGTGGGTACCCTCCACGTGAGGGAGGCACTGGTCTGCTCCGAGATCCTATCTTTCCTCCAAGGGATCCTGGTTATGCCCACAGAGGCGGAGAGGCTGGGTTTCCCCAGCGTGACAACAACTACCAACCAAGAGGCTCTGGTTATGCTCAGAGAGATGACGGTTATGTGAGAGACAACAGGCATGGGAAACGAGAGGAGGGCTACCCCCAGCGAGATGGAAGGTACCAGCCAAGGGACACAGGCTATGTGCAAAGGGAACCGGCCAACTACAGACAGAGGAGCGCTCCCTATTCTGAAAGGGAACGCGTTTACACACAAAGGGACAGAAACTACTCAGAGAGGAACCGTGCTGGCACAGAGAGAGGTCGGAGTTACTCGGATGCCGCAACCACTGACCGTGGCAGTGGGGAGGACTATCGCCGTGAACGGTCGTATCGGCCAAGTGATGATTCTCGAGAACGCAGCACCTACAGGAAGCCAGACTATGACCGAGAACGAAAACGCAGCGACCGGCCTTATGAAAGAAGAGAGCGATAACCCCTCCCATCAAGGATTTAGGAATAATTTTATATTACTTAGCAGCTCTTTGACTTACATATTACTGAGATGAAAATACACACACACACACATACACACACATTTATATATATATATATATATATATAAATATATAAAACAAAGAAACATTTGAAATTTATATTAAAAAGAAAAGAAAAACTTTATTACAAAAAAAATACAAAACAAAAAAAAGACATTAAAAATACAAGCCAAAACATTTGTTACATGAAAATAGCTTTCTAAACAGAGCTTGATTCTAATTTATTGGAAGCTAAGAAAAGTAATTCTCATTTTACACAGACATCAACCCCCCTCCCCTCCAAAAAAACAATTTATATTTATATATATATAGATATATATATATACATACATGTACATACACACGAATATATATATATATATATATATTTATATGTGTATATATATATGTAGGTATGTGTGTGTGTATTTATATATATATATATATATATATACACACATGCACACACACACACACACACACAGATACATATACATACACATCTTCCAATGGAATGTTTTCATACAATTTCTAAAATAATCTTTGAAGACACATGGGCTTAGGGGATTAGTGTGTTCGAGCCATGGTCATAATTTTCGTGGGTTCAACTCCTGTACTCTATGGCACGATGTGTTCTATAGCAAAATAATTTTATTTCACATTGCTCCTTCTGCCAGGGCTTGTGACCAGTAGACAGTATCGGCAATGAAAAGACAAATGGGAACATGGTTTTCTTTGGTCTAATCTGACAGTTGGCTCATCCCACCCCCTTTTTTTTTTAAATCATCTGGTCACCTGATAACATTCACCACCACCACCACCACCACCTCACACATCTACACACATTTGTTCAAGTTTTAAAAAAAAAAAAATGTTTTTGATTTTTTTTTTTTTCCTTCCTCCCACCATTGATAATATCATTATCATATATACAGTTTGAGTATCAGACAGACTGTTTTGTAGTGTTGGTTCTGGACCCTTTATGTTCTGTGTTCAAATCCCACCGAGGTCAACTTTACCTTTCATCCTTCCAAGCAGGGGTCGATAAAATAAAGTACTATTACTAAAACTGGAGATTACTTTAATCAACTTCTCTCTCCTCTTCCTAATGTCTATTGACCTTGCATCTAATTTAGAAACCATTATTATACGGTGGATTGGCAGTATCAGTAGGGGCCGGACGCCATGCTTTGCAGCATAGAGTTATGGCCCTTTACGTTCTGAGTTCAAATCCCGCCGAGGTTAACTTTGCCTTTCATCCTTACAGGGTTGATAAAATAAAGCACCAGTAATGCACTGGGGTAATTGCTGGCCTTGTGCCAAAAGTAGAAACAGTTATATATATATATATACACAGAAGCCATGTAGTCAAGTGGTTAGGGTGTTGGACTCCATATCGTATCGTATCGTACAATCACGGGTTAAATTCCTGGACTGGGTGGCGTGCTGTCCTTGAGCAAGACACTTCATTTCATGTTGAGAATAACGAAAAGTACCAGCAGCTGCTTGAAGGAGTTAACCCCATGAAAATCTATAGGAGAATATTTTCATTATAAAACTGAGAGCCCTATTGTAACACCCGTTATACATCCCGTGAGGTGCTAAACCTACATAACTGGGACCCTTATTAAAACAACCGAGACATCCTGTGTAGAGCAAGTTCATATGAGGCCACCTAAACTTACATAGGTGTGAACTGTAACACCAACATCTACACACTCACACACACATATATATATTTATATAATATGACTGAGACCCTTATTAAAACAGCCAAGATACATCCTGTGAGGTGTGAACTGTAACATATAGATATTCATACACTCACACATGAAAAATATCTGTTCTGTGACTTCAGTAAAAACAAAAAAAAAAAAAAAAAAGCTAAAAGACTTCTTAAATTAGAATGTTTTACTGACTAACGAAGGACTAATAAGCAGTATATAAATGTTCTAAATTAGATTGAGTAAAAAAAAAAAAAAATACACTGTCAACTGACTTCATAAACTTTCTGCTGATGTTTGCATTTTAGATAAACAAATGCTATTTCAGTAAGTTTCTTATATTCTTGTGATGATTGTTGATTTTATTTATATATACATGTGTGTGTGTGTGTGTGTGTATGTGCAGGTGCAAGGCTGAGTGGTTAGAGAATTAGATTCACAATCGTGAGGTTGTGATTTTGATTCCCATGCTGGACGATATGTTATGTCCTTGAGCAAGACACTTTATTTCACATTGCTCCTCCTGCCTGGATTTGCAACCGACAGACAGTATTAGCAATTAGAAAGACCAATGGAAACATTGTTTCTTCAGTCCAATTGGACGAGCTCCACCCCAGTCTTTAAACGAATGACGCCTGAGAACTTGTCTATATATATATATATATATATCAAATTACAAAGTGGAGTTAAAGATTCACAATCATCCCCCATGATTTAATGAGCTCAAGGAACAGACTCTTATAAATCAACATATAGAGAGAAGTACACAGAGAGATATGTGTTCAATCATAGGGGATCAAAAACCACCAGTGTGAAGAACATATTAACTACGGAAGGAATGGTGAATATAAATCAATTAAAAAAATATATTAAAGTGTACTAACCATCCAATTATAACTATAACATCTGGACATGTTCAAATTAGAGTGTTTCACTATTTTAAGTGGAGTTTACATACTGAAATATAGCTCATCAGTGGATGTCGTAGCAATATGGACTCCATTTCTCAAAGTGTATTAGATAACTAAAAATACACACATGTATGGCGGTGTGAATAGTCCATAAGACTGCTAAAAAGAACAGCTCAGAAGCATTCAACTTAAGAAGCTCTACAAACATATACAAATGAAACAAGAGCCATTAATCAAATTACAAAGTGGAATTAAAGATCCACAGTCATCGCCCATGATTTAATGAGCTCAAGGAACAGACTCAGGCTCTTTATAAATCAGCATATAGAGAGATGTACATATGTAGTCGAAACCCCGGCAGCTGATCTGTTGCCGTTTCAGCCAGTTTGAACAGAAAGAGGTGAGAGAATTATGGCTGGATACAGCTGGTTTAAATGCTAAAGGGTTAAAACTGGCTGCCGCGATTGCAGTTATATATTCCCTGGATATTACGTCACATAGTGACACATCCTGCTGATCCCTACAGCACCCATAGCTTACACACCTCTTACCTTTCTTCAACACTTCTTAGTTTCCACTTTTAGGTTAACCTTTTATTATTTAAACCAGCTAGAATTATCTCTTTCTGTTCAAACCAGCTGTTACTGGCTGCTCATACTGATGTAAAGGTATTCTTCTCAAAATAAATAATATTGAAATCTCATAGATTCGATATTATGCAAGGTAAAGCTTACCAATAAAATACAGAAGTATATATAGAGTAATGTAAATGTTAAAGGATTAATTCATAGATTTTCTTTCATAAAGTACACATACAATGGAGATGAGTTTCGTCTGTCTGATTTTTATTGGAAATTCTTTCACTTTAATCAGAATAGTGAACTTTGAAGAAATTGTGGTTTACCAATACATTATATTCAGATAGTTTTATTTTCATTTTCACAAATTCCTCTTCAAATTTGTCAACAACATTGAAAGCAGCTGCACCTGTAAATATTTCATAAGATAAAACAAGAAGGATTTTAATTTTCAGTGTCTAATATATACTTAGTGGAGAGTCCTGATAGAGACGAGGATGAAATTCATGCTGAATCTCCCTGCGAATTACATTAACTATCTATCTATATCTCTATATATATAAAAAAATTAAGTACGTGTGTGTATGTGTCTGAGTATTACCTATAGGGGCCTACATCTTACGACCGATCTTCATGAAACTTTACAGGCTCATAGATTAGTCATCAGGGAGTGTTTTCTATGTATCAACGTATGGTTTTTTTATTCAGGGGTCATTCTGCAGATAAAAATCAATTGGGGGGGGGGGGGGGCACCTCTTTTTAGGTATTGAAAAATAAGATTTTTGGCTCTAGCTCCTGCATTTTGCCACCGATTTCGTTCAAATTTTAAAGCAAAATAGAATTTATCATTGCACATCCTGTAATGGCTTTATATTTTGCATTTGTTGTTCAGGGACGGCATTGCAGCCGCTTAAATATTAAAAAATACCACTTTTAGACTCAAATTTCCACTTTTTCGGCTCTAGCTCCCACATTAATCAAATTTTACACTACGCTAGATCTGATTATTTCACGTCAAAGTGGCTTTAGATTTTGGATTTTTTGTTCAGGAACAGCGTGGCAGCCGCTTAAATATTCGAAAATACCACCTTTTCACTCAAATTTCTGCCTTTTCGGCTCTAATTCCCACATTTTTCAACCGATTTCATTCAAATTCGAAACTCCCTCCCCCAGCATGCCCCTTTGTCAGTCACCCGCGTTTCTCAGTGATAGAGGTCATCACCACCCTCCCCCACATGGCCTGTGTGTGGCCATAGATGAGTCATCGAGAAGCAGTCGCTAAGATCAACACCTTTTCATCAAAGCAGATATTATTTTACCTACCCAGGCAACGCTGGGTACTGCTGCTAGTATATATATATATATATATAAGACCAAGTGAAGGCACATGGCTTAATGGTTAGAGCGTCAGGCTTGCAATCGTGTGAGTTCAATTCTCGGATTAGGTGATGTGTTGAGTAAGACACTTTATTTCAAGTTGCTCTAGTTTACTCAGCTGTAGAAATGAGTTGCGACGTCACTGGTGCCAAGTTGTATTGGTCATTACCGTTCCTTTGGATGGAGAGAGGGGAGACTGTATACATGGGTGATTGCTGGTGGATAGCTGCTGTGCTGAAAAGGATCCATCCAACCCATGCAAGCGTGGGTTGACGTAAAAACGATGATGATATATAGGAGGTCTTTACCTATAGCCTCTATTAGACCAAGAAAGACCTGAGTAGAGGTGGAGCAAACTGATCTCAAATTGCTGTGACTCACCGAGGAGATGAAGGAACCTGGAGAGCTGTGCTTGACCCTTTAGCATTTACATTAATCTATATATACTATTGTATTTTTGTGGTAAAATTATCTCACATAATATCGAATCAACGAGAATTTGATGTTATTTATTTTGAGAACAATACCTTAACATCAGTAATTATCTCATAATATCGAATCAACGAGAATTTGATGTTATTTATTTTGAGAGCAATACCTTAACATCAGTATGTGTAGCAAGTTACAGCCAGTTTGAACAGAGAGAAATGGAAGAATTCTGGCTGGTTTAAATGCTATAGGGTTAAAATGACCCATGCAAGTGTGGGTAAACGGACGTAAAAACTGAAGACATATGTTGAAGAGACAAATAGAGAGGATTCCTCTAACCCAAGAGAGGGCATAAAAATTACGATGGCTGATGGATAATTAGTTGTAAGCAAGGCTGAGTGGTTAAAGAGTTTGACAACAATGTGGTTGTGTGTTCAGTCCTATGGCGTTAAACCTTCAGCAAGTTATTTCTACTGTTGCCTCAGGTTTGGCTAAGTGGTTAACCCTTTAGCATTTACTTTCATCATCATCATCACCGTTTTACGTCCGTTCTTCCACGCTAGACGGGTTGTCCTGTTGTGGGCAGTGTCTGGTTGGCTGACCATGCCTTGCTCTTACAGGAACTGATTTGGCTTGATTTCTACAGCCGGATGCCCTTCCTAACCAACCTCATTTACAGTGAGTGCTGGGTGCTTTTTCATGGCGCCTACACGTCTACTTTACAGTGTGGGCTGGGTGCTTTTTTGCCGTGGCACCTCCACGACCACCTTGCAGTGTGGGAGCATATTGTCTATATGCTTCAGCTTGTACCCATGGGAGGTCAGGTACTCTGTATTACTGCGTGACACCAGAGGTCACGGTTGTTTACTCTATATTTTCTATTTTATTTTCACGGTAAAGACTTTACCTCACATAATATTTAATCTATGATTTTGATATTTATTTTAAGAACAATACCTTAACGACAGCATGAGTGGCTGATTACAGCCAGTTTGAACAGAAAGAGGTAAGAGAATTCTGGCCAGATACGGCCGGTTTAAATGCTAAGTGGTTAAAAGTTCAGTCCTGTGGTGTGGCACCTTGGACAAGTTATTTCTGCTGTTGCCTAAGGTTTGTCCAAGTGGTTAACTCTTTAGCATTTAAATGGCCAGAATCCTCACCTCTCTGTTCAAACCGGCTGTAACTTGTTACTCATACTGATATTATGTGAGATAAAGACTTTACCGTGAAAATACAATAGTATACAAAGCATAAAGGAATTGAGAGAGAGACTGAGCATAAGAGGAATCAAATGCTGTGTGCAGGAGAGGCGGTTGCGCTGGTATGGACATGTGATGCGTATGAAGGATGACAGCTGCATAAAAAGGTGCAGAGCACTAGAAGTCGATGGAAACCGCGGAGTGGGGAGACCCAAGAAGACCTCGTATGAGGTGATAAAAGCCGACCTTACCCAATTACACCTCAAAGGCAATGACACACGACCGTGACCTCTGGCGTCACGCAGTAATACAGAGTACCCAACCTCCCATGGGTACAAGCTGAAGCATATAGACAATATGCCCCGACACCCCCCACCGCAAGGTGGTCGTGGAGGTGGCACGGCAAAAAAGCACCCAGCCCACACTGTAAAGTGGACGTGTAGGCGCCACGGAAAAAGCACCCAGCACTCACTGTAAATGAGGTTGGTGTTAGGAAGGGCATCCAGCTGTAGAAATCAAGCCAAATCAGTTCCTGTATGAGCAAGCCATGGTCAGCCGACCAGACACTGCCCACAGCAGGACAACCCATCTAACCCATGCTAGCATGGAAGAACGGACGTAAAACGGTGATGATGATATATAGAATAATGTAACGGGTAAAGGGTTAAAGTAGATTGATTGACAACAATGTGGTTTTGGGTTCAGTCTTGTGTTGGGCAAGTTACTTCTACTGTTGCCTCAGTTTGATCCATACCTTGTCAGTGGAATTTGCTAGGTGGAAAATACAGTGGTAAATCTTTGTGTCCCATAACTTAGCAATCTATATATAAATTTCTGCAATTCTGTCAACACAAAGAGAGAGGAGTAGTTTGACTACCTCATACTACACCTCTCTTTACATCTGCTGCCTGCATGAATGTACTTGTTTGTAAAAGGAAGGAAAGGGTGGTGGGGTACACCGTTGGAAACGGGTGGGGTGGTAGATGGTTGACAAGAGAATATACAAAAAATTGTAGCCAACGAGCAAAGAACACAGAAAATGTCTTCCAGCATTGCTACGATCAATGGAAAAACGTTGGAACCACGGTATGGCTTACCAAGGGTTGTATTTTGAAGGAGATAACTTGTAATGTCATGTATGTCTAATCTATATTATAAGGGCAGTAAGATTGACAGTCGGTAGAGCATCAGACACCATGCATTGCATATAGAATTATGGCCCTTTACATTCTGAGTTCAAATCCTGCCACGGTTAACTTTGCCTTTCATCTTTACGGGGGTCAATAAAATAAAGTACCAGTAATACACTGGGGTAATTGTTAGCCTTGTACCAAAAGTAGAAACAATTATTATCAGAGTGCTGTCAGTCACGTTCTCTTTGAAGTGGGGTGGGGGGGTTTGCCAAGCGAGAGATATGTACATAAAGAGGGAACATTGTGAGTTTTCGAGGTAGATAGACGGAAAGTTATGATGTTGCCCCCATCAATACAGAGAGAGTCGGAGTACGAAGCAAAAGAGATGTACATAAATAGTGAGAGAAAAGGAACGTCATTTGTTTAGTGTGTGTGAAAGAAACAGGAAGACGACATTGCTTTCATCTAGTATATCTACTAACATAATAGCCTTGTGTATTTGTCTGTCACACACTAGAGATGACTGAGGAAGAAAGGGGGTGATAACATCAACCAAGGCAGGAAGGGGTGTCTATGTGAGACAAACCTTTCCGAGACTCGTCTCACTCACAGAGCTGCAATCCTGGGTCAAGCAAGGACCGAGAAAACTGGGCACCTGGCACACTGAGTGTGCCCAGGCGCTCACGGCTCTCTGGCAGGCGGACCCGGCTATCAGTGGAGACTCCACTTCGACATTCTATAGAGGGCTGGTACGCAGCAGGTGCGACGACCCCCTCGGGGAAGCCCTAGGCATGGAGGAAGACGAACTGGCCAGCCTGTTCGGTAGGACATTTAGCCCGATAGACAGAAAGTTATGATGTTGCCCCCATCTGTACAGAGAGAGTCGGAGTACGAAGCAAAAGAGATGTACATAAATAGTGAGAGAAAAGGAACGCCATTTGTTTAGTGTGTGTGATAGAAACAGGAAGACGACATTGCTTTCATCTAGTATAGCAACTAACATAATAGCCTTGTGTATTTGTCTGTCACACACTAGAGATGACTGAGGAAGAAAGGAGGTGATAACATCAACCGAGGCAGGAAGGGGTGTCTAATACATCTATGTGATGCCTGAGGAAGGAGGGAGGGGGAGAAACTATAGAAGTCCAGCGTTCTAAGATTCGTTAGAGCTGTATGTTTGTATCATTTTGGTGAGTGAGCGCAAAGTAACCAACAAACAAACTTCTCTTTTTTTATATTCATCATCATTTTACGTCCGCTTTTCCCTGCTTGCAAGGGTGGGACGGGAACTGGTTCTGGCTTGATTTCTACAGCTGGATGCCCTTCCTAACACCAACCTCATTTACAGTGAGTGTTGGGTGCGATTTTGCCGTGGCACCTCCACGACCACTTTGCAGTGGAATGATAGGGACCCCAGTCCTATCATCTCATTTCTACAGCTGAGTAAACTGGAGCAATGTGAAATAAAGTGTCTTGCTCAAGGAAACAACACATCACCCCGTCTGAGAATTGAACTCGCAACATTTCGATTGCAAGGCCAATGCTCTAACCCCTAAGCCATGTGCCTCCATATATTATGTATAGATATTACAATTAGCCGTCATTTTTGATAGCACAGGGTCAGCTAGTATTTAAATAAAAGAACATTACCCTTACTTTTGGGAGAAACCTTGTATGTTACTACAGCTCCATCAAGAGATACCAGTCCATATATAACAATCTACAGATATCAAGTGAAAGGATAAACAGATGTGTACCATAATTCTATGTAAGAAACTCTGTTAAGTTATGATCCAAACACAATCTTAATAATGATAAAGTTCGTTATACTAGAAATTATTTTCCATATGCATATAAATGTGCAAACACAAACATAATTACAAAAATATACACTCAACACATACATTCATACAAATATGCAAACCCACACACTAGTCTTTTCACCATCCCCTTCCTTCCTTTTACTCACCGATGTAAAGAAAGAGGCGTGGTATGAGGTAGTCAATCTATTCCTCTCTCCTTATGTGTTGTGACAGAATCACAGAAATTTATATATAGAAATAAGAGGGATCAGATGTTGTTTACGTTGGTATGGTCACGTGATGCGCATGAAAGACGACAGCTGTATAACAAAGTGCAGGGCAATAAAGATAGACGGTAGCCACGGAGTAGGCAGACCCAGAAAAACCTGGGACGAGCTGATAAATTCCGACCTCACACACTTACACCTCACCAAGACAATGTCACTGGTCCGAGACCTTTGGCGGTCCTCAGTAATAGAGAAGACCCGCGTTACCTAAATACAAAGTAAAACCTACTACAGTCAGTAGGCATCTCTAACAAAATACACCCCCGTCCCACCACCCCCACCCCATCCACACCGCCCCTTTCAATGTAAAGTTATGTTGGTGCCACAACATCCAGGCCGAAACAAATGAGATCGTGTAGGTGTCACAACAAAAAAACACACAGTCCACGCTGTAATGTGACCGTGTAGGCAACACGGTAAAAACCTCCCAGTCCCACACTAAATGTGGTTGGTGTTAGGAAGGGCATCCAGCTGTAGAAAACCTGCCAGACAGTCCTATGCGAGCAAGACAACCACTCTTGCCTCAAGTGGGAAAACTCCCGTCCAAACCCATGCAAGCGTGGAACACGGACGTTAAACGATGATGATGAAATTTATAAATCTTTCCAAATTTTTCAATATTTTCGGACAAACTTTTGTTAAGTTTTATTCCAAACAGCAGCTTAATATTGATTTCCAATTTAGGCACATGGTCAGCCATATGTGGTGAGTGGAATGTTGATAGTATTGACCCCAGTAAATTGGTACATTATTTTATTGAGCCTGGAAGGAAAAAAGGCAAAGTTGGCCTCAGCAGGATTTGAACACAGACTGCAAAGATCCATATCAAATACAATTCTCGTGAGTGACTTAAGTTAGTTGTTTAACTAGATCTTTCCAAATTCTTGATTATTTAAAAAATTAGTTGAAAAACATAGGCAGTGTCTTCCATTAGAAATATGGCAATGAAAGGGTTAATGACATAGACAGTGTCTTCCATTAGAAATATGGTGATGAAAGGGTTAATGACATAGACAGTGTCTTCCATTAGAAATATGGTAATGAAAGGGTTAATGACATAGACAGTGTCTTTCATTAGAAATATGGCAATGAAAGGGTTAATGACATAGACAGTGTCTTTCATTAGAAATATGGTAATGAAAGGGTTAATGACATAGTGTCTTTCATTAGAAATATGGTAATGAAAGGGTTAATGACATAGACAGTGTCTTTCATTAGAAATATCGTAATAAAAGGGTTAATGACATAGATAGAGTCTTTCATTAGAAATATGGTAATGAAAGGGTTAACGACATAGACAGTGTCTTCCATTAGAAATATGGTAATGAAAGGGTTAATGACATAGACAGTGTCTTTCATTAGAAATATGGCAATGAAAGGGTAGAAATAATAAATTGTATCTAAGCAAACATTAAATACACCCATCTTTCTCTTTTATTTGTAAAGCCAAGAAGTTTTACAAATAAAGTTTCAACGTGTGGCTACAAACACGATTTCACAGCTCCATCGTTCTCTTTCAGTGCCAGCTCTGTCTTAATAAAATGGTTTATAGAATGCAAACAAAGCAGAGAATATCAACAATATTGGCACCAGCAGACTCTTGTCTCTTAATCGTAATAATGGTATTAATAGTAGTGGTGGTTGGAGGAGGGTGTTTGTTTAGTTAACGTGTTATCTAGTTAATTCAAGATCGCATTCCATCGTAATTAGAGTGTTTTTATATTTTACTTGATGATAATTCTAATTTTAATGGTAGATAATGTTTATTTCTTTCGCAAAAGAAAGAATTATTAGTTTATTAGTTACGTGAACGACTGACAAGAACTACGTAGATGTTAGATTCCAGAACATAAAGAAAGAGGGAGGAAGTGTGTTAGTTGTAGTGGGAGAGATAGAGAATGAAGGGAGGAAAAAGGAAGTAAGAGAGCGAGAATGAAAAGTAGAGTGAGACGGAGAGATAGAAAGAAAAGTAGTAGGACTTTCTCCTTTCACTCTATCTTTCCCCCTACATCTAACACTCTTCCTCCCTCTTTATACAATGAAAGGAAACACAATAGAGTGGGTAAAAGAGAAAGACAAAGAAAACGAGTGAGTGATATAGATAGAGAGATAGAACAAGGGAGTATGAGTGATATAGATAGAGAGATAGAACAAGGGAGTATGAGTGATATAGATAGAACAAGGGAGTATGTGTGAGATAGATAGAGAGATAGAACAAGGGAGTATGAGTGAGATAGACAGAGAAATAGGCTTATTGTGTTGGCACAGCTAACATAGAAGATAGAGAAATAGGTTGGCACGGCTAACAGAATTGATGTCAGCCCAGCAAGTAAGGAAATTAAGAATTTCTTTCCTTGTTTTTTTTTCTTCTTCCTTTTACCAAAACTAGTCAGTTTGTGCGCAAGATAACCATTTGAGATACACACATATATACATAACATATAAATGTAAATATAATATATATGTATAATATAAACAGGAAAAAAAAAGCTTAAATTTTGGATAAAACGATGTGTCAAACATTTATTTAGTTTTAATTTACACAAAAGAAAAAAAGCAACAAGGAAATTAGCTAGATTCAGTTTATTAATATTTTTTGTGAAAAACTGGAGAGAAAAAATTATTCAACTTTTTTGTTTGGTTTTAAATTGATAAAGTGGTGAAGTTGATAAAAATGCGTTTTGGTGAAGATATGTTTAAAACAAACAAGAATTTGGTAACTAGCGGTGGCAATATTGTAATTATAGAGTCGGTTATTGTGGCGACGGTAAGGCCACGCATTGATAATCCTGTAGAGTATTTCAGGCGGGAAATATTCACACTTTCCGATCGACTCCAACTTTGACCAAAATAACACGTATTTCTTATTTATAATTAGATTTGATTTTAGAATTAAAGTGTACCTCTTTTCACTTCCTCCCTCTATAGACATAGAGAGGATAGAAAGAGAAAGACATACATACAGACAGACACACTGTAATTCTTTACATTTAATATTAAGCTAAAATTTTCTGCTACGCACAGCTTCTTGTCTTGGAGGATAGAGGAAAAAAAATTTGCCTGGAATCTGAGCTGTAACTGCCATCGACTTACTACTTCATATATGGAGAAGATGCTTAAGTTGAATACATTTGATTATCTCTGAATAAATTAGAGACTTAATTAATGGGTATCGCGGCAATTTAATATTCGGTTGAGGCTCCAAACAGAAGAAAGAAAGAGAGAAAAGGAAAAAATATTTTTTTTATGAATCGTTTTGTGTTGATGGCAAACGAAAGCAGTCCGGGAAACCCGTAACATGTGACCGTCTCAACCAATCATTCTCTCGGCATTTCCCATTATGCGCGAAAGAAATGCGCAGACGACTAGTAATGACAACAATATGCCGTCGGAAGCTCCGGTTCTCCCAGCACAGACGGAGAAGCCTCAACATTATGCGTAAGTCAGTTTTCAATTGAACATTCATAATAAACTTCCGAAATTCAATAACACAATGGTGCCCCATGTTTGTTTTATTTGCTCCACTAACGTTGTTTCCGTTTGGCCTTTTCAGGTATCTAAAAGAGTTCCGAACACAACAATGCCCACTTTTTCTTCAACATAAGTGTACTCAACATAGGCCGTTTACTTGTTTCAACTGGCATTTCATGAATCAACGACGGCGACGGCCCATCCGTCGGCGGGACGGTTCTTTTAACTATAGTCCAGACAACTATTGTAATAAATACGATGAGGCTTCTGGCCATTGTCCAGACGGAGAAGAGTAAGTACCCACCTTGCTACATCAAAATAAAGCATTCATCACCAGCTGCTTGCTCGTTTAACACACAACCCATGTCACACACACAAATGTATATATATATATATAAATAAACAAACCGACCAGAACACAACCCAGAAAACATGTACACACAGAACAAGACCCAAAACATTCATACCACACAACAAACTAATTAGAATATTTTTCGGTCATTCAAATTTTGGTGGGAAATTTGCCATACGGGTATTTAACTTGTAATCCTTTTCTAATGACTCTTTTCAAAGAGCACTTGTTTGTTTTGACTATTGGTTATTGTTTATTGATACGTTATCTCTTCTCTGTCAATATATCTTTCTACCAACCAGCTTGTAATTCATCTCGTTTAATCTAGTCGGTTGTTTCAAATATATACATACGTTCGTACGTGTACATGTGTAATATATATATATATATATATATATATACTTACACGTACGTATGTGTATATATATATATCTATACTTACATGTACGTATGTATATATATATATGTTACGTGGTTTCTGCCAGCTTCTATGTCCGTCTCGCTGACGTTTTCTCTCACTCTCCTCTCTGTGTTGTCTGGTGTTCTTCAACGATCTATCTGTTGTTATTGTGTGCTTTTATATGTGCGTGTGAGTGCGCATATACACACACACACACACACACACACACTCACACACAAATATGTCTGAGTGTGTGTAATTAATTCTTACTAGACATTTGATAGATACACACACACATACAGGCACGCATATTTCCATCTCTACATCTACATTTCTATATAAATTGGCTTGTTTTTTCTCCGTGTGTGTGTGTTAGTCAGTCTTCGTTGCCTGTAAATGTCTTAATAAACGAATCTCTTAGGTGTTTGTAGTAGAGCTGGCGCGCTGCTGTTGCCGCTGCTTCTTCTCGTCGCCTTTTTTGACATGTTGTCAACAAAAATGGCGGACACATGGTAGTTGTGAGAGTGTGTGTTATTTACATCTTTTAACCACCATTGCGATCGCGCTCACAGCCACCTCTGCCTTCGTTTCTATTAGAATTTTTTGTCTTCTTTCTCTTAAATGTTTCCAGCACCGAGGATCGATAGAAAGCAAGCACCTTTTCTAGTTCTGGGAAGGTTTAGGGGATCAATTTAATTCTACTATTGTGTTTGACTTTATTTCTCCCCATTACGAAAACACACAAAAACATCATTATGGTTATTTACATCCTCTACCTTCGTTTCTCTTAGTTTTTTTTGTTTTATGGGGGGTGGGAGGAGGGTCTTCTTTCTCTTAAATGTTTCCAGCTCCGAGGATCGATAGAAAGCAAGCACTTTTTTCTAGTTCTGGGAAGGTTTAGGGATCAATTTAATCTACTATTGTGTTGGATTTTATTTCTCCCCATTACGAAAACACACAAAAGAAGAATCAACAACAACAATATTTCGTTTCAATAATATTTCCAAAAAACCATCATTATGGTTATTTACTTCTTTCATTTTCTCCATTTTTCCCTTGATTCTGTTCACATTTTCTGCTTTGCCAGGTTGTGTTGTGTTGTATTGGTTATTTTTAAAATATTTTAAGATAGATTTTATTTTATTTATTTTAATTCTTTCATGGGGGTAAGTAGAGAGAGTTAGCTGGAGGAAAGGAAGGAGAGTAAAAGATATTTAATTGACTAGAAACTTCATATTCATCATCTCCTACACCACCACCACCACCACAATACTACCATTAGTATACCATCACCAAAACAATGTTTTAGGATCAATATTATTTCAAATCCCACCGAGGTTCACTTTACCTTTTATCCTTACGGGATCGATAAAATAAAGTACCAGTAATGTACTGGGGGTTATGGCTGGCCCCCTTGTGCCAAAAGTAGAAACAATTATTACTTTATTGACGTGTTTCAGCCCGACCCCTTGTCATTCTTTGAGATGTGGAAGATGATAGACGATAAAAAAGGGGGAGAGTCGAGTCTTATAAAATATATTTACCAATTTTCTTTACATTGTACCCATTCTTCCTAACCGCCCATATTTCTTACTTTTTATTTTATTCCTATGTAAGAAATTATTATTACTATTATTATTGTGGTTTTGGCAGACTCGTTGGAGCTGTCGAAGATAATGTCTGGCAATGTGTATTTCTTGCGGCCCTTTATATCTAGGTCTTGCGTTCAAATCCCGCCGAGGTTAGCTTTGCCTTTCATCCTTACGGGGTCGATAAAATAAAGTACCAGTAATGTACTGAGGGGGACGATTTAATCGACTTCCCATCATTTTTAAATTGCTGGCCTTGTGCCTATAGTAGAAACAAATTTTATTATGGTTTTAGCAGACTCATATCTACGTTTGCAATCCCGCCGGGGTTAGCTTTGCCTTTCATCTTACCCCTGGGGGCTCGATATGGTCCTTTCTTTCCTTAAATTACTGAATTTGTGGTGCCTAAATCAGAAAACATTACCAATAATGCACTGGGTAATTGCGGGCCTTGTGCCAAAAACGATTTTTAAAATAATGGATTTGGTAGAATGTTTTGGAGCAGTTGAAGGAGACAAATGCTTGGAGCGGTAGGGTTGCTATTTGTTACGTATCTCTACGTTCTGGGATCAGATCCCGTCGGATACTGGTAACTTTTGGTAAAAATAAACTCCTCCGGATGTCTATAAAATAATAGCTTTTAAGTACTAGGATCAATTTTAGTCAACTTTACCCTCCCTCCAAAATTGCTGGCCTTGTGCCTAAATCAGAAACCATTATAATTTTAGCAGAATCGGCAGGGCGTCGGACACCATGCATACATCCCTTTACGTTCTGAGTTCAAATCCCGCCGGTGTTAGCTTTACCTTTCATTCTTACGGGGTCGATAAAATGAAGTACCAGTAATGTACTGTTGTCGATTTAATTGACTTTCCCCTGCCTCAAAGTGCTGGCCTTCAAATCCCGCCAGTTTTAACTTTAATTCTCTAAGTAGGATCGTTAAAAGAACCAGTAAAATACTGGGGAATTTGACTATTACTCGTCAATCCTTTAAAAAATAATCAATTCCTGGCCCTTGTACAGGATTTCTACTGGCTCTTTACATTCTGAAATCAAATTCCGCCCAGGTTAGAGTTGCCTTTCATCCTTTCCGGGTTGGATAAAATAACTTACCAGTTAAATATTGGCGTCGATATAATAAATCCTCATCCCCCAAAATTGCTGGCCTTGTGCCAATGTTAATGGGAAAGTATTATTAAACGAGGCTGGTGGATTGCATAGTCGGTGGAGTGCCGGACAAAAAGCTATTTTACGTCATTAGATTTAGCATCCCTGTTATTTAAGTCCTACTTAGACCGCAGTCTTTTTAATTTTTTCCTCTTCCTCCATAATTTTGGTCTCTGTCGGGTGAGTGAGTACTGACGGTGGTTCTAATTCAGTTATCAACTCGTGTACCTTCCTAATTCTTTTCATATCCAACAATTCCTCAACAAAACTGTTTATTTTAAAAGTGTTTGTTTATATTTAAAAACCTTCCGTCATAATTTTATGTAAGAAACTTGAAGTTATGTTCCTGACACCGGTTTCATGAGTAATGAGAAAGTTATTTTACTAAATTCCTCCAAATTCTTGATTATTTTCAAAGTTATTGGAAAAAAAAAGTGTTTTTCTT
>OZ024761.1:7436215-7513715 GCA_964016885.1 Eledone cirrhosa | reverse complement strand
ATAACCATATTGTTTGTTAACCAAACTTTGAGACTTACACATGCACATACATATTTCTGGTATATGGTAACTAAAGTTTTATACACACACACACGCACACACGCACACACACACACACAAGACCCGACTTCCCACGGGTACAGGCTGAAGCATATAGGCAGTATGCCCCCACCCCCTCCCACTGTAAAGTGGTCGTGTAGGTGTCATTATAAAAAGGACCCAGCACTCACTGTAAATGAGGTTGTCATTGGGAAGGGCATCCAGCTGTAGAAAACAAGCAAAAATCAGTTCTGTATGAGCAAGGCATGGTCACCTGACCTGGCATTGCCCACAACAAGACAACACATCTAACCCATGCTAGTGTAAAAAAATGAACATAAAATGGTGATGATATATGTATTTAAAACTTCTTCACCCGGGTTGTGGGATCAGTCCTAAGACACTCTTTCCAGCAGGTCCTGTCAGAAGCAACCGTCTCCAATTGGCCAGGCTGGATCCTCAAGCAACACCAACCAAGCTCATGGATGTTATCCAACCATCTTGCTTGAGGACTAAAATCTGTCCAGCGATTCTCTCCTGAGACATTCTAACTACGTGATCTCTCAATTCGGAGAAGTTGAAATTGTTGAGTGAAAGCTAGCTGATGAACCGTGCTATTTTCGCCCCGGACACAGCACAGCTGACCAAATATTCACACTGCGGCAGGTTTTCAAGAGATCCTAGAAGTATGCCAAGAGGTATATTCTTGTTTTGTCGACCTTGAAAAGATATATGACTTGGGACCTGCTGTGGAAGATTCTGCAGGAGTTTGGGATTGTTGCCCTGATGTCTCTATGTGAATGCCCAAGTATTTGTGTTCGGATAAATGGTGCTAAATCAAAACCATTCAATGTAGGAGTTGGATTCTGCCGTGGGTGCGTACCGTCATCTCTCCTGTTCATTATTTATATGAACAGGAACATGGCGGTGGATTGGCAGTATCGGTAGAGGTTCGGACGCCATGCTTTGACGCATAGAGTTACGGCCCTTGCCATTCTGAGTTCAAATCCCGCCGAGGTTAACTTTGCCTTTCATCCTTACGGGGTCGATAAAATAAAGTACCAGTAATGTACTGGGTAATTTTCTGGCCTTGTGCCAATAGTAGAAACAATTATTTATATGAACAGGATTGACATGCACAGGCTGGTGGGTGTAAAATCAGTCAGATGGAATTTGCAGATGACATGGTGTTACTTAACTCGACAAAAGGTGATCTCTGACTTGCACTCAATATGTTTGATCCTGAGTGCTGCATGGCTGGAATTAAAATCAGTGCTGCGAAAACTGAGACACTCATCCTTTCAAGGAAGCCTGCGCAGTGCACTTTACATGTGAATGGAGTTCCACTGAAGAAGGTGGAGAAGTTCAAGTAACTCGGGGCCGTATTCAAGAGTGATGGAAGGCAGGGGGCTGAGTTAAGTGCAATAATTGCAGGAACTGGTGCAGTAATGTGCCAGCTTCAGCATTCAAGTTCATTCTGTCATTCTCATAACAGAATTCCGACGAGCTTTTGATTCCAGAGTCTGGCCAGATCGAAACACGAGCTCATCAATAGCGAAATGCACGTCACTACTCAATAAATGTAATGAAGACCTAACAATTCGTCCTTTTTATAATTATTTGTTTTTAGCAATTACCCAGTACATTACTGGTACTTTATTTTATCGACCCTTAAGGATGAAAGGCAAAGTTAACCTCGGCGAGATTTGAACACAGAATGGCAAGGGCCGTAACTCTGCGTCAAAGCATGGTGTCCGACCCTCTACCGATACTGCCAATCCACCACCCTTTTTATAATTATTACACTCTGCTTAGTACTACATCCCTATACTTACTGGATAGTACGCATCGAGTGCTCACTCCGGTGAACCTACAGTTAGAGGAGATTGCAATCCCTAAATGTATACATATGATTTATTTATTTCTGTTCATACATAGAACAAAAGTTCTACCCAAGGTTTCAAGACCTCCAGAATACAAGAGTTTATATGATCTCATAAACTCCTACAAGTGCCTGAAAATAGGTCACAATTTTGATGTCTCTTGTATTCTGGAGCTGTGGTCAATATTGGGACTAGAAACCTTGGGTAGCATTTTTGTTCTATGTATGAACAGAAATAAATGATATATTTCTGTCCTCTTCTTGACTGAGCATTGTTTTCCTTTTCACATCTGCAGATATAGCTACACATACACACGCACATTAAAAATATTGATAACTATGAACATATTCTTTTAATTTTCACTGGCTTTAATTATTAGACTCCGGCCCCACCTTACATATATACATACATATATCATCACACGTCTATTTTTCATGCTTGCATGGGTCAGATGTGCTGTCCTGTTATGAGGCCGGACCATTCTGGTGACCATGTTATGCTCATATTCTGATTTTGGCATGTACTGGGAGCTTTTATGAAGGCACCAGTACTACCACCCTACAAGACGTACTGGGAGCTTTTATCCTGACACCAGTACTACCACCTGCCAAGATGTACCTGGGGAGCTTCTATCATGGCACCAGCTCTACCACCTGCCAAGATGTACCTGGGGAGCTTCTATCATGGCACCAGCTCTACCACCTGCCAAGATGTACCTGGGGAGCTTCTATCATGGCACCAGCTCTACCACCCTGCCAAGATGTACCTGGGGAGCTTCTATCATGGCACCAGCTCTACCACCTGCCAAGATGTACCTGGGGAGCTTTTATCATGGCACCAGCTCTACCACTTGCCAAGATGTACCTGGGGAGCTTTTATCATGGCACCAGCTCTACCACTTGCCAAGATGTACCTGGGGAGCTTTTATCATGGCACCAGCTCTACCACCTGCCAAGATGTACCTGGGGAGCTTCTATCATGGCACCAGCTCTACCACCTGCCAAGATGTACCTGGGGAGCTTCTATCATGGCACCAGCTCTACCACCTGCCAAGATGTACCTGGGGAGCTTCTATCATGGCACCAGCTCTACCACCTGCCAAGATGTACCTGGGGAGCTTTTATCATGACACCAGCTCTACCACTTGCCAAGATGTACCTGGGGAGCTTTTATCATGCATCCTGCAAGACGAACTGGATGCTTTTTGTTGTGGCACCATTTCTGTGCCTCTGTGTTCTATCCAATTTTCTAAATCTTTTATTTTTGTAGTTTTCTGCATTTAGATTCCCACATTTCAAATATATATATCTATATATATAAAATTCTTTGTCTCTCCGTCTGTCTGTTCCTAAGCATTCTCAAACGGCAGGACCTTATCAAATCAAATTTTACAAGTGTCAACATGTAATTTTTATTTTCATTTGGATTAAAACAATACAAGATTTTATCTAAAATAATATTTTTATTGTCAACTATACTAAACCACCACCACGTCACATTTTGTATATGAGTGTGCACACAGACAATTAAACACATACACATCTACACTTACAGATACATATGTAATGACAGACAGGTGTGCGTGAATGTGTGTGTGATAATTTTTATTTTCATTTGGATTAAATCAATAGAAAACAACACGTCACATTTTGTATCTGAATATGTATGCGAGTGTGTGTGTGTATTTGCGCGTTCATTAGGTATGTTATTAAATACATACACACATCTACACATACATGAATTACACAATGAATTTATGTTTACCCTAAGGTGCTTCAAGATTGACAGATCTTCATTTCTAAATTCTATTATCATTACAATTCTGATATTTTAAAAATAAAATATAGATATTTTGAAATAATTATGAGAAAAAAAACATATCTTCATACTTATTGTTTACTAATCTGAATAAGAACAGCAGTAACCAGGGCAATGCCGGGTAATTCGGCTAGTGTGTGTATATATATATATAATGTGTGTGTGTGTATAGTGATAATAAATGTGAAGACTAAAATCCAAAGAGGGCTTGATAATCATCACTGTTTTACGTCCGTTCTTCCACGCTGGCATGGGTTAAACGGGTTGTCCTGTTGTGGGCAGTGTCCGGTCGGCTGACCTTGTCTTGATTCTGGCTTGATTTTTACAGCTGGATGCCCTTCCTAACACCAACCTCATTTACAGTGAGTGCTGGGTGCTTTTTTTCCGTGGCACCTACACGTCCACTTTACAGTGTGGGCTGGGTGCTTTTTTTTTCCGTGGCACCTCCACGACCACTTTGCAGTGGGAGGGAGTGGGGGCATATTATCTATATGCTTCAGTTTCGACTTGTACCCGTGGGAAGTCAGGTCTTCTGTATTACTGCGTGACGCCAGAGGTCATGGTTGTGTGTCATCGCCTTTGAGAGGTGCAATTAGGTACGGTCGGCTTTTATCACCTCATCCGCGGCTTCCATTGACTTCTAGTGCTCTGCACCTTTTTATGCAGCTGTCATCCTTCATATGTATCACATGTCCATACCAACGCAACCTCCTCTCCTGCAAACAGCATTTGATTCCTCTTATGCTCAGTCTCTCTCTCAGTTTGTTTATGATTTGCCGTTCACGTATATTACTATTACACATCCATCGGAGCATGCAGGCTTCGTTTCTTTCTAATCTACGCAAGTCTTTCACAGTCAGCGCCCAGGTTTCACTACCATGTAACATTGCCGTTCGTATACATGCATCATACAGTCTGCCTTTCATTTTGAGGGAAAAGCCTTTTGCAGCTAGCAGTGGCAGTAGCTCCCTGAACTTCCATCCCGTTCTTACTCTAGTTATTGTACTTTCCAAACATCCACCTCTGCTGCTAATTCGGTCACCTAGGTAGCAGAAGCTATCTACTGTTTCTACAGAGCCCTCTCAGAGTTTGGTGGTGCTTGTTTCCTGTGGCTGCTTGCTGTCCCGGTGCAGCTGCTTCATGTGAAGCCGACATTCTTAGTTAAGCTTCCTGAGATCCCACTACATCTTTTTTGTACCTATTGTTTCCATTTGGGGCAGAGGATGGAGTTCCTACCTGCACCTTTCCTGCATACTGAGCAAGGCCATTTCCCTGAGGGTATCTGGGTTCTGTTTTCTCGTCTACTTACGAGGACCTTAGTTTTTGTCAGGTTCACTTTGAGACTCTTTCTTTCTAGTCCCTGCTTCCATGTTTGGAATTTCTTCTCTAGTTCCACCATAGATTCGGCTATAAGTGTGAGATCATCTGCATATAGGAGTTCCCAAGGGCATCCGGTCTTAAACTTCTCCGTTATTGCCTGCAATACTATAATGAAAAGAAGAGGGCTAAGGACAGAGCCCTGGTGGACACCGACCTGTATGCTAAATTCCTCGCTATAGTCATTGCTAACTGCTCCCCTATACATGGCTTTTACAGCTTTCACAAGCCATTCATCAACTCCTAGTTTTCTAAGAGCCCACCAGATTATAGCACGGGGGACTCCTTCTAAGGTGTTTTCCAGATCGACAAATGCCAGGTAGAGCGGCTTACTTTTAGCTAGGTACTTTTCCTGTAACTGCCTCACAAGGAAGAGGGTATCCTTTTCCTGGCATAAACCCAAATTGCATCTCATCAAGTTTCATCCGGTCCCTAATCAGCTGTGCTATAACTCTTTCCGTTACTTTCCTGACCTGGTCCATCAGCTTTATACCTCTATAGTTTCCTCTATCTAGTGCATCTCCTTTACCCTTGTAGCAGTTGACAATGATGCTGCTGCACTAATCTTTTGGTATGATACTCTAGTATTACCTGGCTAACAATATGTGTGGTTATGGTGTGACCTACAGACTTGTCTTCTCCGTCTTCATATCTTTGATTGCCTTACTACGCTGCTGCTGACTTGTACTGCTGGCCCCTCTATAGGTTCCACTTGGGGTAGGGTCTCTTTTTCCCATGCATTCTCCTCATTTAGTAATCTTTCATAATGGTTCTTCTCAGCACTTGTGAAGGCAAGCTCACCTTTATCATTCTGGACACACTGCCTCGCAATCTTGAACACCTCCTGTTTCTGATCCTCACGTTCCAAAACATGCTTGAATTTTCTATCCTCCGCTTCTCTTCTGGCTAAGTATACTTGTCGCCTAGCTTCCCTCCTGACATATTGACAAGTCATTGGCATTGCAGAATTCTAGAAGCCTGAAACCTTCTTCATTTCTTGTGCCAAACCCGTGGCCTCCATGGACTCTAGAGAAGCAGTCACGGTGTTTACCAATGTTTCTGTTAAAATCTCCTGCAATGATTAGGAAGTCATTGTCGTTTGTTAGGGCAGTAGTGTGCATTAGGAACTAGTAAAACCTATCCTTAAGTTCGTCTGGCAACCCCAATCGGGGTGCATAAGCTGATATTATTGTGGCAATTGTTTTATTCAGGACCAGCCTGAGTTTAATGATTCTTGCGTTCACCCTGTTCACTGAGATTACCTTATCAACCCATTTGTCAGCTAATAGTATACCTACACTACCCATCCCATTGTCATTTCCCACCCAGAAAAATTTGTAGCACTGATTTTTGCCTATAAGGACTCTAGCAGACTCTCCTCTCCATCTAGTCTCTTGCACACAGCATACATCAATTTTCTTTTGCTCTAGCACCTCTACAATTTCTCCTGCTCTTCCTTTCATTGTGCTTACTTTGATGGTTCCAACTCGGAGTTTGGGGCATTTGCTATTATTCGTGGGAAACGGTGAATTTTTGCGGGTTGTGTGTATGCTTCCTGTCTCTGAATTAAAACTTTGCATGGCTGCTTGGTAACTCGCAGATTCATATTCATTTATTAATTTGGGATTGCTCCATTTACCCTCAGCTCATCCATACATAACGGTAAAAGAATTCAGGGTTAGGACAGTAGTAGTAATAATGGCAGAGTTTGTTGGGGCTGGTAAGGGCTAGAAGAAAAGTAGTAATAGTAATAATGGCAGAGTTTGTTGGGGTTGGTAATGCGTGGGGGGACATGTTGCTGAGGTTTGATTGGGTCGAATAGACTATGGTGGTGGTAGGGGGTGGGCAGGAGGGAAATTGTGAGAAAGGTAGCCATCATGGCTTATCGCATCCCAGGAGATTTGGGTGAAATAATCCGATACAAAATACACATATTAGACAAGGCGAATATGTGAGGATTTCATCTAGCTTCATAAAGCTTGAAAAGAAAGCGGAAGAGAGGTAATGGGTAAGGGGATAAATGAATTTCGTAGAGAGAGGCGGTCATAATAGCGAACGTGGGGGAAAAACAAGGGTAAAAATATATATGAAGGCAAGCGAAATGATAAATAGCAACAGTAATAATGTGAGGGGAACCTTTGCAATTGGGGAAGAGAGATACCTGGAAATAATGTATGTATGGATGTCTGGGATATAGTTTAGGAGTATTAGTAATCCATTTTAGCCTTTCAGAAATCAAGTCTGTGTCTGACTTCGTAAAAACCTCGATAAGTATATATATATCACGAAGGAAGTGTGGTAAGGAACCAGTTGGACCATAATGCACCAGAGTACTCAATACTTAGGGTAGTAGAGTGAGTAATAGGAAAATGTTTGACCTGATTAGGGCAAACTAGCAAATAAATGTTAATCACCACAGTTGCTTTAAAAAAAAACAACAAAAAAAAACTCTATTTTCACCCATGTTTTTTACTGACCTACATTTTAAATTGTTTCCTCTCCTTTTCAAATAACATTTATGAATCTGATAACTAAGATAGATTACAACTGGAATGCTCTCATTGAAATTTACCTAAGCCTAGATGAAGACTTGTTCTTTTCTTGATATTTATTGAATGTATGGAGTTGTAGTGGGTGCTGATATGACATATGGTATGTCTTGGCCATTTTAAACCTGGCTTTATCCAGGTCTGGATACAGCAAATTTCTTCGATAGAAGGGGAGAGATAGTATGTGTGTGTGTGTGTGTGAGAAAGATATAGAGTAACAATCCCAGTACAAGACTGGTATTTTTCTTATTGACCTCAAAACAATGAAAGTTGACCTCGACCGGATTTGAAGTCAAAACAAATAGCTGAAACAAATACTATAAAGCTTTCTTTCATTGTAACACTCTGCCAATATACCACCTCAGATTTTCAGTAAATCTATTGTTAAAGGTATTCCATTTATGACCATCTCATCTTAGTTTAGATATGTTTGCATCACTTTACTTTATCATTATTGTTTGGCGTCCATTTTCTGCGCTAACATTGGTTAGACGGTATTTTAACAAGAACCAACATCTCGATGGAGAATCTGGGCAACGATCCCATTATCATCATCGTTTTTACGTCCGCTTTTCCACGCTTGCGTGGGTTGGACAGGTCCTTCTAAGCGTGGCATCTCTCCACATATTGCGATCCTTTGCCATCTCTGTGAGTCTGTGATTTGAGGTCAACTCTCACCTCCTGTCTCTGCCTAGGTCTTTCTTGGTCTACCCTTTACCATGACTTCCTTCTACTGCCATTTCCTGGCACTTCTTCACCCAACAATTACTGTCCATGAGCTTCACATGTCCAAACCAACTCAGTCTTCTCTCTTGCACACTACCTTGAATTCCTCTTAAACCCAACTTCGCCTTCAACTCATCCAAGCTCTGCCTCTTTCTCGCACACATTGCACATCCAACAGAGCATGGTTGCTTCATTTCTCTCCAGACTATGTCCTCCGCTGTCACAACACGTTTCACTACCCCTACTTCTATAATACTAAGCTGTTTATGTTAAAGTATTTGAAGTCATGTGGCTTAGGGGTGTTTTGGCTCTCAATCATAAAATTGTAAGTTTGGTTCACGGTGGTACATTGTCATTGAACAACACTTTTTTTTTTCGTGTTCCAGTCCTGGAGAAATGAGTTGTACTTTGTAATTCAAAGAGCTAGGCTTGTCACACACTGTCTAAACCCGAATCTCCCTGAGAACTAAATTAAAGGTACATGTGTCTGGAGTGCTCAGCCATTTACATGTTTATTTCATGAGCAGGCTGTTCCATCAATTGAATCATCAGAATTAATGGAGGTCCAACTCAAGTCATTTTAATTTTATATAAGAACCTTCACTGTATTTGTCACCAAAACTATGTCGTCGGCAAATTCAGCTTCCGATACCTTTTTCGCCCCAACTCTCCTGCTCTGAGCCGGTGCTACAGTAAAGCCAGAGTCCTGGTGTTTCTCCAGTGCAAGGCGCATACAATAGTCCACTACGATGACAAAAAGAGCTGTATGGGAGCATCCCAAGAGTCAGCTCAAAAGTGACACAGAGGAGACTGAGGTTGGCTGGACATGCTCACCGACATCCAAAGTTGACATTGCACTCAGTGCTCCTTTGGGAGCCCCTACATGGACACACTAGAAGAGGAAGACCAAGGTTAACATATGTTGATGCCCTAAGGACAGACACTGGTCTGTTGGAGATGCAGGATATGGCAGCGATAATGAGGGACGGAGACCGCTGGAGAGAACTCGTCCATGGATCTCGGGAATTTTACCCGCCTTAGATAGATAGATAAGAACCTTTCTTAAGTTATGTTCGATACGCAGACTTAGTGAGATGGTTATATTACTAAATATTTTCAAATTCTAGATTATTTTCAAAATTACTTGAAAATCTTAAAACACCTTTCATTACCAAAGACACTACGTCTTTGGTAATGAAAGGTGTTTTGGCAGGTTAGTATCAAATGGGTTGACTATTAACCCTTTAACATTTACATTACTCTATATTTACTATTGTATTTTCATGATAAAGGCTTTACCTCAAATAATATTGAATCAATCAGATTTTGATATTATTTATTTTGAGAACAATACTTTAACTTCAGTATGAGTAGCAAGTTACAGCTGGTTTGAACAGAAAGAGGTGAGAGAATTCAGGCCAGATATGACCAGTTTAAATGCTAACGGGTTAAAGTCTTTACTGTAATACAACACATTTTCACAACAATCTGTACACTAGTAAAAATACTATATTTGGATTAACAAACCACATAAAACCACATTAGCAAGACATTGTTGAAAAGCATGAACTGCACAATGACTGCATCACATTAAATATAAAAGTCTTTGCACCAACACGGCCAATTTTTCATAACTAGAATTTTTTCCATACACTTGTTTGTGTGTGTGCACTGTGCATGTGCATCTGTACATAAATATAAACACGCAAACACACACAAATATAGAATCACAGGCATACATTCACACTGCATAGTTTTCATCCCCTTCCATCCTTTTAGACTCATATACATTCACACAGGCAGGCAGATGTATAGAGAGAGGAGTAGTATGAGGTAGTCAAACTACTTCTCTCTCTTTACGTGTTGTGACAGAATCGCAGAAATTTATAGAGATAGATGATCAGTCCATTAGTAAAGTTACTATAAATATTCAAATTCAAAGACGCGTGAAACCACATTAGCAAGTCTAAATCTGTCTCGAGCTGTGGGGCTCATTGGGTCAGTGTTTATCCCAGTTTCCGTGGCGTGATGTGGCTGAGGATGCAAGATTTTTTTCCAGTCCATCGCAGGGTTAAACCCCTGTTACTGCTGGTACTTATTTTCAACTGAGTATACTGAAGCAACTTAAAGTATTTTGCTCAAGAACACAACATGCACCTCAACCCAGGAATTATGACTTTACCATGAAAATATAATAGTAAATATAGAAGAATGTAAAGGGTTAAATATTAAAGTCACAACAATCTGTCTATTAGTAAATGTATTAAAGACTCTATAAACATTTGAATTAACAAACTTGTTTTTAGACATGTTAAATAAATTACATGATGTTAAGTGTTAAAGGTATTGTTATAAAAGGGTGAAATCTGTTGTTATATTGATTTTATTCCCTTCACTCTGTCTGTTCCCCCCACCCCCTCTCTCTCTCTCTTTCCTTTACAAATTAAATTATATGTTTGGACTTTGTGCTTTTAACACGTCTAGGTTGTAGTCGAGACATTATGACAAAAGTTGTGAACACTGTATGGAATGTAACTTAAGATGATGTACTGTTATTTTGGTAAACTTAAGTATTTCGATTATCATAAAACAGGAAAAATATCATCTTCCTTGCTCTGGACTATGGACTAACAACACAATATGCCCATTATCATCTCCACAATGTATGTGTGTGTGTATATCAAGAGCAATGATACACGACCGTGACCTCTGGCGTCACGCAGTAATGCAGAATACCCGGAACCCCCACCCACCCCCACCCACCCCCACACACACACAAAGAACAAGCCGAAGCTGAAGCATATAGACAATATGCCCCCACACCCTCCCACTGCAAAGTGGTCGTGCAGGTGCCACGGCAAAAAAGCACCCAGCACTCACTGTAAATAAGGTTGGTGTTAGGAAGGGCATCCAGCTGTAGAAATCAAGCCAGAACCAGTTCCTGTATGAGCAAGACAAGGTCAGCCGACCGGACAGTGCCCACAAGAGGTCAACCCGTCTAACCCATGCTAGCGTGGAAGAACAGACGTAAAACGATGATGATGATGATATTATAATAATAATATTAAAAGGGAACAGAATCAGTGTTGCATCATTTACATATTTAATTACATATTACATATGTTTCACTGCCGATCAGCTCAAGGAACGATCGATTAATGTTCGATCCTGACTCTGTAATCGGAAGCTCCTCAGATATGTGTTCACATGTAGAATCAGGATCGAATATTAATCGATCATTCTTCGAGCTGATCGGCAATGAAACATATGTAATTAGATATGTAAATGATGCAATACTGATTCTTTGTTCACTTTTAATATTATTGATATTATGCTCCCCATGAGCATCGAGTGCTCATCTTGCCATACCTCCTGCACCTCTAATACCTATCTATATAAATAAAGTTTAATATAGAAATGGTTTCTACAGGATAGTGTCATTAGAAATATGGTAATGAAAGGGTTAATGATATAGGTAATGTCTTTCATTAGAAATACAGTAATAAAATGGTTAATAACATAGACAAGTAGTTTGGGGGCAGTTTGATAGAAAGGGTTAAATTAACCTTTATTACACCAAATTACCTAAAACCACCCCTAATTTTAGAATATAGGGTTATTTGTTTCAAAGTGTTTATCATCATCATTTTAAGTCTGCTTTTCCCTGCTTGCAAGGGTGGGACAGGTCCTATTCAGCACAGCATCTCTCCCTTGTCACGGTCCTTGGTCATCCACCGTGAGCTTCAGCGATCTTAGGTTCACTCTCACCACCTCCGCCTATGTTTTTCGTGGTCTTCCTATACTACGTCTTCCTTCAACTGGCATTTTTTAGCACTTCTTCACCCATAAGTCATCCTCCATGCGCATCACATGTCCATACCATCGCAGCCTTCTCTCCTGCATACTACAATTTAACCCTCTCAGACACAGTTTCTCTCTCAACACATCCATGCTGGGTCGTTCACACACATCCAACGGAGCACGCTTGCCTCATTTCTCTCCAGCTGTCGCATATCCTCTTCAGTTGCTGCCCATGTCTCACTACCATGCAGCATCGTGCTCCTGACACAGGCATCATATAACCAGCCTTTCGTACGCAGGGAGACACCCTTCTTCGTCAGCAGAGGAAACAGCTCCCTAAACTTCTAACCTGTCCTTATTCTAGATGCTATGTCCCCCCCCCCCCTATTTATCTAAATTCCTTCCATTATGATTTTATGTAAGAACCTTTGTTAACTAACTTCCTCATTTTGGAGCTATTGTGTGTATGTCACGAAATCCCTTCAATTTCTTAATTATTCGGAAATCATAAATAGTTTTTTCTGTTGGAAATAATGTAACAAAGCGTTACCAGGACAAAATGGAGAGAATTTTGTGGAGAAGGACTTGAGAGAAAAGCTGCATTGCTTCTGTGGGTTTTGTCAGTCTTTGTCAATGTACACAAACACACAGACATAAACGTGACAGATGTCACGAAAGGACAACTTGATAGACCTGTTGTTTGAAAAGAGAGAAAGACTTATTTAATTAAATATCTCATCCAGCCAGTGGCGTAGTTGTGTGGTTAAAGTCACTTCACAATCCCGTGGTTTGATGTGTAGTCCAGCTGATGGCACAGTCATAGTTGTGTGGTTAAAGTCACTTCACAATCCCGTGGTTTGATGTGTAGTCCAGCTGATGGCACAGTCATAGTTGTGTGGTTAAAGTCACTTCACAATCCAGTGGTTTGATGTGTAGTCCAGCTGATGGCACAGTCATAGTTGTGTGGTTAAAAAGGTCACTTCACAATCCTGTGGTTTGATGTGTAGTCCAGCTGATGGCACAGTCATAATTGTGTGGTTAAAGTCACTTCACAATCCTGTGGTTTGATGTGTAGTCCAGCTGATGGCACAGTCATAATTGTGTGGTTAAAGTCACTTCACAATCCTGTGGTTTGATGTGTAGTCCAGCTGATGGCACAGTCGTAGTTGTGTGGTTAAAGTCACTTCACAATCCCGTGGTTTGATGTGTAGTCCAGCTGATGGCACAGTCGTAGTTGTGTGGTTAAAGTCACTTCACAATCCCGTGGTTTGATGTGTAGTCCAGCTGATGGCACAGTCATAGTTGTGTGGTTAAAGTCACTTCACAATCCTGTGGTTTGATGTGTAGTCCAGCTGATGGCACAGTCATAGTTGTGTGGTTAAAGTCACTTCACAATCCCGTGGTTTGATGTGTAGTCCAGCTGATGGCACAGTCGTAGTTGTGTGGTTAAAGTCACTTCACAATCCTGTGGTTTGATGTGTAGTCCAGCTGATGGCACACACACTACTGGAAACTCAGACTGATCAATAGCTTGTCTGTTAATTCGGGGAATAGTGCAGCAGCCTGTCATTCTTCATCTCCACTTCCACCAAGCGTGAACCTGTGTACAATTTCAACTATATATATATATATATATATATATATATATATATATATATATATACATACATACATACTCACATGCAAGTGTGTGTGTATGTATACATGTATATATAGCTTAGAGACCTTTTGATTATATATATATATATATATATATATATATATATATATATAATTTATTTGTTCTCCTTCCCCCTTTTTCCTAAATGTATTTCCACACACCCTCGGAACTCTCTTCCTAACCTATTTATCCTGAAGAAGGGCTTATGCCCGAAACGTCCCCGTCCCTCCACTCTCAAAAGCGTGAACCTAATAAACCTTTATTTGTCTGCCTCTCTGTTTTGTTCCCGTATAAATTTGGACTATATATATATATATATACGATATTAATAAATGGAAACTATATTTATAAAAGCATATTTATTTCATTATACATATTTCAGGGATACCAAATTAAATTAGGAAATAAATATGGTTTTATAAATATAGTTTCCATTTATTAATATCGTATATCTACTCCAAATACTTGTCGAGTGCTTTATATCAGTTATAAAAATATTTACTTGTTGTATCCCAACAATTTTAAATAGAACTTTTGCATATATATATACATTTTTCTTACATTCATTTAATTTATTGATTTATTGATATTTTATTTGAGTGACCCGAATCTTCCTGGTCGTTCTTTTTCGGTTGTACGGGTGATTTTAGGCATAATCTCTGTGTGTTGGTAATTTAACGATGGTTATAGCTCTGATTTATCCAAATTATTGAGCCCTCTGCCACACATATCGGATATTGTTTATCGTTAATTCGTGAGCTGTTTTTCCGATTCTCGATTATTCTACTATATATATATATATATTCAAAATAAGGAGTGCACAGGAAAAAGACAATGGGGGAAAAAAATGGGAAGGCGGAAATTCCCATCTCCTCAGTCAACTTGTGGAAGTCAGTAGTTTCGGTGCATTAAGGTCAATGTCATTCATTCCCGTGCACATTGGGACATACAGTTCTGTTTGAACAAGGAGTGATATCACCAGCTCTCCAGACTTGTCTCATAATGGGGACAACCCGTCTAACTCATGCAAGCATGGGAAAATAGACGTTAAATGATGATTATACTGAATACCCATTTAAACTGGATTTTTTGTGTATGTATGTATGTATGTCATCATCATCATCATCATCATCGTTTAACGTCCATCTTCCACGCTTGCATAGGTTTGGACGGGAGTTTTCCCACTTGAGGCAAGAGTGGTTGTCTTGCTCGTATAGGACTGTCTGGCGGGTTTTCTACGGCTGGATGCCCTTCCTAACACCAACCACATTTACAGTGTGGACTGGGAGGTTTTTACCGTGTTGCCTACACGGCCACATTACAGCGTGGACTGTGTGTTTTTTTTGTCGTGACACCTACACGATCTCATTTGTTTCGGCCTGGATGTTGTGGCACCAACATAACTTTACATTGAAAGGGGCAGTGTGGGTGGGGTGGGGGTGGTGGGACAGGAGTGTATTTTTGTTAGAGATGCCTACTGACTGTAGTAGGTTTATGTATATGTGTGTGTGTGTGTGTATATATACATACATACTACTTCTTTCTTCTGACCTCCTTGCCTGTCCAGTACCCTTACCACTGTCAGCCCCCCCCCCCCCCCCCACACACACACTTCATCCATTAAACCCGTTTACTGTTATAAAGTATGATAAACCAAGACCACTAATCTGTTTTTTCACACACCCTTCAAAAGGTTTGCTGAACACTCAGACCGAAACCGCTTGGCACCTCGGCCGGCATTTTACACACACATTTGTGTGTATACATATATCAAGGTTGAAAACTATATAACTCAATTTGTATGTGGAGACTTATATAAGATAATATATGAATGCCAAACAGTTTTAGAATTTGCTTAATGTGTTTGTTGTTATCTGTTTGCTGATATGCCTATCTATAGATATATATATAGATATATAGATATATATATATATATATATAGATATATATATATATATAGATATATATCTATATATATATAGATATAGATATATATATAGATATAGATAGATATATAGATATATATATAGAGAGATAATATAAGATCAAAAGATGGTTAAAGGAGTTCCATATATTTTATTATGCGCATTTCAAAAACAAACATCATCAAGCAATAATATTTGTGTTTTCATCAGATAAAACAGGAGAACATGATATGAAGGCTAAAAAACACTTGTGGATAGTGCAGTTTTAAATCAACATATATTGTACTACAATAAAACTCACCTCCTATATATATAGATAGATATATAGATATATATATATAGATATATATATATATGGAAGGCAATATAGGGAAGGCAACCGGTCCATCGGGTATAGCTGCCGAGATGCTGAAGGCATCTGGGTCTGTAGGTCACACTATAACCACACGTATCGTTAACCAGGTAATACTAGAGGGGGCCATACCAAAAGATTGGTGCAGTAGCATCATTGTCAACTGCTACAAAGGTAAAGGCGATGCACTAGATAGAGGAAACTATAGAGGTATAAAGTTGATGGACCAGGTCATGAAAGTAACAGAAAGAGTTATAGCACAGCTGATTAGGGACCGGGTGAATATAGACGAGATGCAATTTGGGTTTGTTCCAGGGAAAGGCACCACTGATGCGCTCTTCCTTGTGAGGCAATTACAGGAAAAGTACCTAGCTAAAAGTAAGCCACTCTACTTGGCATTTGTCGACCTTGAGAAAGCCTTTGACAGAGTTCCACGTGCAGTAATCTGGTGGGCTCTTAGAAAACTAGGAGTAGATGAATGGCTTGTGAAAGCGGTACAAGCCATGTATAGGGGAGCAGTCAGCAAAGTTAGGATTGGCAATGAGTATAGCGAGGAATTTAGCGTACAGGTTGGGGTCCACCAGGGCTCTGTTCTTAGCCCTCTCCTGTTCATCATAGTCCTGCAGGCAATAACGGAGGAGTTTAAGACCGGATGCCCATGGGAACTCCTGTATGCTGATGACCTCGCACTCATAGCTGAATCTATGGTAGAACTAGAGAATAAATTCCAAACCTGGAAGCAGGGACTAGAGAGAAAGGGCCTCAAAGTCAACATGACAAAGACTAAGGTCCTTATAAGTAGACGAGAAAACAGAACCCAGATCCCCTCAGGGAAATGGCCTTGCTCAGTATGTAGGAAAGGTGTAGGTAGGAACTCCATTCTTTGCCCCAAATGCAAACAATGGGTACACAAGAGATGTAGCGGGATCTCAGGAAGCTTAATTAAGAATGTAGGATTCACATGCAGCAGCTGTGCTGAAACAGCAAGCAAACAGCCACAGGAAACAAGTACCACCAATCTCTGGGAGGGCCCTGTAGAAACAGTAGACAGCTTCTGCTACCTAGGTGACCGAATTAGCAACGGAGG
Source organism: Eledone cirrhosa (assembly GCA_964016885.1). Lineage (NCBI taxonomy): Eukaryota > Metazoa > Mollusca > Cephalopoda > Octopoda > Eledonidae > Eledone > Eledone cirrhosa. The sequence goes on along the minus strand of OZ024761.1, from coordinate 7,496,498 downwards.
TGGGTGCTCAGAAAGTACAATAACTAGGGTAAGAACGGGATGGAAGAAGTTTAGGGAACTACTACCACTGCTAGCTGCAAAAGGCTTCTCCCTCAGAATGAAAGGCAGACTGTATGATGCGTGTATCCGAACAGCGATGTTGCATGGTAGTGAGACCTGGGCGCTGAAGGTGGAAGACTTACGTAGATTAGAGAGAAACGAAGCCTGCATGCTCCGATGGATGTGTAACAGTAATATACGTGAACGACAAAGCATAAATGAATTGAGAGAGAGACTGAGCATAAGAGGAATCAAATGCTGCGTGCAGGAGAGGCGGTTACGCTGGTATGGACATGTGATGCGTATGAAGGATGACAGCTGCATAAAAAGGTGCAGAGCACTAGAAGTTGATGGAAACCGCGGAGTGGGGAGACCCAAGATGACTTGGGATGAGGTGATAAAAGCCGACCTTACCCAACTACACCTCTCAAAGTCAATGACACACGACCGTGACTTCTGGCGTCACGCAGTAATACAGGGTACCCGACCTCCCATGGGTACATGCTGAAGCATATAAACAATATGCCCCCCCCCCCCCCCCACCGCAAGGTGGTCGTGGAGGTGCCACGGCAAAAAAGCACCCAGCCCACACTGTAAAGTGGACGTGTAGGCGCCACGAAAAAGCACCCAGCACTCACTGTAAATGAGGTTGGTGTTAGGAAGGGCATCCAGCTGTAGAAATCAAGCCAGATCAGTTCCTGTATGAGCAAGGCATGGTCAGCCGACCAGACACTGCCCACAACAGGACAACCCGTCTAACCCATGCTAGCGTGGAAGAACGGACGTAAAACGGTGATGATGATATATATATATAGATAGATATAGAGATATATAGAGATAGAGATATAGAAATAGATAGATAGATAGATTTATACTTCAGCATCTCAACAACTATCCCCGGCAGTCCAGCAGCCTTACCACTTTTCATTTCCTTAATTGCCTCTTTGACTCTATAGTCGTCAATCTCAAAAGCTGGTCCCTCTGTTGGGTCTACTGGGGGTAGTTTCTCACTCTCCTATTCATTCTCAACATTGTCTCTCATAATGACATTTCTAGGCCTCCCTTTTCTGAACATCAGTGACAAGTACACCCGCATCATTTCGGACACACTTATCTCCAACAACATCTTGATTTACACTGACACACTGCCTTGCAATGCAGAACACCGCCTGTCTTTGATCTTCCCATCGCAGAACACTGGCAAACCTCCTACTCTTAGCCTCCCTGTGTGCTAAGTACACCTGACGTCTAGCTTCTCTCTTAGCGGATGTGTATCGGTCTCTACTCCCACCATTTTCCAAAGCATTCCATGCCAGTCTTTTATCTCTAATGGCCCTATTTACTGTGCTGTTCCACCACCAGGTCACTCTCTGTCTGGTCGGAGCTCTGCTCCAGCCACAAGTTTCTTCAGTAGCCTGCAGTAAGTTGTCATGGAAGAAATTCCAGTTATCATCTATGTCTTACAATTCTAACTCATCTTCTTTCTTGTCATACACATCTTGTAGGGCTTTCCTAAATTTATATTTTAGTGAAAGGTCTTTTAACTTCCAGACCTTCCTTTCTCACACCTTCCTGTATGTCTCATTTTGTCTCTTGCTTATTGAGATGTCATTAATGACTAACCTATACTGGGGGGTACACTCTTCCCCGGGATATGCCTTAGTATTTGACACCATCTGTCTGTCTCGCTGTCTAACTAGCAGGAAGTCAATCTGGCTTATGTGCTCGCCTGATTTGTAGGTTATTAGGTGGTTGGTAGGCCTCTGGAAGTTAGTGTTGCAAATGGTTAGTGCACTTGCATCACAAAATTCAAGAAGCCTCACTCTTTCTTTGTTTCTTGAGCTGTAACTGTGCCCACCATGTACTCGAGTGTATCCATCCTGGAGCTGTCCAACATGACCATTGTAGTCCTCTGCTAGCATAACAATGTCTCTGTCCTCTGTCATTGAGGCTGTTTGTAAAAGTTGCTCATAAAAGCAGTCTTTCTCTTCTTTACCTAGGCCTGCCTGGGGAGCATAGGCAGAGATGATTGTCAGCAGTCTCCTGCCTACAACTAATCTAAGCTTAATTATTTTATTACTAACTCTAACTACCTCTATTGTCTTATCGATCCATCTCTCAGCCAGTAATATGCCCACCCCACCTAACCCATCATCATTACCCACCCAGAAAAGCTTATAGCTAAGATGTTTACCTGCGATTAGTCTTGCTGAGGCGCCTCTCCATCTCACCTCTTGCACACAGCACACATCCACGTCTTCTCACCAGATCTACCTGTTAGCGTGGCAACTGAGATGCGACGTCTTTGTATTCTTGTTCTTGTTGTGTGATTGCTTGATGACGGTCGATGGGGGTTCTCGCACATGGCTGCACCAGCCACCCCACTACTGTGTGCAGCCCTAACATAGTGTTATTGCTGTTTATGCAGTTATTGCAATACTTATTTGTTGTGCTCATAATTTTAGGCATTAATATATACTGGTTGGATGCCCTTCCTAACACCAGCACCACTTTACCGCATGGACTGGGTGCTTTTATTCGTGCCACCAGCACTAGAGAGGTTGTCTTACTGGACTCAGTGGACCTCTCCACCCCTTATATATATGTGTGTGTGTGTGTATATAACAAATGCAAGCAATCATCGAATGCCAGATGTGTAAACAATGCACTTGGAAAACAAAACATCTAGTGGATAAGACCATTGGATTCCAAAGTTGTAAAAACTGAGTCAATCATGAACTAAATATTTATATTAGAACTAAGACATCCCACCAAAATCTCTACCTCAGACATCCTCCATATATCCCAACCTTTAACCTGGTCTAAATATGAGTATGGGGGAGACAGAATTTTAATATATAATTTTTTTGTATGGTGGATTGGCAGTATCAGTAGAGCCACAGACACCATGGTTTGCAGTACAGTTATGGCTCTTTATGATCTGAGTTCAAATCCTGCCGGGGTTAGCTTTGCCTTTCATCCTTATGGGGTCGATAAAATAAAGCACCAGTAATTGCTGGTCTTGTGCCAAAAATAGAAACAATATATAATTTTTTGTATGTATTCATTACTGAAATATATCAACTTTTTGTATGTGTTTAATATTGAAATATGCAATATATTTTTTCTCTTTCTCTTTACTTACAGTTGTCCCTTTTTACACCGGACTGCTGGGGACACAGAGAGAAGATATCATTTAAGATATTACAAAACTGGGACCTGTATATACGAGACAGATTCCAAAGGCCACTGTGTCAAAAATGGTCCCCATTGTGCATTTGCTCATGGAGCTCACGATTTGAGGCCCCCAGTTTATGATATTAGGGAACTACAAATGATGGACACTACTGAAAAGTCTTTACAAACAGTAACATCGAGCAGTTTAGAAAAAGATAGGGCTTTAACTGAAGACCCTAGATGGAATGGTTTGTATTATTTGATCTTAGTTTATTTTATTTTTGAACCTGATTATCAGAAGAATCAGATGTTGTGTACAGAAGAGAGGACTGCTCTGGTATAGACATGTAATGTTAGTATAGAGAAGAGAGGACTCTTGGTATGGACATGTGATGTTAGTGTGCTAGTGAGAGGACTGATCTGGTATAGACATGTGGTGTTAGTGTGCTAGTGAGAGGACTGATCTGGTATAGACATGTAATGTTACTATGCAGAAGAAGAAAGGACTGCTGGTATAGGCATGTGATGTTAGTTTACAGAGAGGACTGCTGGTATAGACATGTAGTGTTTGTTTACAGAGTACTGTTGGTATAGACATGTGCTGTTAGTTTACAGACGACTGCTGGTATAGACGTGGTGTTAGTTTACAGAGGACTGCTGGTATAGACATGTAGTGTTTGTTTACAGAGGACTGCTGGTATAGACATGTGGTGTTAGTTTACAGTGGACTGCTGGTATAGACATGCGGTGTTAGTTTACAGAGGACTGCTGGTATAGGCATGTGGTGTTAGTTTACAAAGAGTACTGCTGGTAGAGGCATGTGGTGTTAGTTTACAAAGAGTACTGCTGGTATAGGCATGTGGTGTTAGTTTACAAAGAGTACTGCTGGTATAGGCATGTGGTGTTAGTTTACAAAGAGTACTGCTGGTATAGGCATGTGGTGTTAGTTTACAAAGAGTACTGCTGGTATAGGCATGTGGTGTTAGTTTACAAAGAGTACTGCTGGTATAGGCATGTGGTGTTAGTTTACAGAGGACTGCTGGTATAGACATGTGGTGTTAGTTTACAGAGGACTGCTGGTATAGACATGTGGTGTTAGTTTACAAAGAGTACTGCTGGTATAGGCATGTGGTGTTAGTTTACAAAGAGTACTGCTGGTATAGGCATGTGGTGTTAGTTTACAAAGAGTACTGCTGGTATAGGCATGTGGTGTTAGTTTACAGAGGACTGCTGGCATAGGCATGTGGTGTTAGTTTACAGAGGACTGCTGGTATAGACATGTGGTGTTAGTTTACAGAGGACTGCTGGTATAGACATGTGGTGTTAGTTTACAGAGGACTGCTGGTATAGACATGTGGTGTTAGTTTACAGAGGACTGCTGGTATAGACATGTGGTGTTAGTTTACAGAGGACTGCTGGTATAGGCATGTTAGTTTACAGAGACGACTGTTGGTATAGACATGTGGTGTTAGTTTACAGAGACGACTGTTCGTATAGACATGTGGTGTTAGTTTACAGAGACGACTGCTGGTATAGACATGTGGTATTAGTATAAAGTGTTGATACCACAATAAAATGCACCCTGTACATTCTGTAAAGTTGTATTGATGCGATGATAAAATGCACCCAGTACGCTCTGTAAAGTGGTAGTTCTGGTACTGCAGTAAAAAGTACCGATTCTAGCCTGACAGGTGTTAGTGGTAGTACCACAAAAAAATGCATCCAGCCATATAAACTAAGCTGAAAATGGAACATGTTAGTAAGATGCAGTCCTCTAACCCGTCTAGCTTACCAAATGCATTTTATTGTGGCACCAGCACTAGGGAGGTTGTCATGTCTCCCTGACCTTTTCTATAGCTAGGTGCCCTTACTATCCTGTTTATATCATTAACCCTTTCATTTCCATATTTCTAATGAAAGACACAGTCCATGTCATTAACCCTTTCATTACCATATTTCTAATGAAAGACACTGTCCATGTCATTAACCCTTTCATTACCATATTTCTAATGAACGACACTATCTATGTCATTAACCCTTTCATTACCATATTTCTAATGAAAGACACTGTCCATGTCATTAACCCTTTCATTACCATATTTCTAATGAAAGACACTGTCCATGTCATTAACCCTTTCATTACCATATTTCTAATGAAAGACACTGTCCATGTCATTAACCCTTTCATTACCATATTTCTAATGAAAGACACTGTCCATGTCATTAACCCTTTCATTACCATATTTCTAATGAAATACACTGTCCATGTCATTAACCCTTTCATTACCATATTTCTAATGAAAGACACTGTCCATGTCATTAACCCTTTCATTACCATATTTCTAATGAAAGACACTGTCCATGTCATTAACCTTTTCATTACCATATTTCTAATGAAAGACACTGTCCATGTCATTAACCCTTTCATTACCATATTTCTAATGAAAGACACTGTCCATGTCATTAACCCTTTCATTACCATATTTCTAATGAAAGACACTGTCCATGTCATTAACCCTTTCATTACCATATTTCTAATGAAAGACACTGCTTATAACTTTAAAATTGTTTTAAAATTGATCAAGAATTTGGAAGGATTTAGTAATATAACTTTGTCGTTATTAAAATCATGTAGGATGGTGGATGAAATATAATCACCATCATCTCCGTTTAACCCTTTTTCCATGCTAGCATGGGTTAGACAAGATGTCCTATTGTGAGAAATGCCAGGTCAGGTGACCATGCCTTGCTCATACAGAACTACTTTTGGCCTGGCTTCTAAATATATTACAGTACTCGCTGGGAAGAAAAACTCAACAGCTTCCCATCTGTAACAACAATGGAGCTAAAGGTGAGCAAGGCACTGCCCCCTGGAGCAGATACAAACTATGCAGTGTGGAAATGCCTAAACAGACTAGGGGCTTTTTTTACGTGTAAAAGTCAATCTTGCATAATGGGTATATTTAATGGATGGGGATGTTGTGTGTGACTGCGGCATCGAACCACAGACTACACAGCACCTAATATGCCCCCTGCTGGAACACCCCTGCACAGCATTGGACTTGGCAGAGTTTGAGAAAGGGCAACAATGTGTTCAGCTGTGGTGGAACCACATCTAGCCAAGTTTTGTAACTAACACTTTTGTGAACATGCCAAAAATAAGAACAGTGTTTTGGTATAGCCTTCAATATTTTAGTTTCAAATCCCACCAAATTTAAGTTTGCGTTTCATCCTTTCGAGGTCAGTAAAAAAAAAAAAAAAAAAAAAAATCGTTCCAGTACTGGGGTTAGTTCTTTCTCTATATCCCTTTCCCACTTTCTCTTTCTCTGAAAGAAATCTGTTGTGTTCAGACCTGGAGGTGATGGGCTCTGCCAGCTTTAAAAATACCCAAGACACTGTATGTCCCTACAGTTTCACTAAGACTCTACCAGGATTTATAGTTCCATACACACACACATACAAACACTTTAACCTTTTAGCATTTAAACTGGCCATATCCCGCCAGAATTCTCTCATCTCTTTCTGTTCAAACTGGTCATAACCGGTTGCTCATACTGACATTAAGGTATTTTTCTCCAAATAAATAATATCAGAATCTCATAGATTCGATATTATGTGAGGTAAAGCCTTTACTGTGAAAATACAATAGTAAATATAGAGTAGTGTAAATGTTATGTGAGGTAAAGCCTTTACTGTGAAAATACAATAGTAAATATAGAGTAGTGTAAATGTTATGTGAGGTAAAGCCTTTACTGTGAAAATACAATAGTACATATAGAGTAATGTGTAAATGCTAAAGGGTTAAAAGAAACAGTTTATATCATAGAAACGGGACTAGTTACAGGCAGTTTGGTATCAAAATGTTAAAATGCCTGTCGTGTGTTGATATTGTGCTGTGGTACACTTATTTATTGGGTCATTGTGTTGAAACGGGGGTGTAATTATCGTTAAATGTTTAATAGATAAAACAAGGCATCAATTATTGTCTCTCTCACTCAGGCTGTCTTCCTTGTCACAGTAAAAATCAGATCAAGTTCAAGTACTTAAATTAAAATACTTGAATTGGCCGGAAATAAACACACACACACTCACACATGCATACATATACCCACACACACATACATACGTAGAGGCATACGTGTCAAGACTCACACACAAAATACTAACATCGTTAGTAACTAATTAACTCACTTGCTAATTAACTTTGAGTTGATGTATCTCCCATTGTATTTATGTGTGTGTGTGTATATACATACACACACACACACACACACACATATATATATACTCTGGAATGCAGCCCAAGCGGGCCAGACCTTGTAACAGCATTGAGTGCTTTGACTGGCGTGCCGCCTGTAACTGTTACACACCTAACATATGTGTTTGTATGTGTGTGTGTGTGTGTGTGTGTGTGTGTGTGTATATAGGAATGCACATGGCTTAGTGGTTAGTGTTTGACTTACAATTGTGAGGTTGTGTTCTTGAGCAAGACACTTTATTTCACGTTGCTCCAGTTCACTCGGCTGTAGAAATGAGTTTAGATGTCACTGATGCCAAGCTGTGTCAGCCTTGGCCTACATCATATATAGTTTATATAGAGTATATAATGTATGTATATGTTGTGACGTCACTGGTGCCAAGCTGTGTCAGCCTTAGCCTTTTCCTTGGCCTACATCATATATAGTTTATATAGTGTGTATATAATGTATGTATATGTTGTGACGTCACTGGTGCCAAGCTGTGTCAGCCTTAGCCTTTCCCTTGGCCTACATCATATATAGTTTATATAGTGTGTATATAATGTATGTATATGTTGTGACGTCACTGGTGCCAAACTGTGTCAGCCTTAGCCTTTTCCTTGGCCTACATCATATATAGTTTATATAGTGTGTATATAATGTATGTATATGTTGTGACGTCACTGGTGCCAAACTGTGTCAGCCTTAGCCTTTTCCTTGGCCTACATCATATATAGTTTATATAGTGTGTATATAATGTATGTATATGTTGTGACGTCACTGGTGCCAAGCTGTGTCAGCCTTAGCCTTTTCCTTGGCCTACATCATATATAGTTTATATAGAGTGTATATAATGTATGTATATGTTGTGACGTCACTGGTGCCAAACTGTGTCAGCCTTAGCCTTTTCCTTGGCCTACATCATATATAGTTTATATAGTGTGTATATAATGTATGTATATGTTGTGACGTCACTGGTGCCAAGCTGTATCGGTCATTGCCTTTCCGTTGGACAACATCTGTGGCATGAAGAGGAGAGACTTGTATGTATGGGTGACTTCTGGTCTTTCACAAACAACCTTGCTGGAGTTGTGCCTCAGAGGGGAACTTCCTAGGTCCAAATCCCATGGCCCTTCGTCACCGAAGGGTGTCTTTACCCTATATATATATATGTATGGTAAACCATGGAAGTGGATATTTTGGATTTTCAACAAGGAAGAAAATTTCCAGCCATCCGTGGTTTACCATCTGATTAATTGGTGAAATATATTTCTTTAATGGAATATATACAGGGAAGATTAATCATATTATAAGGTATCTATTTTTGAAGTTCTAGTCAACTTTATTTAGTTACCTACCTAGCTATGTGTGGTTACACACTTGTAAAAATTATCTCCTGTGATTATTCATGTTTATATATATGTTAATCAATTTCTAGTTATTATAAAATCTTAGAATCTTAGAGCTTATTTTCCGGGTGATATGGCGCATGTCTTTCTGGCATGACACCCATAAATTTGATTTAGATTAAATTCATTTAATTTATCTTAATTTTGGATATAGATATATATGGAGGCACATGGCTTAGTGGTCAGAGCATTGGCCTTGCAATCGAAAGGTTGTGAGTTCAATTCTCAGACCGGGTGATGTGTTGTTTCCTTGAGCAAGATACTTTATTTCTTATTTCACATTGCTCCAGTTTACTCAGCTGTAGAAATGAGATGATAGGGACTGGGTTCCCTATCATTCCACTGTAAAGTGGTCGTGGAGGTGCCACGGCAAAAAAGCACCCAGCACTCACTGTAAATGAGGTTGGTGTTAGGAAGGGCATCCAGCTGTAGAAATCAAGCCAGAATCAGTTCCTGTCCCACTCTTGCAAGCAGGGAAAAGTGGACGTAAAATGATGATGATGATGATGATGATGATATGTATGTATGAAATTCTTTTCACATCTATATCTATTGTTTCTAATTAAAATGTAGCCATATCTATCATCATTTTAATATTTATTTTTCCATGCTTGCATGTGGTAGTTTGGCTCATTCCAACACAGCCTGCTGCCACTCATAGAATTTCTCCATCTTCAATGTGGGGGTTCGTGCATTTTAAGATCAACTCTATGTCTATCCAGGTTTTTCTGTCTTCCTCTAGTGCAGCTTCCTTCCACTGGCATCACCTGCGCTCTACGTCTGATTCCCCATACACCCAACTCTCTTCTCAGTTTATTTACATGCTGTCGTTTCTGAGAAGGTGGGGCGCTGGAGCCTAAGAGGGCAGTGGGGATGTAAATATCAAATGATACATTATATATATATATATATATATATATAATATACGTGAACGACAAAGCATAAAGGAATTGAGAGAGAGACTGAGCATAAGAGGAATCAAATGCTGCGTGCAGGAGAGGCGGTTACGCTGGTATGGACATGTGATGCGTATGAAGGATGTCAGCTGCATAGAAAGGTGCAGAGCACTAGAAGTTGATGGAAACCGCGGAGTGGGGAGACCCAAGATGACTTGGGATGAGGTGATAAAAGCCGACCTTACCCAACTACACCTCTCAAAGTCAATGACACACGACCGTGACTTCTGGCGTCGCGCAGTAATACAGGGTACCCGACCTCCCATGGGTACATGCTGAAGCATATAAACATCCAGCTGTAGAAATCAAGCCAGATCAGTTCCTGTATGAGCAAGGCATGGTCAGCCGACCAGACACTGCCCACAACAGGACAACCCGTCTAACCCATGCTAGCGTGGAAGAACGGACGTAAAAACGGTGATGATGATATATATATATATATACCTGCCAGGAACAATTCTGTACGAGTGACACACGGTCTCCCGATCAATCTTGCCTCAAGTGGAACTAAACTGTCCCACCCATGCTAGCGTGGAAGATGGACATTAAACGATGCTGATGATCTATATATCTAAAACAGGGAATGTCTGTCAGCTCCCTAAAACTCGAGAACTACCCAACCGATTGTTTTTAAACTTTACACATGTAATAGTTATGGTCCTGTGAGTGTTTTGAGCAAAAAAAAAAAAAAATTCAAATTTTCAATGCCCTAGGGACCGCATTAGGCGATTTAGTGATCTCTTTCTATAATTCTTAGTCTTTCTTTTTAGATAGATATAACGTTGCGCCCTTATAATTGTTTCTACTTTTGACACAAGGCCAGCAATTACCCAGTGTATTACTGGTACTTTATTTTATCGACCCCGTAAGGATGAAAGGCAAAGTTAACCTCGGCAGGATTTGAACTCAGACAGATATTATAGGGGCATTCTATGTCTGGCTGTCTGCATTACGACATTATGACACTATCTCTGTGTGTGTATAGTGTGTAATAGTAATATACATGAACGGCAAAGCATAAACGAACTAAGGGAGAAATTAGGAATAAGAGGGATCAGATGCTGTTTACTCGAGAGAAGACTACGTTGGTACGGTCACGTGATGCGCTTGAAAGACGATAGCTGTATAAAAAAAAGTGCAGGGCGATAAAGATAGACGGTAGCCATGTAGTAGACAGACCCAGAAAAACCTGGGACGACTTGATAAATTCCGACCTCACACACTTACACCTCTCCAAGACAATGTCACTGGACCGAGATCTTTGGCGCTACACAGTAATAGAGAAGACCCGCCTTGCCTAAGTACATAGCGAAACCTACAGTCAGTAGGCACCTCTAACAAAAAATACACCCCCACCCCATCCACACCACCCCTTTCGATGTAAAGTTATGTTGGTACCACAACATCCAGTCCTAAACAAATGAGGTCGTGTAGGTGTCACGACAAAAAAACACACAGTCCACGCTGTAATGTGGCCGTGTAGGTAACACGGTAAAAACCTCCCAGTCCACACTGTAAATGTGGTTGGTGTTAGGAAGGGCATCCAGCCGTAGAAAACCCGCCAGACAGTCCTATACGAGCAAGTCGACCAATCTTGCCTCAAGTGGGAAAATTCCCGTCCAAACCCATGCAAGCGTGGAAGATGGACGTTAAACGATGATGATGATGAAACGTTTTTCGAAATATTTACTTCTGCGTTCACAGATTGATTTTTTTAGTATCTGAAGATCCTGTTAAGGGTGAAAGTAGCGATTCTTTGCTTAAACTTTAATCTGTTATTTGAATATATATATATATATATATATATATATATATATATATATATATAATTATATATTCGTGTGCAGATATTTTTGCATACACAATAACAAAATATAAACAAACGTATTTATTTCACGAGGCTCGATAAGGATAAATATATATAAAATATATAAGAACCCTAGAGTAAATCCCGAGCAACGCCGGGCCATTCTGCTAGTATATAGTAAAATAAAAAAAATATTTATTATACATTATTTACAATTAATGTGTAGGCAGGTCTCTCTGGAAATAGATAGGGGTGGGGCTGAGGGTATTGCATGGTCGTGAGGGTGGGTGGGGCCTCTGGGTTAAAGCATGAGGATAGCAGCTTACCTCTGTTAATCTGAATTACTACAGAATCAAACACACGACACCCAGTGCTGTATTGGGCAAAAAGAAACTAAAGAAGATTTATATTAAGTTGGAGACAAAGGAGATAACAAAGTGTGTTTACATTTCATTCTTCTCGCAGCAAGGCTTCATCATCATCATCATTGTTTTAACATCTGCTTTCCATAAAGGGTTGGACGGGTCCATATTGACCAAGTAAGTACTGAAGTGGGGCTACAGACCTCACAGGAGAGTCCTCTCAACCCTTTGTTTGGCAAGTTTTCTATGGTTGGATGCCCTTCCTATCACCAACCATGTTACGGTGTACTGGGTGCATTTATTGTGTAAATCATTGATATTAGGGAGATTGTCATGTCCTTGACACAACTGAAGAGTACTTCCAACCATTTGGCATGTTTTCTACAGCTGGATGCCCTTCTTATCACCATCACCACCCTTTACAGAGTGTACTGGGTGCGTTTATTGTGTATATCACCAACAATAGGAAGGTTGTCCTTGACATGACTAAAGGGTCCTCCTGACTCTTTGTTTGGCGAATGTGTGAGTGGGGGAGGGAGTAGACAACTGTTGGGGAGGGTTGGTCAGATCATATGTTGCAGGACAGGTCTTTTAAAACACTGCATAGCACCAGCCCTCGCAGTCTTTAGTAATTTCTGTTGTAAGGTTTAGGCTTTTAAAGGTTTCTAATATTTAAAAAAACTAGTTATATCAACATTAAAAATATCTTAACATTTTAATGTCCTTTACCACATGAAACTGCATTAGCAAGACATTCTTAAAAAGTACAAAACAACACTATGACTGCATCTTAGTAGCTCTTAACACCCAGTGCTTCATGAAACCACATTAGCAAGACATTCTTAAAAAGTACAAAACAACACTATGACTGCATCACATTAACTTCTAATGTCCTGTGCTTCATGAAACCACATTAGCAAGACATTCTTAAAAAGTACAAAACACTATGACTGCATCTTAGTAGCTCTTAACATCCAGTGCTTCATGAAACCACATTAGCAAGACATTCTTGAAAAGTACAAAACAATCTAAGGACTACATCGCATTAAAAATTAACGCCTTTACTTTAGTTTACTGTAAATTTTCACAACAATCTTCTGCTAGTAAAGAATCTATAAACATTTGAATTGACAAACTTTTTTTTAAATATTTTCTGCTCCATCAATACAAAATGTTAAGAGTTAAGCCGTGTTTTGCATTTAATACTTAATATTTTTTTACTCCATTGATGTTAAGGGGTGAGAGGATCACTTACTTATGGTCCCCTTGGTGATCAGGCTGATCTCAGATCTGTGGGGTTCCTTAATTACTCTCTAGGTACTTCTTACCCCTATTAGGGAACTCTATTATTGTTAATTTATAGTTACCTTGCTATGCTCTTCCTAACGCCAACCTCATTTACAGTGAGTACTGGGTGCTTTTTGTCGTGATACCTCCACGACCACTTTACAGAGTGGACTGGGTGCTTTTTGTTGTGACACCTACATGACCAATTTACATTGTGTGTGTATATATATTCTCTAGCTGTTCTGAAATATATTTTATTTCTTATTTAAAGATTCACTTCTTTAAAACTTTCAAATGTCAACACTTCGGGTTAGCGATCGCTTAAATAAATATTCATATATTTCTGTCACTAATTTTCTCCTAATGCAGTTTATATATAATATCGTCTTTTTTTTTTAATGTACCATGGATTACGTTACTGATTACATAAGACAGTGTAACACAGTCGTCGTTCAATTTCTGTGTATATTGTCAATTACAATTTTATTTGATGTATCATATCTACATGCATATATACTTGCGTATATATACATATCAATATACACACTAATAATATCAATATACACACTACACATGCTAGCAGAAAACCACCTGAAGGATGGTTTTTCTGCTAGTGTATATAATGTATTGTTGAGAGATTAATAATGTGGTTTCCTTTTTTTTTTCTCTACTCCAGACACAGGATATGTTTTAGCAAATTATAAAACTGAACAGTGTAAGCGGCCACCTCGGTTATGCCGACAGGGCTATGCTTGTCCTCAGTTCCATAATTCTAGGGATAGAAGAAGAAGTCCTAAAAAATTCCGATACAGGTAGGTTTTCTTTAACTTCTACCAAATTTTTCTGTTTCAACATTCATGCGTTCCATTTTTACCTTTCAGACACACGGTACCTAACTTACACAGACACACTGTACCTAACTTACACAGACACACTGTACCTAACTTACACAGACACACTGTATCTAACTTACACAGACACACTGTACCTAACTTACACAGACACACTGTACCTAACTTACACAGACACACTGTACCTAACTTACACAGACACACTGTACCTAACTTACACAGACACACTGTACCTAACTTACACAGACACACTGTACCTAACTTACACAGACACACTGTACCTAACTTACACAGACACACTGTACCTAACTTACACAGACACACTGTACCTAACTTACACAGACACACTGTACCTAACTTACACAGACACACTGTACCTAATTTACACAGACACACTGTACCTAACTTACACAGACACACTGTACCTAACTTACACAGACACACTGTACCTAACTTACACAGACACACTGTACCTAACTTACACAGACACACTGTACCTAACTTACACAGACACACTGTACCTAACTTACACAGACACACTGTACCTAACTTACACAGACACACTGTACCTAACTTACACAGACACACTGTATCTAACTTACACAGACACACTGTATCTAACTTACACAGACACACTGTACCTAACTTACACAGACACACTGTACCTAACTTACACAGACACACTGTACCTAACTTACACAGACACACTGTACCTAACTTACACAGACACACTGTACCTAACTTACACAGACACACTGTACCTAACTTACACAGACACACTGTACCTAACTTACACAGACACACTGTACCTAACTTACACAGACACACTGTACCTAACTTACACAGACACACTGTACCTAACTTACACAGACACACTGTACCTAACTTACACAGACACACTGTACCTAACTTACACAGACACACTGTACCTAACTTACACAGACACACTGTACCTAACTTACACAGACACACTGTACCTTCCTTACACAGACACACTGTACCTAACTTACACAGACACACTGTACCTAACTTACACAGACACACTGTACCTAACTTACACAGACACACTGTACCTAACTTACACAGACACACTGTACCTAACTTACACAGACACACTGTACCTAACTTACACAGACACACTGTACCTAACTTACACAGACACACTGTACCTAACTTACACAGACACACTGTACCTAACTTACACAGACACACTGTACCTAACTTACACAGACACACTGTACCTAACTTACACAGACACACTGTACCTAACTTACACAGACACACTGTACCTAACTTACACACTCTACATAACTTACACACTGTACCTAACACACACTCTACCTAACTTACACACTCTACATAACTTACACACTCTACATAACTTACACAATCTACATAACTTACACACTCTACATAACTTACACACTCTACATAACTTACACACTCTACATAACTTACACACTCTACATAACTTACACACTCTACATAACTTACACACTCTACATAACTTACACACTCTACATAACTTACACACTCTACATAACTTACACACTCTACATAACTTACACACTCTACATAACTTACACACTCCACATAACTTACACACACACACTCTCTCTTCCTAACTTAACACACACACACACACACACACACACACACACACACACACTCACTCACTCACTCACTCACTCACTCACTCACTCTCTCTCTCTCTCTCTCTCTCTCTCTCTCTCTCTCTCTCTCTCTCTCTCTCTCTCTCTAACTTACACACACACTGTGTATATTTAACCCTTTCACCGCTGTATTTTCAATCCCCTACACTGCCTATGTGTATCAATATATATACATCTGATTGAACACACAGGTATTTTCTACCCCCAAAGATGTTTATGTTCCTTCCTCTTCCCACTCTCTTTCTATTTCATCTTTTATTCTATCTTCTGATGAAGGACTAGTGTCTGAAACGTTAAGACTCTCTTCCTACTATATCAGGCATCAAACTAATATATTTCTTCATTGTACTGTGTTGTTTGCCTTGTTGTTTCTCTTTACTTTTAGCATAGATATACGGAGGTCAGCTGTAAAGTTCATAGGTTAACCAAGATGCTGTCATGTAATGACCAAATGAGGTTTATTTTTCAACATAGTCCCTGGAAAGAAACAAGTTATTAATAATAAGGTTGAAATTAACACTGCAAGATTTCACAGCTCTAGCATCACCCCTTCATAGTCAGCCTATGAACTTTTCTACCAATCATATATATGTGTGTGTGTGTGTCTGTATATATATATATATCACGTAAGTTTGCTTTGAAACAGCAAATGAAGTTTGAAATTTGGTAGAAATAGAAGCTTTCACTGTATTTTTGACTAAAGAAATCTTAACCTGATAGTGGGGTTTAAAACCCTCTAAAAATGGAAAAGGAAGGGTAAGTATTGACGAAGATGGGAGTTGAACCCACATCTTTGGTTATCCACACCACTGTGCTACCATTACAGGTGATGTGTTGGTGTAATGGTAACACAGTGGTGTGGATAACCAAAAATATGGGTTTGACTCCCATCTACGTCAAAAATACGGCGAAAGCTTCTACTTCTACTGAATTTATATAAATATATATATTGATGCATTATAAACTGATGGGGAAATGGTTATATATTTCAGGTCAACACCGTGTCCTAATGTAAAACATGGCGATGATTGGGGTGATCCCGCACAATGTGAAAATGGAGATAATTGTTCTTATTGTCACACAAGAACTGAGCAACAGTTTCATCCTGAAGTAAGGAACATATTCTCTAAAGCTCTCTTTTTTTGCTTTCAATATTTTAACACTTTCATCATATTATTTCTCGCAAAACACAGTCAATTATATATATATTATATATATAAATATAGAAAAAATGAATATAAAATGAAAGTGCTTTTATAAAGGAATTTATTAGGTATTGACATATGTTTCTGTAACAGACGGAATATCTATATATCGCTGCTTGCGTAATCATATAATGTTAGCCAGTATTCGATAGCAAATGTATAATCAGTTGTCACTTCTTCAGAGATATTGGATAAATTGGAAAAAGTCAGAAAAATCAAAGTATTTATATTAGTTGTAAGAAAGGAAGAAGAGAAGGGATAGTATATGACAGATGGCAATTCAATTTGCTGGTAAACAAGTATATAAAAGGTTTTTAATGAGAATACAATGAGTATATGGCTTATTTTATCTAAATAAGAATTTTTTGTTCATCTCTAACGTGATGATATATTATCACTACATTATTGATAACTTGAAATTTATATATATATATATATATATAATGACGCCGATGAATTTGTTTTGCGAGGTTTTTGATATGAAATCGTGTGTTGAAACAAATATTGTTATATTTGTGGTGGCGCGTGGCTGAGTGGTTAGAGAATTTGATTCGCAATCGTGAGGTTGAGAGTTCGATTCTCGGACCAGGCGATGCGTTATGTCCTTGAGCAAGACACTTTATTTCACGTTGCTCCTTCTACCTGGAGTTGCGGCCGATAGATAGTATTAGCAATTGGAAATACCAACGGAAACATTGTTTCCTCGGTCCGATTTGACAAAAGTCGATCGACTTATATATGTTGTTGTTATATTGCTAGAAATATATAACAAAACCAAACAGTGAAGTGTCTTTTATTATATATTTCTGGCAATGTTATAACATGACCCTTCCCAAATATAACAGAGAATATATTTCAACTAATTTCATGAATGTTGGGTAATGACCAAAATAATATGATCACGAATACAAGCACCCGAAATGTGATTCCTCCAAAGGGTGTTTGGAGTTACGTTACTCAATCGAATGTGTATCTTGGAGATCAGAGAGTCATTCCAGGTAGAGCCGTTACTTCTACGAATTGAGAGGTCACAGCTCTTGTACTATGGTCATGTGGTTAGAATGTCTCAGGAAAGAATCACTACAGATTTTACTGGTAAAAGCAAGCAGCAAGAGACTGGTAGACCCTGAGCAAGGTGGTTGGAGTTTAGGGTAAAAGGAACTCTTTTGCTCTGGCACCATGACAAAATGCACCCAGTACATTCTGTAAAGTGGTTGGAGAATGAGTTGTGGTGGTGTAGAATAGACTTTGTCAAGGACTTGATAATCTCTTTAACCCTTTTTATTCTAATTCACTGAAAACTGGCCCTGGTTCTATGAAACAAAACCACTCATTTTAAAGGGTTTGTATTTAAATTTAAATATTCCGACATATTTTTATATAAGAACTCTATCTTAAGTTAGTCTTAGTAATAAATTAATTAATAATTTTAGTAAATCTTTCAAAATCCTTTATTAATTAAAACAGTATATTTCATTAGAAGTACTAGCAGAAATATTTATATAAGCGATGTAATAAGTGTTATGATATAACGGGCGCAAACCAGACGTGTAGACATTGGAAAATCTTAAAATAAACAATCATTATATATAAGAATATTTATGTTTAACCAACAGCTACGAAATTTAGTACAAAAATTATGTGATATTCATTATTTATTCAAAGTAATCTTATTTTACTAACGGGATAAAAAAAATATATTTAGGACGCAGTCCCGCACTTCTCTCTTTACTGTATTATGATGGTAATAAAAGTGTACTCTCTGTAAATTGGTTGGTGTAGGTTGGAGGGAACCTTTGGTTGTGGTGTGGACTTAAATCTTTTTTATGTTTGTGCCCTGATGAAATTCACCCAGTACACTCTGTAAAGTGGTTGGTGAACCAGTGAAGTTAGTTGAAAGTATTTGGAGCACAGCCTTGTATCAGGTAACCGCCGTGTCTTACTCATATAGAATTGTTTCTGGCTTGCTTTCTATGGCTGGATGCCCTTCCTAACGCCAACCACTTTACAGTGTGGGCTGGGTGCTTATTGTCATGACACCTACACGACCACTTTACAGTGGGCTGGGTGTTTGTCATGACACCTACACGACCACTTTACAGTGTGGGCTGGGTGCTTATTGTCGTGACATCTACACGACCACTTTACTGTGGGCTGGGTGCTTATTGTCATGACACCTACACGACCACTTTACAGTGGGCTGGGTGCTTATTGTCATGACACCTACACGACCACTTTACAGTGGGCTGGGTGCTTATTGTCATGACACCTACACGACCACTTTACAGTGGGCTGGGTGTTTGTCATGACACCTATACGACCACTTTACTGTGGGCTGGGTGTTTGTCATGACACCTACACAACCACTTTACAGTGTGGGCTGGGTGTTTGTCATGACACCTACACGACCACTTTACAGTGTGGGCTGGGTGTTTGTCATGACACCTATACGACCACTTTACTGTGGGCTGGGTGTTTGTCATGACACCTACACGACCACTTTACAGTGTGGGCTGGGTGTTTATTGTCATGACACCTACACGACCACTTTACAGTGAGTGCTGGGTGTTTATTGTCATGACACCTACACGACCACTTTACAGTGTGGGCTGGGTGTTTGTCATGACACCTACATGACCACTTTACTGTGGGCTGGGTGCTTATTGTCATGACACCTACACGACCACTTTACAGTGTGGGCTGGGTGTTTGTCATGACACCTACATGACCACTTTACTGTGGGCTGGGTGCTTATTGTCATGACACCTACACGACCACTTTACAGTGTGGGCTGGGTGTTTGTCATGACACCTACATGACCACTTTACTGTGGGCTGGGTGCTTATTGTCATGACACCTACACGACCACTTTACAGTGTGGGCTGGGTGTTTGTCATGACACCTACATGACCACTTTACTGTGGGCTGGGTGCTTATTGTCGTGACACCTACACGACCACTTTACAGTGTGGGCTGGGTGTTTGTCATGACACCTACACAACCACTTTACTGTGGGCTGGGTGCTTATTGTCGTGACACCTACACGACCACTTTATAGTGGGCTGGGTGCTTATTGTCGTGACACCTACAGGACCACTTTACAGTGGGCTGGGTGCTTATTGTCCTAACACCTACGCGACCACTTTACAGTGTGGACTGGGTGTTTGTCATGACACCTACAGGACCACTTTACAGTGTGGGCTGGGTGCTTATTGTCGTGACACCTACAGGACCACTTTACAGTGTGGACTGGGTGTTTGTCATGACACCTACAGGACCACTTTACAGTGTGGGCTGGGTGTTTATTGTCGTGACACCTACAGGACCACTTTACAGTGTGGGCTGGGTGCTTATTGTCGTGACACCTACAGGACCACTTTACAGTGTGGGCTGGGTGTTTATTGTCGTGACACCTACAGGACCACTTTACAGTGTGGGCTGGGTGCTTATTGTCGTGACATCAGCATGTTTTCATATTTCTTTTTCATTTCAGATTTATAAATCAACAAAATGTAATGATATGGTACAGAATAGTTACTGCCCTCGAGGGTCTTTTTGTGCTTTTGCACATGTCGAACGTAAGTTATTTGAAATATATTTCTCTTCTATTTGTTTATTCGTTTTATTATTTTAAATCGACCCCAGTTTGTGACTACTAATAAAGTATCAGTCATGCACTCTCCCCTCCCCCAAAATTGATGGCTTTGTGCCTAAATCAGAAAACCATAATTTTATTAGGACAGTGGTTTGGCAAAATCAGTAGAGCGTCGGACACCGTGCTTTGCAGCATAGTTATGGCCCTTTTTTTCAGAGTTGAAATTGCGGCAAGGTTAACTTTGCCTTGCATCCTTACGGGGTCAATAAAATAAAGCACCAGTAATGCACTGGGGTAATTGCTGGCCTTGTGCCAAAAATGGAAACAATTATTTTATTAGTGGACCAGTGCCATTAACAATGATGGCAATAGCCTTGAACCAATTTAATTTTTGGAGCTCAGTATTGGGATGTCATATATACCAAGATTACTGGATATGTGAACAATAACTGTGATATTTAGGTTTTAGTAAATTAATGGTTTACATAAGAGAAAGCCTATAGTTTGTGTTAATTACTGTCACACAACGATAAATATAAACACTTTAACATTATCTTACTGAGAAAGACAGTTATACAACTAAATCCCTCCAAATTTTTGATTCTATATATAAATTTCTGCAATTCTGTCACAAGATGTAAAGAGAGAGGAGTAGTTTGACTACCTCATACTACTCCTCTCTCTTTACATCTGCTACCTGTGTGTAAAAGGAAGGTAGGGGATGGTGAAAAACCTATGCTGTTTGTGTGAATGTGTCTTGAGTGTATTTTTGTAAGTGTGTCTGTGTTTACACGTTTATATTTATATACTCATACCTATAAATGTAAGCATATGCACATATACACATACATACGCACCAACATATGGTAAAAAATTCTAGTATCTAAAACTTTATTACATGTAAATGTGTTTGTTGGTGTAACCATGTCTGTAAAGAGAAATCCAGCACCATCAACAAACACAGTTTGGGACTGGTTGGTATCAAAAAGACTCAAGTACTCCCTGTTGTCTTAAACTACCTGAGAAATAAATGAGAAAACATACTGCTAGAGTTTTCTTTAATTCTTGTCTGCTGGTTCAAGACTCAGACTCAGAAGATCCCGCGTCTAGCGACGCATGAGGCAATCATAGTGTTCCATCGCGTTCGGTCAGCAGCCAGTTGCACAGCGTCCCACCATTGTCTGTTTGTCGCTCGCAGGTCCCTCTCAACTGTCTGGCGGCAGTTCATATTGGGTTGCCCTCTCCGTCTGCTTCCCTGCGGGCTCCATTTAAGCACTTGGTTCGCAAGTCTCTCCGAGGGAAGTCTCAAAGCGTGTCCAAACCAGCCCAGGGGTCGCTTGCAGATGGTAGAAGAGACTAGCTGCTGGTTGGTGCGGTTCTTGACTTCCTGGTCACTCCATTTAATCCCTAGGATCTTTCGCAGACAACTTCTTCTCTTGGCTGGTCTTAAGGTGCCAGGTTTCACTTCCGTACAAGAGTGTGGACAGCACGTTGCTGTTGTAGAATCTCACAAGACTGTAGATTCTCTCAAGACTGCCATAGGCTAAACAACAATAGACATTGAATAAAAAGATTAAAGCTCTGAATATTAACAAAATAAAATAAAACTGAGGTAAGGTCATCTCAACAGTCTGTTGTCACTGAGCAATACTTGTGTGTGTGTGTATACATTGTTTAGGGGTTAGAGCATTGGCCTTGCAATCGAAAGGTTGTGAGTTCAATTCTCAGACCGGTTGATGTGTTGTTTCCTTGAGCAAGACACTTTATTTCACATTGCTCCAGTTTACTCAGCTGTAGAAATGAGATGATAGGGACTGGGGTCCCTATCATTCCACTGCAAAGTGGTCATGGAGGTGCCACGGCAAAGAAGCACCCAGCACTCACTGTAAATGAGGTTGGTGTTAGGAAGGGCATCCAGCTGTAGAAATCAAGCCAGAATCAGTTCCCGTCCCACCCTTGCAAGCAGGGAAAAGCGGACGTAAAATGAAATGAATGAATAAATACACATAATGTACATACTTTTATACACATACATCGTCATCATTACTGTTTAATACTGTTAATATTTCCCATGTATATGTGTGTGTATGTATATATATATATATGTGTGTGCAGGGTGTCCCAAAAAATGTATACACTTTGATTTAAATGTTGTATTATGTATACATTTTTGGGACACCCTGTGTGTGTGATGGAAATTGGTTGGGGTATCGCTAATAGCTTTCTCCGTTTATGTATTTATATATATATATATATATATATATATAAATACATAAACGGAGAAAGCTATTAGAGATGCCCCGACCAATTTCCATCTCACTCAACAAACATTAGGAAATACGGGAGTATATTCCCAATTAAACGTTTTTATGAGATATTTTAAAATCTCATTCCCCATATAAATATATATACATGGAGGCACACGGCTTAGTGGTTAGAGCATTAGCCTTGCAATCAAAAGGTTGTGAGTTCAATTCTCAGACCGGGTGATGTGTTGTTTCCTTGAGCAAGACACTTTACTCAGCTGTAGAAATTAGATGATAGGGACTGGGGTCCCTATCACTCCACTGCAAAGTGGTCGTGGAGGTGCCACGGCAAAAAAGCATCCAGCTGTAAAAATCAAGCCAGAATCAGTTCCCGTCCCACCCTTGCAAGCAGGGAAAAGCGGACGTAAAATGAAATGATGATGATGATACACATATCTGGAAAAGGCCTTCAACAGAGTGCTTCGTGCTATAATCTGGTGGGCTCTTAGAAAACTAGGAGTAGATGAATGCTTGTGAAACTGTACAAACCATGTATAGGGGAGCAGTCAGCAAAGTTAGGGTTAGCAATAGCTATAGAGAGGAATTTTGCATACAGGTCGGTGTCCACCAGGGCTCTGTTCTTAGCCCTCTTCTGTTCATTATAGTTCTGCAGGCAATAACGGAGGAGTTTAAGACTGGATGTCCATAGGAACTCCTGTATGCAGATGATCTCGCACTTATAGCTGAATCCATGGTGGAACTAGAGAAGAAATTCCAAACATGGAAGCAGGGACTAGAAAGAATGGGTCTCAAAGTCAACTTGACAAAAACTAGGGTCCTCGTAAGTAGACGAGAAAACAGAACCCAGATTCCCTCAGGGAAATGGCCTTGCTCAGTAGGTAGGAACTCCATCCTCTGCCCCAAATGCAAACAATGGGTACACAAGAGATGTAGTGGGATCTCAGGAAGCTTAGCTAAGAATGTAGGCTTTACATGTAACAGCTGTGCTGGGACAGCAAACAAGCACCACCAATCTCTAGGGTAAGAACAGGATGGAAGAAGTTCAGGGAGCTACTGCCACTGCTAGCTGCAAAAGGCTTTTCCCTCAAAATGAAAGGCAGACTGTATGATGCGTGTATGTGAACAGCAATGTTATATGGTAGTGAGACCTGGGCGCTGTCTGTAGGAGACTTGCGTAGATTAGAAAGAAACAAAGTTTCCACTGCAAATTGGTCGTGGAGGTGTCACAACAAAAAATGAGGTTGGTGTTAGGAAGGGCATCCAACTGTAGAAATCAAGCCAGAATCAGTTCCCGTATGAGCAAGACATGGTCAGCCGACCGGACACTGCCCACAACAGGACAACCCGTCTAACCCATGCTAGCGTGGAAGAACGGACGTAAAACGGTGATGATGATGATATACCCACAGACGTCTGACTAAGATATGGTGCGGCCAGCTGGCCAGACTTGTCTCATGCCATGGGCGACCTGTCTAACCCATGCAAGCATGGAAAGATAGACATTAAAGTGACATAATTGTTTAATGCTTATTTTCCGTGTGTGTATATATATATATATATATATATATATATATATATATATATATATACATATACATAGACACACACAATTTCTTCTTTGTGTTTCTATAATAATGATTGTTTCTACTTTTGGCACAAGGCCAGCAATTATTACAGTACATTACTGGTACTTTATTTTATTGACCCCACCTCCTCCTCCTCCAAAGGATGAAAGGCAAAGCTAACCTTGGTGGGATTTGAACTCAAATTGTAAATGGCCGTAACTCTATGCTGCCAAGCACTAGGCCAGCAACTTTTGGAGGATGGGAAAGTTGATTAAATCGGCCCCAGTGATACTTTATTTTATCAACTCCGTAAAGATGGAAAGCAAAGCTAATCTCGGTGGGATTTGAATTCAGAACGTAAAGGGACGTAACTCTGTGTTGCAAAGCATGTCATCCAACACTCTACCGATTACTGAAATAATATAATTTCCCTGAGTGTGTGTGTGTTGGCATTAAGAAGTGCATCCTGCTATAGTAACAAACTAAAAGCTGAGTGTACTAGCAGGTTTTAGCCACAGAATGACAACCTGTTTAACCCATGAAATATAGGCATTAAATATTGATGATGATGATATATATATATATATATATATATATATATATCATCATCATCATCGAAAGGCCGGTTGTATGATGCCTGTGTGAGGAGCGCGATGCTGCATGGTAGTGAGACATGGGCAGCAACCGCAGAGGATATGCGACGGCTGGAGAGAAATGAGGCAAGCATGCTCCGTTGGATGTGCGTGAACGACCCAGCATAAATGTGTTGAGAGAGAAACTGTGTCTGAGAGGGATAGAATGTAGTGTACGGGAGAGGAGACAGGTGGTATGGACATGTGATGCGCATGGAGGATGACCGATGGGTGAAGAAGTGCCAGGAAATGCCAGTTGAAGGAAGACGTGGTAGAGGTAGACCACGAAAAACATGGGCGGAGGTGGTGAGAACAGACCTCAGATCACTGAAGCTCACAGTGGAGATGACGAGGGACCGTGGCGAGTGGAGAGATGCTGTGCTGAATAAGACCCGTCCCGCCCTTGCAAGCAGGGAAAAGCGGATGTAAAATGATGATGATGATGATATATATCACTCATTCCTTAATACACACACAGTCCACTTTGCATTCCAAGACTACCTAATGGCTGTCTTGTTTTCAATTTTTTTTTTCTTTTTTACTGGACCCTTTTTCTGTTCCTCCATTATGATCCCGTCTATTTTGTACCCCTGAAGAAGGACTTAAACCCGACATGTCCAACTTTCCTCTTTCCAATATAAAGCGTGAAACTAATAAGACATTTTCTACCTCTGTTGTCTCCTTCAACTATATATACAGTGTACTCCCATCATACACAGCCCCAGTTATTTGCAAAATTTTCCTTAGAACCTAACTAATAAT
The DNA here is from genome assembly GCA_964016885.1 of Eledone cirrhosa. NCBI lineage: Eukaryota > Metazoa > Mollusca > Cephalopoda > Octopoda > Eledonidae > Eledone > Eledone cirrhosa. Next base: position 7,470,673 of record OZ024761.1, on the reverse strand, counting down.
TATTTGTGGGAACCAGAGCATATTTATGGAATCGTAAATATCTTCCGCGATTTTTTTCGTGGCAATATGTATATTTTTAACGCTAAATTATTAACAACAGTGTACCGTATTGGACGCTCCTTTGCATAAGACACTCCCTCTTTTTTATTATTATATTTTGATGTTTATAGGCATTTCTATAGACCACGTCCAACATTCGCAGTTTTTCGCCCTTCGCGGGTGCTCCAGGAATGTAAACGCCACAAATGTCGGAGGACAACTGTGTGTCTATATATATATATTAAAAGACAAATATTTACTCAGTTTACTCAGCTGTAGAAATGAGATGATAGGGACTGGGGTCCATATCATTCCACTGCAAAGTGGTCATGGAGGTGCCATGGCAAAAAAGCACCCAGCACTCACTGTAAATGAGGTTGGTGTTAGGAAGGGCATCCAGCTGTAGAAACCAAGCCAAAATCAGTTCCCGTCCCACCCTTGCGAGCAGGGAAAAAGCGAACGTAAAAATGAAATGAAATGAAATGAAATGATGTTCTTTTGATCAATTACATTTTATTATACATATTTTGGATGTACAACAGTACGTCCTCATCAGACAAAATATGATACATGACATACTCTGAGATGTTAAATGGTTAAGATTTAATCAAGGTAGTCATATATATATATATATATATATATATATATATATATATATATATATATATATATATATATATATATATATATATATATATATATATATATATGTGTGTGTGTGTATATAACCCTTTCCAGCATGGCAAAAGGAATGATATATAGTGATAATATTCACAGATACAGATATATCATAATTAAATTTTTTCTATTTTTTACAGAGGAAATGACAGCACAGAGAGAATTAAATTTATCAAGTGAAAATTCTTTAGCGGCATTTGTAACTAACGCTTTACCACAGAGTAGTAATAATTTAGAAAATAACGAAGGTGAAGGGATGTTACTACAAAATCAAAAGGTAAATTATTTGATGTGTGTCTTGCTTTCTTCATCTTCAGGTAAAATGAGTAAAAACCAGCTTCGGTCACAAATGACCAGGGGATTTGCACCTAGAAAGTTCTCTTCCGAGGTACAAGTCCTAGCAAGGTTGTTTGTGGAAGACCAGCAGTCGCCGCCCTTGTATACCAGTCTCCCCTCTCCATGCCACCGATGTTGTCCAAGGGAAAGACAAAGGTTGATACAACTTGACACCAGTGGCGTCACAACTCATTTCTACAGCTGAGTAAACTGGAGCAACATGAAATAAAGTGTCTTGCTCAAAACCCGGTTCAAGAATTGAACTCACAACCTCACGATTGTAAGCCTGGCGCTCTAACCACGTTGTTAGGGTAATTGCTGTGTGTTGGACATCCATCAACTACGACAAGGGTTTGAGTTATTTGAACAACCTGCTTGTGAAATGACTTGTGAGTGACTGAACATTCCTCAGACATGTTTACCTTTAATATAGTTCTCAGGGAGATTCAGCATGACGCAGGGTGACATACTAACCCCTTTGAAATTGCAGGTACAGCTACTTCTTTCCCAGCTGAGTTGTCTGTGACAACATGTATTGAAGTGTCTTGCTCAAGGACACAATGCATTGCCAGGTATTGAACTCTACCTTACGATCGTGGGTCAATCACCGTGACCACTAAGCCATGTTCCTTTAATCCTTTGGCATCTAAACCAACCATATCCAGCCAGAATTCTCTCACATCTTTCTGTTGAAACTGGCCGTAAGCAGCCACTCATACTGGTGTTAAGGTATTGTTCTCAAAATAAATATCAAAATCTCATAGCTTTGGTATTATGTGCGGTAAAGCCTTTACTGTGAAAATACAATAGTATATATAGAGTTATGTAAATGTTAAAAGGTTAAAGGAACTTTGTCGATCATATCAACTTCCAACTTGCTTTTTCAAGTCTAATACATGTTTTATCAATCTCTTTTTGCTGGACTGCTAAGTTACCATGCATACACACAGACATATATGACATAGCAGGCTTCTGCAGTTAGAGATGCCTACTGACTGTAGTAGGTTTTTACTTTGTATTTAGGTAAGGCGGGTCTTCTCTATTACTGAGTACCGCCAAAGGTCTCGGTCCAGTGACATTGTATTGGAGAGGTGTAAGCGTGTGAGGTCGGAATTTATCAGCTCGTCCCATGTTTTTCTGGGTCTGCCTACTCCGTGGCTACCGTCTATCTTTATTGCCCTGCACTTTGTTATACAGCTGTCGTCTTTCATGCGCATCACGTGACCGTACCAACGTAGCCTTCTCTCGAGTAAACAACATCTGATCCCTCTTATTTCTAATTTTTTCCTTAGTTCGTTTATGCTTTGCCGTTCACGTATATTACTATTGCACATCCAGCGGAGCATGCAAGCTTCGTTCCTCTCTAGTCTGCGTATATCCTCTGCACACAATGCCCAGGTCTCACTGCCATGCAGCATTGCTGTTCGTATGCAGGCATCGTATAACCTGCCTTTCATTTTTAGGGAGAAACCTCTAGCGGCTAATAGTGGTATAAGCTCTCTGAACTTTTTCCATCCAGTTCTGACTCTAGCTACTGTACTTTCAGAGCACCCTCCCCCACTGCTGATTTTGTCACCCAGGTAACGGAAGCTGTCCACTATTTCTATAGAACCCTCTGCGCAGTTGGAAGGAGCTAGTATTTTGTGGGCACTTGCTGCTACTTATTGCACCAGAGCACCGGCCACATGTAAAATCTATGTTCTTAGTTAGCTTACCTGTGATCCCACTACATCTTTTATGCACCCATACTTTGCATTTGGGACATAAAATGGAGTTTCTACCTACGCCTTTCCTACACACTGAGCATGGCCATTTCCCAGATGGGACTGCCGCCTTATTTTCTTTCCTACAAACTAGAACTTTAGTCTTAGCCAGGTTAATTTTAAGGCCTTTTGATTCTAGGCCGTGCTTCCATGTTTGGAATTTCTTCTCTAGTTCGGTCATTGATTCAGCTATGAGCGTTAGATCATCTGCGTATAGGAGTTCCCATGGGCAGCCGGTCTTGAACTCCTCTGTTATAGCCTGAAGGGCAATAATAAATAGTAGGGGGCTAAGAACAGAGCCCTGATGGACACCAACTTTTACGCTAAACTCTTCACTATATTCGTTGTTAATTCTAACCTTACTGACTGTTTCTTTATACATGGCTTGTATAGCTCTCACAAGCCATTCGTCAACACCTAGTTTTCTAAGAGACCACCAGATAATGGAACGGGGGACTCTGTCGAAGGCTTTCTCCAAGTCGACGAAAGCTAAGTATAGGGGTTTACTTTTAGCTAGGTACTTCTCCTGTAGTTGTCGTACAATGAAAAGAGCGTCTGTGGTACTTTTGCCTGACACAAATCCGAACTGCATTTCATCTATATCAATTCTCTCTCTGATTAGTTGCGCTATTACTTTTTCCGTGACCTTCATGACCTGGTCGATTAATTTAATGCCTCTATAGTTACTCCTATCTAGGGCATCTCCTTTTCCCTTATAGCAGTTAACGATGATGCTGCTACGCCAGTCCTTCGGAACAACCCCATTCTGTACGACTTGGTTAACTATCCGGGTGACCATGGTGTGTCCCACCGAACCAGATGCCTTCAGCATCTCAGCAACTATTTCCGAAGGACCAGCCGCCTTACCCGTCTTCATATCTTTGATTGCCTTGCTTATTGTACTACCCTGGACTAACACTGCTGGTCCCTCTATTGGGTCGATGTGGGGGAGACTGTCTTTCTCCCATTTGTTCTCCTCATTTAGAAGCCTTTCGTAGTGACACTTCCAAGCTACCTTCTTATCAGCGTCGGTGATGGCAAGTATGCCATCATCGTTAAGTACACACTTCTCCCCGACAATATCACGGTTTTCCTTGACACATTGCCTGGCAATCCTGAACACCTCACGTTTTTGGTCCTCACGTTGTAGAACATGCTTGAACTTTCTTTCCTCTGCTTCCCTTCTTGCAAAGTACACTTGTCTCCTAGCTTCCCTCCTGGCCACTTGATAGTCTACATACACATAACTAGTATACATCTCTTGTCTCAAGTCAACACTTTGATCTCTGGTCACAGCTCAACTCCTTTGATCAATGGTCAAATTCTGCAAGATCGACATGGCCTGTTGTCCTTCCAGGCTCAATAAAATAATGTAGCAATCAAGTGTGGTAAACTGGCAGAATTGGTAGGGATGTAGAGCGAAATGCCTTGCAGTATTTGCTACAATTTGTAGTATTCTGTAGTCAAATCCCGCAATGGTTTATTTCAGATGTAGACCTAATGTTTCGGTTAGTTTAACACCACCACCACAACCACTTGGCACCTTAGGTGCAAGCATTCGTTTTTGCAAGCATTCGTGCCAATTCTTTGGCTTGAGGTATCTTCCTCCTGCAGGACCTCAGGGTTAACCCCAACAACAGTCTGACATCTTTTCCTGGCGAGATGAGGTGGGTGGGGGTGGGGGGTCTTTTCTTGATGGGACTGAGGGACCCTATCATCAAAACATCTGAGCAACCTCTTATAAAATATAACTTCGTATAATGCCAGTTAAAATATACAAAGGTGTGAACCGTCATTAAAACACCCAAGAATGCTCCTATGAGAAACATCCTAGTTGAAGGGCAGTTAAACCTACATAGGTGTGAGCTGTGACAACATAGGGAGGCCAGCTAAACCTACATAGGTGTGAGATGTGACAACACAGGAGGCCAGCTAAACCTACATAGGTGTGAACTGTGACAACACAGGAGGCCAGCTAAACCTACAGAGGTGTGAGCTGTGACAACACAGGAGGCCAGCTAAACCTACATAGGTGTGAGCTGTGACAACACAGGAGGCCAGCTAAACCTACAGAGGTGTGAACTGTGACAACACAGGAGGCCAGCTAAACCTACATAGGTGTGAGCTGTGACAACACAGGAGGCCAGCTAAACCTACATAGGTGTGAGCTGTGACAACACAGGAGGCCAGCTAAACCTACATAGGTGTGAGCTGTGACAACACAGGAGGCCAGCTAAACCTACATAGGTGTGAGCTGTGACAACACAGGAGGCCAGTTAAACCTACATAGGTGTGAACTGTGACAACATAGGGAGGCCAGTTAAACCTACATAGGTGTGAACTGTGACAACATAGGGAGGCCAGTTAAACCTACATAGGTGTGAACTGTGACAACACAGGGAGGCCCGCTAAACCTACAGAGGTGTGAGATGTGACAACACAGGAGGCCAGTTAAACCTACATAGGTGTGAGCTGTGACAACACAGGAGGCCAGCTAAACCTACATAGATGTGAACTGTGACAACACAGGAGGCCAGCTAAACCTACATAGATGTGAACTGTGACAACACAGGAGGCCAGCTAAACCTACAGAGGTGTGAGCTGTGACAACACAGGAGGCCAGTTAAACCTACATAGGTGTGAGCTGTGACAACACAGGAGGCCAGTTAAACCTACATAGGTGTGAGCTGTGACACCACAGGAGGCCAGTTAAACCTACATAGGTGTGAGCTGTGACAACACAGGAGGCCAGTTAAACCTACATAGGTGTGAGCTGTGACAACACAGGAGGCCAGTTAAACCTACATAGGTGTGAGCTGTGACAACACAGGAGGCCAGTTAAACCTACATAGGTGTGAGATGTGACAACACAGGAGGCCAGTTAAACCTACATAGGTGTGAGCTGTGACAACACAGGAGGCCAGCTAAACCTACATAGGTGTGAGCTGTGACAACACAGGAGGCCAGTTAAACCTACATAGGTGTGAGCTGTGACAACAGTACAGGAGGCCAGTTAAACCTACATAGATGTGAACTGTGACAACACAGGAGGCCAGCTAAACCTACATAGGTGTGAGCTGTGACAACACAGGAGGCCAGTTAAACCTACAGAGGTGTGAGCTGTGACAACACAGGAGGCCAGCTAAACCTACAGAGGTGTGAGCTGTGACAACAACATTGTCAATTAATAATTTTGAATATTTACCATGTTAATATATTGTTAGTTGTTAGTCCTACCAATATACTGTAGTACTATGTTTGTATTATTTTTTTTTTACTCTTTTTCAGTCCCTGGATTGCAGTAATGCTGAGACTCTGCCATCAAGGGTTTTAGTTGATCATACTGATTTCACTACATATTTCAGTCTGGTAGGTATTTTATCAATCTCTGTTTATCTCACTGCTAAGTTTTACTTTGTGTGTGAGAGAGAGAGAGAGAGAGAGAGGGGGGGGGGGGTAAACGGATGTAACCAATTCATATCAACACAAACATACGCAAAAAATGCACCCAGTACACTACGTTGTTGGTGATAGGATAGGCATCCGACTGGAGAAAATCTGCCACATAAAGAGGACTTATTAGTTGTCAAGACATGACGACTTCCTAGTGTTGTGGTCAGGATAACCTTTTCAGTGTTTGTGACACGGCAACCTCCCTGGTGTTGGTATCACGATAACCTCCCTGACGTTGGGGTCAGGATCACTTCCCTGGTGTTGGTGTCATGATAGCCTCCCTCGTGTTGGTGTCATGACAACCTCTCCAGTGTTTGTGTCATGATAATCTCCCTTGTGTTGGTGTTAGGATCACCCCCCCTAGTGTTAGGGCTACTTGTTAGGGTGCAGGAACATATGTGAACCCCCCCTCCCACCTATGTAAGAGGCCAGTAACTCCGCTTTAGTATTGACAGTCTGTGAAGACCCACCCACCTCTTACTAGTTGGAAAAACGTACATTAAACATTGATGATATATTACAGGCTTCTTGTGTGATATGAACACGATGGTTAGAGATATTGAGATTGGTGAGCCAAACTAAGGTGTCATTTCTAGCACTGGGGTTTTTTTCGACACGCTGATGCATATGTGCATATGCATACATTTATATATATCTGAGTATTTAAATATAAACACGCAGACACACTGACATGCATACACAAAAACACACACACACAGCATAACAAATGGAACAGTAGCCGCTATTTTGCTATAGTTTTTTTCTAAAGTTGTTCTAAATGTAATTTTGTGTAGTAAGTTTACATGAGTATATAAATATAAATGCCCAAAGACACTGCTTATAAAAATACACACAGGCATACATTCACACACGCATTTACACAAACACATACACAGGCATACAGCGTAGTTTTTTCACTATTCCCTTCCTTCCTTTTATACATACAGGCAGCAGATGTAAAGAGAGAGGAGTAGTATGAGGTAGTCAAACTACTACTCTCTCTTTGTGTGTTGTGACAGAATTGCAGAAATATATATATAGATTACTAAATCCCTCAAATTCAGATTATTTTAATAACTAATTGCAAACCACAGTGTCTTTCATTAGAAATATAGTAACAAAAGGGTTAAAATGTTTATAAATATAGCTAAAAATCCTTTGTCTTGATTTTAAGAACCGTTACGTTCCAAACACCAGCTTAATAATATGAGAAAGTTATTCTACTTAATCTTTCCAAATTCTTGAATATTTTAACCTTTTGGCATTTAAACTGGCCAGATCTGGCCAGAATTCTCTGACCTCTTTCTGTTGTAACCAGCTGCTCATATTGATGTTGAGGTTTTGTTCTCAAAATAAATATGAAAATCTCACAGATTTGATGTAATGTGAATGCTAAAGGGTTAAGAATTAATTGAAAATACTATTGTAAATTTACAATAGTATTTTCACAGTGAACACTTTATTTCACATAATATCGAATCTGAGATTTTCATATTTATTTTGTAATGTAAATGCTAAAGGGTTAAGAACTAATTGAAAATTATAGGCAATGTCCCAGCATGGCCTCAGCCTATCAGCTGGAACACGTAATGTCTTTCATTAGAAAATGTGGCAATGAAAGTGACTTACTAGTTGTCCTCAATATCAGAAATTGGTAATTCCTGACTTTAATTTGTTTTCTTTCCTACAGGAGGATTCTAATTCTATCGGTGGTAACCACGGTAACCAATCTCCGAAGCTTCCAGACCCAATTGGCAAAGAACGTTGTAACAGTATTTCTCACACAGTAAGTGATTCTATATATGTTGTTTCACAGCTTGTGTGGGCAAGACTCCTGATTTTAAGACATTTGTTTTGGAGCCACATGGCTTTAGATTTACTTCCACTGTATAGATATTTTATAAACTACGTGGCTTTAGATTTAGTTCCACTGTATAGATATTTTCTAAACCACATGGCTTTAGATTCAGTTCCACTATATAGATATTTTCTAAGCTACATGGCTTTAGATTTACTTCCACTGTATAGATATTTTCTAAACTACGTGGCTTTAGATTTACTTCCACTGTATAGATATTTTCTAAACTACGTGGCTTTAGATTTAGTTCCACTGTATAGATATTTTCTAAACTACGTGGCTTTAGATTCAGTTCCACTATAGATATTTTCTAAACTACTTGGCTTTAGATTTAGTTCCACTGTATAGATATTTTCTAAACCACGTGGCTTTAGATTCAGTTCCACTGTATAGATATTTTCTAAACTGCATGGCTTTAGATTTAGTTCCACTGTATAGATATTTTCTAAACTACGTGGCTTTAGATTTACTTCTACTGTATAGATATTTTCTAAGCTACATGACTTTAGATTTACTTCCACTGTATAGATATTTTCTGAACTGCATGGCTTTAGATTTACTTCTACTGTATAGATATTTTCTAAGCTACATGGCTTTAGATTTACTTCCACTGTATAGATATTTTCTAAACCACATGGCTTTAGATTCAGTTCCACTGTATAGATATTTTCTAAACTGCATGGCTTTAGATTTACTTCCACTGTATAGATATTTTATAAACTACGTGGCTTTAGATTTACTTCTACTGTATAGATATTTTCTAAACTACGTGGCTTTAGATTTACTTCCACTGTATAGATATTTTCTAAACTACGTGGCTTTAGATTTACTTCTACTGTATAGATATTTTCTAAACTACGTGGCTTTAGATTTACTTCCACTGTATAGATATTTTCTTAACTACGTGGCTTTAGATTTACTTCCACTGTATAGATATTTTATATAACTACGTGGCTTTAGATTCAGTTCCACTATAGATATTTTATAAACTACGTGGCTTAGATTTAGTTCCACTGTATAGATATTTTCTAAGCTACATGGCTTTAGATTTAGTTCCACTGTATAGATATTTTCTAAGCTACATGGCTTTAGATTTAGTTCCACTGTATAGATATTTTCTAAGCTACATGACTTTAGATTTACTTCCACTGTATAGATATTTTCTAAACTGCATGGCTTTAGATTTAGTTCCACTGTATAGATATTTTCTAAGCTACATGGCTTTAGATTTAGTTCCACTGTATAGATATTTTCTAAGCTACATGACTTTAGATTTACTTCCACTGTATAGATATTTTCTAAACTACGTGGCTTTAGATTTAGTTCCACTGTATAGATATTTTCTAAACTACGTGGCTTTAGATTTACTTCCACTGTATAGATATTTTCTAAACTACGTGGCTTTAGATTTAGTTCCATTGTATAGATATTTTCTAAACTACGTGGCTTTAGATTTAGTTCCACTGTATAGATATTTTCTAAACTACGTGGCTTTAGATTTAGTTCCACTGTATAGATATTTTCTAAACTACGTGGCTTTAGATTCAGTTCCACTATAGATATTTTCTAAACCACATGGCTTTAGATTCAGTTCCACTGTATAGATATTTTCTAAACTGCATGGCTTTAGATTTACTTCCACTGTATAGATATTTTTTAAACTACGTGGCTTTAGATTTACTTCTACTGTATAGATATTTTCTAAACTACGTGGCTTTAGATTTACTTCCACTGTATAGATATTTTCTAAACTACATTGCTTTAGATTTAGTTCCACTGTATAGATATTTTCTTAACTACGTGGCTTTAGATTTACTTCCACTGTATAGATATTTTCTTAACTACGTGGCTTTAGATTTAGTTCCACTGTATAGATATTTTCTAAACCACATGGCTTTAGATTCAGTTCCACTATAGATATTTTATAAACTACGTGGCTTTAGATTCAGTTTCACTATAGATATTTTATATAACTACGTGGCTTTAGATTCAGTTCCACTATAGATATTTTATAAACTACGTGGCTTAGATTTAGTTCCACTGTATAGATATTTTCTAAGCTACATGGCTTTAGATTTAGTTCCACTGTATAGATATTTTCTAAGCTACATGGCTTTAGATTTAGTTCCACTGTATAGATATTTTCTAAGCTACATGACTTTAGATTTACTTCCACTGTATAGATATTTTCTAAACTGCATGGCTTTAGATTTAGTTCCACTGTATAGATATTTTCTAAGCTACATGGCTTTAGATTTAGTTCCACTGTATAGATATTTTCTAAGCTACATGACTTTAGATTTACTTCCACTGTATAGATATTTTCTAAACTACGTGGCTTTAGATTTAGTTCCACTGTATAGATATTTTCTAAACTACGTGGCTTTAGATTTACTTCCACTGTATAGATATTTTCTAAACTACGTGGCTTTAGATTTAGTTCCATTGTATAGATATTTTCTAAACTACGTGGCTTTAGATTTAGTTCCACTGTATAGATATTTTCTAAACTACGTGGCTTTAGATTTAGTTCCACTGTATAGATATTTTCTAAACTACGTGGCTTTAGATTCAGTTCCACTATAGATATTTTCTAAACTACGTGGCTTTAGATTTAGTTCCACTGTATAGATATTTTCTAAACCACATGGCTTTAGATTCAGTTCCACTGTATAGATATTTTCTAAACTGCATGGCTTTAGATTTACTTCCACTGTATAGATATTTTTTAAACTACGTGGCTTTAGATTTACTTCTACTGTATAGATATTTTCTAAACTACGTGGCTTTAGATTTACTTCCACTGTATAGATATTTTCTAAACTACATTGCTTTAGATTTAGTTCCACTGTATAGATATTTTCTTAACTACGTGGCTTTAGATTTACTTCCACTGTATAGATATTTTCTTAACTACGTGGCTTTAGATTTACTTCTACTGTATAGATATTTTCTTAACTACGTGGCTTTAGATTTAGTTCCACTGTATAGATATTTTCTAAACCACATGGCTTTAGATTCAGTTCCACTATAGATATTTTATAAACTACGTGGCTTTAGATTCAGTTTCACTATAGATATTTTATATAACTACGTGGCTTTAGATTCAGTTCCACTATAGATATTTTATAAACTACGTGGCTTAGATTTAGTTCCACTGTATAGATATTTTCTAAGCTACATGGCTTTAGATTTAGTTCCACTGTATAGATATTTTCTAAGCTACATGGCTTTAGATTTAGTTCCACTGTATAGATATTTTCTAAGCTACATGACTTTAGATTTACTTCCACTGTATAGATATTTTCTAAACTGCATGGCTTTAGATTTAGTTCCACTGTATAGATATTTTCTAAGCTACATGGCTTTAGATTTAGTTCCACTGTATAGATATTTTCTAAACTACGTGGCTTTAGATTTAGTTCCACTGTATAGATATTTTCTAAACTACGTGGCTTTAGATTCAGTTCCACTATAGATATTTTCTAAACTACGTGGCTTTAGATTTAGTTCCACTGTATAGATATTTTCTAAACCACATGGCTTTAGATTCAGTTCCACTGTATAGATATTTTCTAAACTGCATGGCTTTAGATTTACTTCCACTGTATAGATATTTTTTAAACTACGTGGCTTTAGATTTACTTCTACTGTATAGATATTTTCTAAACTACGTGGCTTTAGATTTACTTCCACTGTATAGATATTTTCTAAACTACGTGGCTTTAGATTTACTTCCACTGTATAGATATTTTCTAAACTACGTGGCTTTAGATTTACTTCCACTGTATAGATATTTTCTAAACTACGTGGCTTTAGATTTACTTCCACTGTATAGATATTTTCTAAACTACATTGCTTTAGATTTAGTTCCACTGTATAGATATTTTCTTAACTACGTGGCTTTAGATTTACTTCCACTGTATAGATATTTTCTTAACTATGTGGCTTTAGATTTACTTCCACTGTATAGATATTTTCTAAACTACGTGGCTTTAGATTTAGTTCCACTGTATAGATATTTTCTAAACTACGTGGCTTTAGATTTAGTTCCACTGTATAGATATTTTCTAAACTACGTGGCTTTAGATTTAGTTCCACTGTATAGATATTTTCTTAACTACATGGCTTTAGATTTACTTCCACTGTATAGATATTTTCTTAACTACGTGGCTTTAGATTTAGTTCCACTGTATAGATATTTTCTTAACTACGTGGCTTTAGATTTACTTCCACTGTATAGATATTTTCTTAACTACGTGGCTTTAGATTTAGTTCCACTGTATAGATATTTTCTAAACTACGTGGCTTTAGATTTACTTCCACTGTATAGATATTTTCTTAACTATGTGGCTTTAGATTTAGTTCCACTGTATAGATATTTTCTTAACTACGTGGCTTTAGATTTAGTTCCACTGTATAGATATTTTCTAAACTACGTGGCTTTAGATTTACTTCCACTGTATAGATATTTTCTTAACTATGTGGCTTTAGATTTACTTCCACTGTATAGATATTTTCTTAACTACATGGCTTTAGATTTACTTCTACTGTATAGATATTTTCTTAACTACATGGCTTTAGATTTACTTCCACTGTATAGATATTTTCTTAACTACGTGGCTTTAGATTTAGTTCCACTGTATAGATATTTTCTTAACTATGTGGCTTTAGATTTAGTTCCACTGTATAGATATTTTCTTAACTACTTGGCTTTAGATTTAGTTCCACTGTATAGATATTTTCTTAACTATGTGGCTTTAGATTTAGTTCCACTGTATAGATATTTTCTTAACTACATGGCTTTAGATTTACTTCCACTGTATAGATATTTTCTTAACTACATGGCTTTAGATTTAGTTCCACTGTATAGATATTTTCTTAACTACGTGGCTTTAGATTTAGTTCCACTGTATAGATATTTTCTTAACTATGTGGCTTTAGATTTAGTTCCACTGTATAGATATTTTCTTAACTACTTGGCTTTAGATTTAGTTCCACTGTATAGATATTTTCTTAACTATGTGGCTTTAGATTTAGTTCCACTGTATAGATATTTTCTTAACTACATGGCTTTAGATTTACTTCCACTGTATAGATATTTTCTTAACTACATGGCTTTAGATTTACTTCCACTGTATAGATATTTTCTTAACTACGTGGCTTTAGATTTAGTTCCACTGTATAGATATTTTTTTAACTACATGGCTTTAGATTTACTTCCACTGTATAGATATTTTCTAAGCTACATGGCTTTAGATTTACTTCCACTGTATAGATATTTTCTTAACTACGTGGCTTTAGATTTAGTTCCACTGTATAGATATTTTCTTAACTACATGGCTTTAGATTTACTTCCACTGTATAGATATTTTCTTAACTACGTGGCTTTAGATTTACTTCCACTGTATAGATATTTTCTTAACTACATGGCTTTAGATTTACTTCCACTGTATAGATATTTTCTTAACTACGTGGCTTTAGATTTAGTTCCACTGTATAGATATTTTCTTAACTACGTGGCTTTAGATTTACTTCCACTGTATAGATATTTTCTTAACTACGTGGCTTTCAATTCACTCATACAGTATAGATATCTTGTTCTTTCTGTTGCTTAACTCTACCTGAAACTGGTATAGTCTCTGGCCTGATAAGCTTTTAGGCTTTGGATAAGCGTTAACCCCTTCAGTGCCATAGACAAGATAACTCACCCTAACATGTTTGAACTCTTTTCCAACAGTTCATAACTTCAAAGCTAGATGGCGTTACTAGTTTATTGATGTGACGTTTGTCAACCATTCAGATATGTGTTGTTAATAAATATTTGTTTTAAAAACAATAGTCATTTTACTAAAGAAAAAAAACTGGCACAGCAACTGTAGCTGTGTAAAATATACACAGTAGTCAACACAGCAACTGTAGCTGTGTAAAATATACACAGTAGTCAACACAGCAACTGTAGCTGTGTAAAATATACACAGTAGTCAACACAGCAACTGTAGCTGTGTAAAATATACACAGTAGTCAACACAGCAACTGTAGCTGTGTAAAATATACACAGCAGTCAACACCAACTGTAGCTGTGTAAAATATACACAGTAGTCAACACAGCAACTGTAGCTGTGTAAAATATACACAGTAGTCAACACAGCAACTGTAGCTGTGTAAAATATACACAGCAGTCAACACCAACTGTAGCTGTGTAAAATATACACAGCAGTCAACACAGCAACTGTAGCTGTGTAAATATACACAGCAGTCAACACAGCAACTGTAGCTGTGTAAAATATAAACGGCAGTTAACACAGCAACTGTGGCTGTGTAAAATATAAACGGCAGTCAACACAGCAACTGTAGCTGTGTAAATATACACAGCAGTCAATTTGATAACCAAGCGTCCATTAATAAGAGGTTTTGTTTAAACCTGTTGCTATGATCATAGTAGTAGCTGGCTGTTTTACAGATATTTCTGCATTTAAGATTCCTACAAGAAAACTATATTTAAAGTGTTTGTATTTATCTAAAACACTTCAGTTGTAATTTTATGTAAATATTTTTGTTCCAAACGCCAAGTTAATAATAAAAAAGTTAGTTATGTTACTAAATCTCTTGAAATTCGTGACTATTTCCCAAATTATTTGAAAACCATAAACACTATCTTTCATAATGTAATGGAAGGGTTAAAACAATGATACACTGTTTGAACAATAAACAGGATGGTCACCGCTGGGAATGTCTTTAAACACTTTGCTTGATAAAAGCTAGTACGGAGCTAAATCCTGCAGCTGGTACTCATTTTCAGCTGTGTTGAATGAAGCAATGTGAAATGAAGTGTTTTGCTCAAGAACCCACAACATTGATTGCTAGCCTAACACCCTAACCACTAGGTCTAAAGATGAGCTTAATGTATGGACCTGTAACCTGATTGAGTTGTAGGGGTAAAAGGATGTAAGGCAAAGTTGACCTTGGTGAGATTTGAACTCAGAAGGCTGGAATGAACACAACAAATCTTTCTATCAGACGTTCTAATGACTCTGCCAATTCACTGAATAGAATAATAAATATTGTTATATTTAGGGAGGTTTATCATCACCGTTTTGCGTTGATTCTTCCAAGCTAGCATGGGTTAGACGGGTTGTCCTGTTGTGAGCAATGTTAGGTCGGCTGACTTTGTCTTGCTGATACGGGAACTGGTTCTGGCTTGATTTCTACAGCTGGATGCCCTTCCTAACACCAACCTCATTTACAGTGAGTTCTGGGTGCTTTTTTTTCTGTGGCGCCTACACATCCACTTTACAGTGTGGACTGGGTGCTTTTTTGTCGTGACACCTCCACGACCACTTTGCAGTGGGAGGGTGTGGGGCATATTGTCTATATGCTTCGGCTTGTACCCGTGGGAAGTCGGGTTTTCTGTATTACTGCATGACACCAGAGATCACGGTCCTGTGTCATCGCCGTTGAGAGGTGCAATTGGGCATGGTCTGCTTTTATCACCTTGTCCCAAGTCTTCTTGGGTCTCCCCCTCCACGGCTTCCATCAACTTCTAGTGCTCTGCACCTTTTTATGCAGCCTTCATATGCATCACATGTCCATACCAATGCAACCGCCTCTCCTGCACTCAGCATTTGATTCCTCTTATGCTCAGTCTCTCTCAATTCATTTATGCTTTGCCGTTCGCGTATATTACTATTACATCCATCAGAGTATGCAAGCTTCGTTTCTTTCTAATCTACGCAAGTCCTCTACACACAACACCCAGGTCTCACTACCATGTAACATTACTGTTGGTATGCATGCATCATACAGTCTGCCTTTCATTTGAGGGAAAAGCCTTTTGCAGCTAGCAGTGGCAGTAGCTCCCTGAACTTCTTCCATCCCGTTCTTACCCTGGTTATATTGTTATAATATTGCCAGAAATATATAATACACCACACTCACCTTTTCGTTGGGGTGGTTTTCGCCTCAGTATATTTTATATTTCTATAATTAATTTAGCTGGCAATCAATGTTTATCAGTTAAAAATATAGATATAAATATAGTCTCTCAGAGTTCTTTTGCCACACACTTGTGACCTCATCAGTGATACTATTATGTTTCCTCCCATTGTATTGCTGTAATGTTTTCTTATTCTATTTTATTTCTAATAAATAGAACTCCCAGAAATTGTTTATATTTCTTAATATATTTGTGATTATGACGTGTTTAGTTTAGAATAGTTGTACCATATCCCTGGGTGTTGTAATACTCCACTAAAAAGGGTTGGTGTCAAGAAAGGCATCTGGTTGAAACCATTGCCTCAAGAAGTCCCTTCCTACCCATGCTAACATTGAAAGTCAATCTAAAAATGATGCTGATGATGGTAATTTTTTTTTCTTTTCTTGTTTTATTTTTTTAGTTAAATAATTTAGGATATGCTAATAATCACTCAAGTAGTCCTCTTCCTGAACCTATAGGAAAGGGTCGGACAAGCAGTACTTCTAGTAGCATTAACTCGGACAATGGCAGTCCTGGGCAATACCAGAGAACTCTTAGTTCAACTCGAGAAGAAGGCCAAGTGAGTTTTTATTTGTTTGTTTTATTACTTTTTTTTTTTATTTCACTTTGTTGTATGGAACAACTCTTCAGCTGCGCCATAGACTTGACAACCTCCCAAGTATTGGGGATTTACCAAATAAGGGCATCCAGTCTTAGAAAACCTGCCATAGACTTGACAACCTCTCGTATTGGTGATTTACCAAATAAGGGCATCCAGTTTTAGAAAATCTGCCAAATAAAGGGTCTAGAGGACCCTTCAGCTGTGTCAAAGATATGACAACCTCCTTAGTATTGGTGATCTTCACACTAAAGACACCCAGTACACTCTGTAAAGTGGTTGGTGTTAGGAAGGGCATCCAGCTATAGAAAACTTGCCAGACAAAGGGTTGAGAGGACCCTTTAGTTGTGTCAAAGACATTACAACTTCCTTAGTGTTGGTGCCATGATAAAATATACTAGGTAGTGTGTAGGACCATATGTTAGGCCTCCGGCCCACCTGGAGGTCAGTGACTCCGATCAAGTGATGACTGGTCAAGCCCTCGCTAACATGGAAAACAAATGATGATGATGATACTTATATATAGGCACTAGGATGGCTGTGTGGTTAAGAAGTTTAACAATTACATGGTTTCAGGATCAATCCTACTGTGTGGTCCCAAGTATCTACTGCTATAGCTTCAAGCTGACCATTGCCTCATCAGGGAATTTGGTATGTGGAGACTACGAAAGCCTGTTGTGTGTACATCACATTGCATGAGTCTGTATATCGACACTGTTAAACCTTTTGAGACTGTATTTCTAATAAAATACAGTCTGTTTCAATTAATTGAATAAGAAATTTGGGGACATTTACTAAAATCATTAATTATTTCAAACAGTCTAATTTTAGAACTTTTGAACGAGTTACGGATTTTTAATTTAAAGCTAACTTAAAATTAAAAGGCGGGGAATTGACAGTCGTTAGAACATCGGATAGAATGTTTTATGGTATTCGTTCCAGCTCTCTGAGTTCAAACCCCGCTGAGGTCAATTTTGCCTTTCATCCTTTCGAGGTTAATAAAAAAAAAGTACCAGTCTAGTACTGGGGTCGATTCTTCCTCTTTCTGGAAGAAATCTGCTGTACTCGGGCTTAAAATGCTTAATGTGAATACCACACCCTTATGGCTCTAGCAGGAGTTACGGGACCATGTCATACCAACTTAAAATTAACAGCTTCAATGCATGTTTTTTACTGTGAAAAAATAGTCTTAAGTTAGGCATATAAGTCCCTCAATGTGGAGGCACATGGCTTAGTGGTTAGAGCATTGGCCTTGCAATCGAAAGGTTGTGAGTTCAATTCTCAGACCGGGTGATGTGTTGTTTCCTTGAGCAAGACACTTTATTTCACATTGCTCCAGTTTACTCAGCTGTAGAAATGAGATGATAGGGACTGGGGTCCCTATCATTCCACTGCAAAGTGGTCGTGGGGGTGCCACGGCAAAAAAGCACCCGGCACTCACTGTAAATGAGGTTGGTGTTAGGAAGGGCATCCAGCTGTAGAAATCAAGCCAGAATCAGTTCCCGTCCCACCCTTGCAAGCAAGGAAAAGTGGACATAAAATGAAATGAATGGGTGACGTTACTCACCCTTCCCATCTAGATGTTTCCATGTCCAACTTGGATAATTTTTTCTAGTAAAAAAAAACCTGCATTGAAGCTGTTAACTTGAAGTTAGCCTTAAATTCACAATTAATGATTTAATTTCTGAAATAGTAATGTTGTTGTATAGTTCCTATATAAAATTGTGTTAGATTTTAATTTAAATGTGAATCCTTTAAAATGGGTGGTTTTGTTTGATAGAACCAGTAACGGTAAGTAGTCAGTCATTTAAATCGGCCAAATACTGCCAGAATTCTCTCAACTCTTTCTGTTCAAACCAGCTGCAAATCATTTATACTGATGTTATGGTATTGTTCTCAAAATAAACATCAAAATTTCATAGATTCGATATTATTTTAGGTAAAACCTTCACAAAAATACAATAGTAAACATAGGGTAATGTAAATGCTAACGGCTTAATGCCATATGGAACCAGGATAAGCTCCAACCTTCGTCCAGTCTGTCATAGTATGGAATAAAGATGATGCAGAACTAATGAGAAAAACAAAATAAATGTAAACTTTTTTTTTATTTTTTTTTTTGGTTACTGCTGCCTCTATCCCTCTCTTTACTTTTGTTTGTTCTCTTCCTCCCCACAGGCCAAACTTCGGCAACAGTTGCAAGCTATAGAAAATGATCTAACTATAGACACTAGTGAAAAGGCTACAAGGAAACAGAATTTAGTTTTACTGCATAATTTTAATCAAAGTTTTAGTGGTTCTCTATCTCCTATTAATCCTTCGACATCCAACATGTCTCCTCATGCCCCGTCTTTTTATCCTCCTGGTGAAACAGTGGAATCTGTTGTAGGTAAGTACTATTTACAATTCTTTTATTCTTTTACTGTTTTCAGTGATCATGCCGTGTGATTCCTGGCTTTTAGAATAGGTACACCATATCCCTGTGTGCTGTAAGAGTCAGATGAGAGGTTTAGTGTCGGAAAGATCATCCATTTGTAAAATGTCATCTTAAGCTATCTATCCTGTCCACACAGATGCCAGCATGGAATACTGGATGTAATGATGATGATGATCACAATCATGATCATCATTATTTTATATACAGAGTGCTGCAAGACTGTGGAAAATATGGGAGGTTTTTCTACATATAGTAAGGCTTAATGTTTAGAATAAATAGGTATATTGGAAACTTATTGGATGGATAACAGACAGAATCAGTTGTCCATTGGATAAATGTCACTGCAGTATTGCATCCAAAGTTATAAAAGTTATGTTACCAAATTTTTCCAATTCTTGATTCGCTTCTAAATGATTTGAAAATTATAGCCAGTGTCTTTCACTAGAAATATGGTAATGAAAGGGTTAATGACATAGGTAGTGTCTTTCATTAGAAATACTAACAGGAAACCACCCGAAGGGTGGTCTTTCTGTTAGTATTTCTAACAGTATTACTATTTCTGTTAGTATTTCTAACAGTATTACTAACAGAAAGACCACCCTTCGGGTGGTTTCCTGTTAGCATATGTTGTGTGCATATTGGTATTATACGCAAATATATATGTAAATTGACAATATTTTCATCTTCGCCCACTTATTTCTGAGAGGGTCGTGGGGGCAGAGTCCTTCTCAAACACTCCTTCCAGTGAGTCTGTCAGAAGCAAGCATCTTTAACTGATCCAGCTGGATCCCAAAGCATGACTGGCCAAGCTCATGAATGTTATCCAACTATCTTGCTAAGGGTCTACCTCTGGGTCTTTTGCCGGTTGGTTTTTCCTGTAAAATGTGTCCAGCGATTCTTTACTGAGACATTCTAACCACATGCTCAGAGTATCAGAGTTGTGATCTCTCAATTTGGAGAAGTAGCGGCTCTACCAGGAGTGACTCTCTGGTCTCTGAGCTATGCACTTTATCGAGTAACGTTACTCTAAAGACGCTTCGGAGGAACCCCATTTCTGCCACTTTTATTTGCAATTGTATTCTTTTGGTCATTACCAAAGATTCATGATCCTCGGTAAGGGTTGGCAGGAAGACAGCAAGTTTGGCTTTTACTTCTTCTGATTGCTGAGGCTGGCGCATTACTGCATCAGCTTTTGAAATTCTTGCACTTAATTCAGCCTCCTGCCTTCCATCACTCGTGAACACGGCTCCAAGATACTTGAACTTCTCTAACTGCTTCAGTAGAACTCCATTCATATGTATATAAATTTGAGGGACTTCTGTCCACCCATCCGTTACACAATGTGTATGTGTGTTTGTGTGTGTAAAAAGAAAGAAAGAAAGAGATACACACATATATATATGTCTCTAACTTAAAAACAGTGACACACACACACATCTCTAATTTAAGAACGCTGATAAACTCGCGCGTGCACATACACACACTGGCCTATTGCCACTTAAGAGCTTTGGTCTGGGACGTCACAGTTAGTGACTCTTTTGCTTCTTCCCACATCCTGAATGCAGCGGTAAGGGCGAGAGCTACAGCATCCGCAGCTGAACAGAACAAAATCCTAAAATACTGTGTTCTGTCAGCTAACTACATTATCCAGCCTGTGGCATTCGAGGGAGTCGGGCTACTGACAGCGAGATTCTTATCTTCACTGGCGGCTCGCCAAACAGAAGTAACTGGTGATGTTCGTGAGGGCACTTGGTTGTTCCAGCACCTCAGCCTCGCCATCACTGCAGGTAACACTGTGAGCGTGCTGGCTTGCCTCAAAAATTATTAGAGAGGTTTCCCAGTGCTCCTCGCTATATTATCTTTTGCTCTGGTAGCGTCTCGTTTCCCCACTCTTTTGCCTGCATTTTGTTCTGTGGTCTAAGATGTGTGTATTACCTGCTTGTGTATTTTTCTCCTTTTTTCCTTTCCCTTTCCTTTGTATATATTATATTTGTTTGTGTTTTCATTCTGTAACCATTATATTAAATTTTTATACAAAGGAGTTTTTTTTAAAAAAAGTTAAACTTTGTTAATAAATAAATAAAAAGTTGTACTTCCTTTTATTCTCCCATTTCTAATTTATCGAACGCTGCTATCATGACTGTATGTGTGTGTTTGTGTGAATGTATGTATGTGTTTGTGTGAATGTATGTCCGTGAGCGTGTATTTTTGTAAGTTTGTGTTTGCGCGATTATAGTTATATACTCATTATAGATATATACTCATTATAGTTATATACTCATACATATATAGATGTATGTATGTACACATACTTGTGCGTCTGCGTGTTGAAAAAAATCCTAATCTCTTCATCTCTATTTCTCTCTTTATATATATAGATGTCACATGATCACTATCTGTATCTCTCTCATCACACACTCTCTTTCTATATACATGGTAGTTGAAGTGGTGGTGGTGGTGGCGGCAATATACTGGAAGTGTAGGAATTTGAAATTTTTAAAAAGAAGTTAATTTTAAATAAGCAATAAAATTATTTATATTTAATCAAGAGTTACGAAATTTAGTAGATAAATTATGTAATATTCATTCATTATTTATTCAAAGTAATCCAACTTATTTTACTAAGTGGATTAAAAGATATAAATCAGACGCTATCCCACACTCCTCCCGTTATTATAGTATAGATGGTAATGAAAAGGTTAAGGAGCCATTTCAGAAATGGCTTTCAAAAACTTTATATCCCTTATTCTAATTAAAAATTATTTTTTTTGTCTATATTTAGGTAGTGCACTTGATGACCTTAGCCTGGATGATTTTGACATATCTAGTATTGATAAAGAATTGGACCGAGAGGACTCTAATTCCGTTAGCAGTTCTCTTAGTACAGGATTATCTGGAACAGGTAATAAATAATACTACATTCTTGTCCTCTTCAACAAACATACACCATAACCTGTTTTTTAGCTCTTAACATCCTGTACCATATGATACTATATTAGTGAAACATTACTGGAAAATACCAAATGGCTCTGTGACTGCATCACATTAAATATTGAAGTATTTACGATAATACTGCAAATATTCACAATGATCTATCCAATATTAAAGATATTATAAACATTTGAATTAACAAACCACATTAAATGTTAAAATCTTTACACTAATACTGAAATGTTCACAATAATCTGTCCAGCAGTAAATATACTGGGTGTCCACAAAGTCACTAGACAATTTTATGTATATATATATATATATATATATATATCTGTATAATTGTCTAGTGACTTTGTGAACACCCTGTACTATAATCTGTTCACTAGTAAAGATACTATAAATATTTGAAAAGACCAAACAAACCATATAAGCACAATGACTGCATCACATTAAAAATAACAACAATCGTCTACCTGTAAAGATACTATATATTTAAATTAACAAAGCACATGGAACCACATTAGCAATGTATTCTTGAAAAATACAAAACCATCTGACTGCATTACATTAAATATTGAGGTATTTACACTAATACTGCAAATTTTCACAACAATTTGTCCACTAAGATACTATAAACATTTAAATTGAATCCTAACAGGATGTTATGAGTTAACAAACTTGTTTTGAGAAAGGAGTTCCTCATCTTTCTTTTCTACTTTTTTTTCGTTATATCTAACCTCACAATTTGATTTGAAGTGTGTGTACACACAGTGTTGTATTGTGAACAAGTCAGTTGAAGTACTTTTTATTACGGGTTTTTCATGTTTCCTTATTAGTTCTTTGTTTAGTTTGGAGCAATAGTGTTCATAAGTCTATTAACGTTTCAAGACATTCTCGGCCCCATCATCAGAACAAGAGTTATTATATTTTGTAGTGTATTGTTCACATACTTTGCAGTAGTTGCTTGTAAAATCATGTACAGTGTACCCCCAGCATGCACAGTCCCGACATTTGCAGTCCGGGTTATTTGCTGAATTTTCCTCAGAACCTACCTACTAATTATTCGTGGAAATCACTGCATGTTCGCGGAATTGTAAATATCATTTGTGATTATTTTCATGGCAATATATATTTTTTAACGGGTTTAGGTCTCCATGAACAATTATTAGTTATGTTCTAAGGGAAATTCCGCAAATGCCGGGGGTTCACTCTGTGTGTATATTCTACAAACTCTTCCCACAGAATCAGAATTCTCCCAACTTTGGATATTTTTTACCAAATTAGACTATACTGTGTGTATGTGACTGTGTAACCCTTTTAATACAAAATTTTTCTTGTTTTTGAGTGCTCATATTTTAAAATATTTTTCAGTATTAATTACTTAATTCCAGGTAAAGAACTTTCTGATTAAGTTTAAAATCTAAATAGAAAAAATAAATATGTCATTATTAAGTTGCCAAGTCCTTTCTAATTATTGATTAATTTCAAGAATTCTCAGACCAACATAGGTAGAATAGATCTTTAGAATTCTGGTTATGAAAAGATAAAAATAATGGGTTAGACAATAATGTGCTTTATAAATGTTTCTTTTTTACTATACCGGTTGGGACACATTTACATCTGTAGTGATATCTATTGGTGGTAAAATCTGTTGGTGCTGACATCTATTGCCATTGGCATCTGTTGGTGCTGACATCTGTTACCATTGGCATCTGTTGGTGTTGACATCTATTGCCATTGGCATCTGTTGGTGCTGACATCTATTGCCATTGGCATCTGTTGGTGTTGACATCTATTGCCATTGGCATCTGTTGGTGCTGACATCTATTGCCATTGGCATCTGTTGGTGCTGACATCTATTGCCATTGGCATCTGTTGGTGCTGACATCTGTTACCATTGGCATCTGTTGGTGGTGACATCTGTTAGCATTAGCATCTGTTGGTGGTGACATCTGTTACCATTGGCATCTGTTGGTGGTGACATCTGTTACCATTGGCATCTGTTTGTGGTGACATCTGTTACCATTGATTTTTTTTTTTTTTTTAAAGATGATGGAAAAATTAA
This sequence comes from Eledone cirrhosa, assembly GCA_964016885.1. NCBI lineage: Eukaryota > Metazoa > Mollusca > Cephalopoda > Octopoda > Eledonidae > Eledone > Eledone cirrhosa. The sequence goes on along the minus strand of OZ024761.1, from coordinate 7,446,516 downwards.
TTGTATCATTGATCTTTTTTCTTGTTCTTTTATATTATTTATATTTAGTAATTTCAGTGTCGTCATCATCATCACAACCATTGTCACCACCAGTGTCATCATGTTTGTCATCATTTAACATTCCATTTTCTCTCAGTATTTAATCACTGGCCTTTCAGCTGAGTTAGAAGTTGTGTCTTGCTTACAAACGCACCCATTCTGCAGAATGGGTGCGTTTATTGTGGCACTCAGCTCTTTTGGAAATTTTTTTATAGCTGGATTCATTTCCTATCACAAACCTCTTTACAGTGTGTACTGGGTGCACTTTATCATGACACCAACACTAAGGAAGTTGTCAGGTCTTTGACACAACTGTAGGGTCCTCCCAACTCTTTGTTTAATAAGTTTTCTACAGCTGGATGTCCTTCCTATAATTAACTGCTTTACAGAGTGTACTGGGTGCGTTCTTTTTAGATGAGCAACACTAGAAAGGTTGTTGGGCTCTTGGTACAACTGAAGAGCCGTGTTTACAATTGGTACCCCAGTTTTACTGTGTTGTAAGAGCCCTATTTGCAATAGGTACCCCAGTTTTACCGTGTTGTGAGGGCTCTGTTTACAATTGGTACCCCAGTTTTACTGTGTTGTAAGAGCCCTGTTTACAATAGGTGCCCCGGTTTTGCTGTTGTAAGAGCCCTCCTGTTTACAATAGGTACCTTAGTTTTACTGTGTTGTAAGAGGCGTGTTTACAATAGGTACATCAGCTTTACTGCGTTGTAAAAGCCCTATTTACAATAGGTACATCAGTTTTACTGTGTTGTAAGAGGCGTGTTTACAATAGATACCCCAGTTTTTCTGTGCTGTAACAACCCTCCTGTTTACAATAGATACCCCAGTTTTTCTGTGCTGTAACAACCCTCCTGTTTACAATAGGTACCCCAGTTTTGCTGTCGCCCATGACCTTCCCAGGAATAAATGGATGAAGAATTGTTAGTGTGGGTAGTATGCCTTGTATGTCTGTACTTTGGAGTTGTGCCTGTCTGGTCAATGACTTGATCTGAGACTGTTGAAACTAAAACAATTACATCATGGTAGAGTCAATTTATTCATTTAAAAAACACAAAAACTGGTAACTATATAATTATCAATTATTTCTCGGTGTCAATGGAGCAATAGAAATTTTAGCCCCAAGAAATTAAGTAATTAATTTTCTCAGTAAAATGACTATTTTTAAAACTAACATTTATTAACACCACATATCAGAATGATTGACAAACATCACCTCAATAAACTAGTAACCCCATCTAGCTTTGAAGTTAGGACGAGTTATTTCGTCTACAGCACTGAAGAGGTTAAGTGGAGCTACTGACTTCTCAGATTAGCCGGAAGGTTTGTGAGTATATGAGAAGCTTCCACACAGTTTCTGTCTACCAAATGTCACTATCTAGATACCAGTGAATGAAAGACTATGGTGAAAAACTCCTGAAATGCTGTACAGTTGAGACAAGGTCTAAAACCATGTTGTTACTTGAAGTGAACTTGTTAACTTCACAACTACGCCTACACCTTACATAGTCACATAATTATATAGTTGTGTGTATCATCATTATCACTGTTTAACATCTCTCTTACTTTCTCTACTGTCTGTCTTTTGGGTTGGTGTGTTTGTGAAACACTGTAAGATTCTCTGTGTGAGTGTGTGTATATATATATATATTCTGTGTGTGTTGCCTCTGCTATTTCAGGTTGTTTTGAGGTCATATCAGTCCCAGTTAGTGTATTTGTGAAATGCTATATATATGTAAGTGTTTGTGTGTTAGGTGTGTAACTAGTTACAGGCAGTTCACCTTACTAAACACTCAATGCTGTTACAAAGTCCATCTCATGTTGGGTTGGCTTCCAGAGTTAAGGCAGTTGTAGTGTGCAAAGTGTAAATACTTACTTTTATATATATATATATATGTGTGTGTTCTCTATAATTTCAGGTTGTTTTGGTGCCACATCAGTTCCTGTTAGTATTCCCCCTCGCGGTATCCAGCGAGGCAGTATTGGTAGTTTATCACAGTCACCAACGTCACCTTTTGGTAGTTTTAGTACAACCCCTGCCGGTCTTATGACACAGCTCCCCCTTACACAGCAGCCAAAAACTGTGCCACCTGCAGAACCACTGGATCAAGTAACTATCACTCTGTTTTTATATCTTTACACACACATACACATAACACTCACACATGCACATACACACACAAATATATATATCATTTTACGTTCGCTTTTCCCAGCTTGCAAGGGTGGGGCGGGAACTGATTCTGGCTTGATTTCTACAGCTGGATGCCCTTCCTAACACCAACCTCATTTACAGTGAGTGCTGGGTATTTTTTTGCCGTGGCACCTCCACGACCACTTTGCAGTGGAATGATAGGGACCCCAGTTCCTATCATCTCATTTCTACAGCTGAGTAAACTGGAGCAATGTGAAATAAATATATATATATATACACAAACTCAAACACACTTGCACATAGGCACAAACATATATATATATGCACACACACACACATTGCATTAAAATTAAAACTAACGTAGAAATTTTTAAACTGATTTGGGGTATCATCTTGGTTTTTTTCACTTCAATTAACTCTTTAACATTTACATTACTCTATATTGTATTTCTATGGTAAAGGCTTTATCTCACATAATATTGAATCTACAAGATTTTGATATTTATTTTGAGAATAATACCTTAACATCAGTATGAGTGGCCAGATGCAGTCAGTTTGAACAGAAAGAGGTGAGAGAATTTTGGTCAGATATGACCGGTTTAAATGCTAAAGGGTTAAAGTTATTATTCTCTGTATTTTTTCTTTAAGCAATTACTTAACACATTGAGCTTTCTTGCATTTGGTAACGAACAAGAGATGTACCCACTGCTGTTCATTATATCATCATCGTTTAACATTCATTTTCTTCCACCTTAACATGGGTTAGACGAGTTGTTCTGTTGTGAGACAAGCCAGGTCGGTGGATTGTGTTTTGCTCAATTAGGACTGGATGTTGTGACACCTACATGACCACTCTACAGTGTGGACTGGGTGTTTTTTGTCGTGTCACCTACATGACCACTCTACAGTGTGAACTGGGTGCTTTTTTTTCATGTCACCTACATGGCCACTTTACAGTGTGTACTGGGTGCTTTTTGTCATGACACCTAAATGACCACTCTACAGTGTGGACTGGGTGCTTCTTGTCGTGTCACCTACATGACCACTTTACAGTGTGGCCTGGGTGCTTTTTGTCGTGTCACCTACATGACCACTTTACAGTGTGGCCTGGGTGCTTTTTGTCGTGTCACCTACATGGCCACTCTACAATGTGGACTGGGTGCTTTATATATAACATCATCGTTTGTATATATATATATATATATATATATATATATTTTATATGAGAATAGGAGTTGCTACATCTCTTGTTCGTTACCAAATGCGAGAAATCTCAATGTATATAAAGGGTGTCCCAAAAAAAATGCATGCACATTTTTATTAGAATGCTGTTGAAGTGTGTATACATTTTTGGGGGACATCATATCTATATATATATATAAAGAGAGAGTGAGATATTTAAACAAATGTAGGTCTTGACTTCTCGTAATGAATGTGTAATCATAACGAAAAGAAACCGAATCCTGTTACGAATCCAGGTAAACTATGTGTGTGTGTGAGTGCAGAAGCAGATTTCTTTTTTGAATGTCTGTCTCTGTCTACCTATCAAAAAGGACTCTATGATGAATTAAACCAACCATATCTGGCCAGAATTCTTTCACCTCTTTCTGTTCAAACCAGCTGTAACTAGCCACTCATATTGACGTTCAGGTATTGTTCTCAAAATAAATATCAAAATTTCATGGATTCAATATTATGTGGGGTAAAGCCTTTACCGTGAAAATACAATTGTAAATATCGTGTAATGTAAATGCTAAAGGGTTAAAAGTTGTATTTTAACCAGGAAAATGACCATAAAATGTTCCTTGTTAGATGTTATATTTATTTATCTATTTCTCTTTAACAGACTGCTGCAGCGTTCTTAAGTCAACCCAATCCAGGAATGTTTGCTATGCCTGCTTATACGGAGCTAAATTCAATGTCACCCCAAAGTGGTGGTGGACCCCATTCACCTTTATATTCATCGTCATTTACAAATAGTCAACCTTTAGAAATGTTCAAATTGAAAGAAGAAGTAATGAATCTGCGGAGTTATTTAACTCGTAGAGAAGAGGCTTATGTACAGGCAAAAAGTGTGAGTATTCTGCTTGAATTTATAATTTATATTTTAACCCTTTTGGTGCCTCCAAGTGGCCTAGTGGTAATAGTGTTAGACTTAGGATTATAATGTGGGTTCGATTCCTGGACTGGGTTGTGTCATCTTGTGTTCTTCAGCAAAACACTTCATTTCATGCTGCTCCAATATACTCAGTTGAAGATGAGTACTGTTAGCAGTAGCTTGGGGTTTAACCCTACAATGGGCTGGTGTCCTGTCCAAAGGGAGGCAGGGGTCTTGTACATTCTCTCACTTCACGCCATGAAACCAGGATAAGCACCAGTTTGACGAACCTTCTGGCTTAAGGCAGAACTTAGACTAGAAACTTTTGATACCAAACCTGTCTGAAACCGTCATGGAAATATGATAGGAAACTGCTTATTTTAAAATTGTTTATACTCCCATTAACTCTTTATGGTTTACATTACTCTATATTTACTATTATATTTTCACAGTAAATACTTTATCTTACATAATTATCTCACATAATATCGAATCTATGAGATTTTGTTATTATTTATTTTGAGAACAATACTTTAACATCAGTATGAACGGCCAGTTTAAATGCTAACGGGTTAAAGCAGAAAATTGCTGGAGTCATTAAAACATCCAATAGAATGTTTTCATCATCACCATGACTGTTTTTCCATGCTAGCATGGGTTAGAAGAGTTGTCCCGTTGTGAAAATCAGATTAGGTGACCGTGTCTTGCTCATACAGAACTGATTTTACGGTATATATTGCAACCCTCTATACTTAAATGCAGCTGAAGTTGTCTTTGCCTTTTATCCTTTCAAGATAGATAAAAAAAAGTACCAGTCAAATACTGGTGTCGATTCTTTCTCACTAACTCTCTATATCTCTTTCTCACTCTCTCACTACTTCTCTATATGTCTCCCTATCACTCTTTCTCCTTTCTCTAGAAGAAATTAGCAGTGCTCAGACCTGGATTGGAATTTACCAGGTTCTTTCATTCTTTTGCACTACAGATTAGTGAGAACTCTTTGGTGCTGTTAAGCTATGGCGAGTATATTAGGTAGTGAGAACTCTTTAGTGCTGTTAAGCTATGGAGAGTATATTAGGTAGTGAGAACTCTTTAGTGCTGTTAAGCTATGGAGAGTATATTAGGTAGTGAGAACTCTTTAGTGCTGTTAAGCTATGGAGAGTATATTAGGTAGTGAGAACTCTTTAGTGCTGTTAAGCTATGGAGAGTATATTAGGTAGTGAGAACTCTTTAGTGCGGTTAAGCTATGGAGAGTATATTAGGTAATGAGAACTCTTTAGTGCTGTTAAGCTATGGAAAGTATATTAGGTAGTGAGAACTCTTTAGTGCGGTTAAGCTATGGAGAGTATATTAGGTAATGAGAACTCTTTAGTGCTGTTAAGCTATGGAAAGTATATTAGGTAGTGAGAACTCTTTAGTGCTGTTAAGCTATGGAGAGTATATTAGGTAGTGAGAACTCTTTAGTGCTGTTAAGCTATGGAGAGTATATTAGGTAGTGAGAACTCTTTAGTGCTGTTAAGCTATGGAGAGTATATTAGGTAGTGAGAACTCTTTAGTGCTGTTAAGCTATGGAGAGTATATTAGGTAGTGAGAACTCTTTAGTGCGGTTAAGCTATGGAGAGTATATTAGGTAGTGAGAACTCTTTAGTGCGGTTAAGCTATGGAAAGTATATTAGTTAGTAAGAACTCTTTAGTGCGGTTAAGCTATGGAGAGTATATTAGGTAATGAGAACTCTTTAGTGCGGTTAAGCTATGGAGAGTATATTAGGTAGTGAGAACTCTTTAGTGCGGTTAAGCTATGGAGAGTATATTAGGTAGTGAGAACTCTTTAGTGCGGTTAAGCTATGGAGAGTATATTAGGTAGTGAGAACTCTTTAGTGCGGTTAAGCTATGGAAAGTATATTAGTTAGTAAGAACTCTTTAGTGCGGTTAAGCTATGGAGAGTATATTAGGTAATGAGAACTCTTTAGTGCGGTTAAGCTATGGAGAGTATATTAGGTAGTGAGAACTCTTTAGTGCGGTTAAGCTATGGAGAGTATATTAGGTAGTGAGAACTCTTTAGTGCGGTTAAGCTATGGAAAGTATATTAGTTAGTAAGAACTCTTTAGTGCGGTTAAGCTATGGAGAGTATATTAGGTAATGAGAACTCTTTAGTGCGGTTAAGCTATGGAGAGTATATTAGGTAGTGAGAACTCTTTAGTGCGGTTAAGCTATGGAGAGTATATTAGGTAGTGAGAACTCTTTAGTGCGGTTAAGCTATGGAAAGTATATTAGTTAGTAAGAACTCTTTAGTGCGGTTAAGCTATGGAGAGTATATTAGGTAATGAGAACTCTTTAGTGCGGTTAAGCTATGGAGAGTATATTAGGTAGTGAGAACTCTTTAGTGCGGTTAAGCTATGGAGAGTATATTAGGTAGTGAGAACTCTTTAGTGCGGTTAAGCTATGGAAAGTATATTAGTTAGTAAGAACTCTTTAGTGCTGTTAAGCTATGGAGAGTATATTAGGTAATGAGAACTCTTTGGTAGTGGAAGTAAAAATATATATATATATATATTTTTTTTTGTCCCCTTCATTTACTCTTTCCCAATTTCCATTTGAGAAAAACAAATGATATTTATTTTGTTTTTTTTGTTTCGAAATGCTGGTTTGTTTCCAGGCTTGTGAGGCATGGAAGAAGGAGGAGGAGGAGTCACTGAGGAAGATGAAACTTGTTGCCAAACAAAGGGACGAGGTTAGTAGGGTTCTGTTTATTATTTTGTTGTCAAGGCGTTAAGGTTAGGGGTCTGTCTGCCTGCCTGTTTCTTTGTTGCCAGAGAGGGCCCATGTCCGCCAGCTATTCCTCCGCACGTTTTGAAAGGTTTAATTTCTCATAATACCTACCCCATCATGTGACTTCCTCTTAAGCATAGCCCTCGTTGGTCTTTCTGCAGGCATGCACAGCACATAACATATCTTCTGCCATCTGACAGTGATGGTATGTTGTAGATTACCCAACTAGCCCACATTGCCTGCAAAAGAAGGAGCAATGGTATGCCATAGATTTCTTGGTCCATATGGTCAAGCACAGTCATCTGCAAACTGTGACCAATGGGCTGCACGCAGCTCCTTTAGCTTTCTCAATGGCACATTTAATTTCAAAATTGCCTTGAATTTTTTAGTAGTTGGCCCGCCATATGATGAGCCACATCCTCAGCGACCCACTGCTAGAAAAAGATTGCCTGTGCCTAGTCTATCATCTATGACGATGGTATGTCCTAGAGTTCTCAGCCCAGCTCTTCCCATAATGCTTTCACTCAGACAACAGGTTGTGTACTAGTACAGTTGTCCCCCAGTATTCATGGCGGTTACATTCCTAGGGCACTCATGAATATTGGACGTGGTCCATAAAATATAGGCTGGCAAATACAGTATATTGTTATTAATATTTTAGTGTTAAAAAAAGCCATTAAAAAAAATGCGGAAGGTATTTACGATTCTGTGAATATGCAGTGGTTTCCACAAACAATTGTTAGTTAGGTTCTAAGGAAAGGTTTACAAATGCTGGGGGTGTACTAATGGTATAATCTGCTTTATTTCTTTCACTATCATGCAGGCATTAAATCGTGTGAAGACTCTACAACATGAACTGGAGAAGCTGAAAGCTGGATCCTCTCTCAATTCTTTTTTACTCTGTTCTCAACAAAGCAACGAATTAGATTACCTTGCTTTTCAACAACTTAAACAAATTCAACAGCAATTAAGAATCGATAGTAAACACGTCGATGAGGTAAGTTGTTACAACAGCTGTGTGTGTGTATATATATATATATATATATATATAAAACTGCCCCTCTCTCTCTCTCTCTCTCTCTCCCTATATATATATATATAGAGTGCGGATAAAATTCCCGACATCCATGGACGAGTTCTCTCCAGCAGTCTCTGTCCCTCATTATCGCTGCCATGTCTTGCGTCTCCAACAGACCAGTGTCTGTCCTTAGGGCATCAACATACGTTAACCTTGGTCTTCCTCTTCCAGTGTGTCCATGTAAGGGCTCCCACAGGAGCACTGAGTGCAATGTCAACTCTGGATGTCGGTGAGCATGTCCAGCTAACCTCAGTCTCCTCTGTGTCACTTATGGGTGGCTCCCGTACAGCGATGAGTTCTTCATCCTCAGTGTATACTGATTAATGTTCAGAGCCATCCTCAGCATTCTCGTGTAGCACCCATCCACCATCTAAGAGAGTGTCTTGGTCAGTGTCCAAGTTTCAGACCCATACAGCAGCATAGACTCCACAACGAAGAGATGGATCTTCAGGTCTTCACGAAGGTCCGACTTCCACACCGATCTCAAGCTCTGGCACGCCACCCAAGCTTTGCTCTTCCTCTCGACCACATCATCTTCCATATTCCCAATCTTTGCTCCCAGATACAGGAAGTCCTCAACCAATTCTAGCGGCTTTCCACCTACATTAGTAATCTTCTCTGGCTTCTTAATATTCTCTACCAGATACTTCCTCTTAATCTCATTCATTCTCAGCTGCACAGTCTCCACCTCCTGCATCAACTACTCTGCCTCCTTCACTGTGTTGGAGAAACACCAGGAATCTGGCTTTACTGTAACACTGGCTCACAGCAGGAGAGTTAAGGCGAAAAAGATATTGGATGCTGAATTTGCCGACGACATAGTTTTGGTGACAAACACACTGAAGGAGGCAGAGGAGTTTATATATATATATATATATGCAAAAGTTCTATTTAAAGTTGTTGGGATACAACAAGTAAATATTTTTATAACTGATATAAAGTACTCGACAAATTTTTGGAGTAGATATATGATATTAATAAATGGAAACTATATTTATAAAACCATATTTATTTCATTATACATATTTCAGGGATACCACATTAAATTATGGCATACCTTCATCAGACAAAATACAATATATAACAGTTTTACAAATAGGTTTGACGTACCCTTTAAAATACAACCATTTTTGTAAAACTGTTATATATTGTATTTTGTCTGATGAAGGCATACCATAATTTAATGTGGTATCCCTGAAATATGTATAATGAAATAAATATGGTTTTATAAATATAGTTTCCATTTATTAATATCGTATATATATATATATATACAGTGAAATTCCATTATAGCGAAATTCACGGGGTATAAAAAAATATTCATTGTAATGAAAAATTCTTTATAACGAGATCAACTTAATACATCGAGCGTGTGGCCGGGGATTGAACAAATTTTGTTATACTGAAAAATTTGTTATATCAGAATTTTATCTGTATATATATATATATATATATATAGCACAAATTTTACCAATGCTTCTTAATGTCAATCCATCACTTAACATTTCCCATAATCTTATAAAATAAACTGTATTTTAATTAATTAATGAAAAATTTTAAGGCATTTGCTAAAATTAATTATTTCATTAGTATGATAAGTAATTATAACATAAACTAATATCCAACCATTGCTAGCAGGGAAAGTGGATATTAAAACAACAGTGACAATGGTGTTTTTTATATCAAGTTATGTTGGAAGATATTAATTCAACCCTTTAGCATTTACATTACTCTCTATATATTATATATAAGGGTAATGGGTTGGCAGTATCGGTAGTGTGGCATAGTTATGACCCTTTGTGTTCTGGGTTCAAATCCTACCCATGTTAACTTTGATTTTATCCTTACGGGGTCGATAAAATAAAGCACCAGTAATGCACTGGGGTAATTGCTGGCCTTGTGCCAAAAGTAGAAACTATTACTCTACATATACTATTTTTGTGGTAATCTTACATAATTATCTCACAATATCGAATCTACAAGATTTTTATGTTAATTATTTTGAGATAACAATACCTTAACATAAATATCTGGCTAGTTATGGCCAGTTTGGAAAGAAAGAGGTGAAAGAATTCTGGCTGGATATGGCATGTTAGAATGGTAAAGGTTAAATAGGAAGCTGTTAAAATGTGTGGTTCTTAGAACCAGGCTGGGTGACT
>OZ024761.1:7413715-7433715 GCA_964016885.1 Eledone cirrhosa | reverse complement strand
TTGTGTGTATATCATCATCATCGTTTAACGTCCATCTTCCACGCTAGCATGGGTTAGACGGGAGTTGTCCCACTTGAGGCAAGGTTGGTCTGGTGATTGTGTCTCACTCATATAGGACTGTCTGGCAGGTTTTCTATGGCTGGATGCCCTTCCTAACACCAACCACATTTACAGTGTGAACTGGGAGGTTTTTACCGTGTTACCTACACGACCACATTACAGCGTGGACTGTGTGTTTTGTTGTGACACTTACACGATCTCGATCTCATTAGTTTGGACTGGATGCTGTGGTACCAACTTTACAGAGAAAGGGTGGTGTTGGTGTGAGTGGGAGGATGGAGTAGCGGTCGTGGGTTGGGGTGTATGTTTGGTTAAGAGGTGTCTGCTGGCTGGAGGTTAACTTTGCACATAAGGAAGGCGGGTCTTCTGTGTTACTGCGTGGCGCCAAAGATCTCGATCCAATGACATTGTCTTAGAGAGGTGCAAGTGTGCAAGGTCGGATTTTGTCATATCGTCCCAGGTTTTTCTGGATCTTCGTACTCCGTAACCTCTATCAATTTATATATATATGTACATGTGTGTGTGTGTGTATATTTGATGATGAATATCAAAGTAGGTGCAGCAGCCAATCCAGAAGGTGTTGATGTAATACAACACACACACAAATATTTTGGTATATCTGTCAAGCCAATGAAACATTAAATAATGAAGTATATGTATATACTTATGTGTGTATTTGTACAATCTATGTATGTATGTAAATGTACATATATATATATATATGCACACACATATACCTGTGTATATATATATATTTATGGGGTAGTTTCTATTTATTTACTGTGGTAGTGTTGTGTTTTATATTTTTCATTCCTCTCTCACTCTCAGCCAAATAGTTTTTGATATGGTGTGATGTACACAAATCTCTTCCCACTCTGCTGTATCCAGCACTCTCTTCTTATGGAACGCTGCCGATATAGAAGACAAAACAAGTCATAGTAAATAAGGAATAAACAATTATAGATTTGTGTGTGTATATATACACACACACACACACACACACACATATATATATTATGTGTGCATGTTATATATACATAATTAGAATTTAGCTTTGATGGCCGTATACAAATATGTGAATTTCATATATCTAAAGAAATACGATATGTTTATAAATAAATATTTTGACTGCCAGTGTTCTATTTATAGTTGTGGCTTTTCATGTTTATTTATAAACATACCGTATTTCTTTAGATATATGAAATTCACACACACACATATATATATAAGAGGAGCTTATCTGTAACTCCAAAGGACCCCTCCCTTCCCGCTTCTGTTATTCCCATTGAAGAAATATCTGAGGGTTATATGCAGGTATACACTTATATGTGTATGTGTCGATATATATATATATATGTGTGTGTGTATATATACACATACATACATACATACATACATACATATGTGCACTTACACACACACACTCTTATATTAGGAAAGAAGAGGCAGTTTTGTATCTTTAACTTCAGTTTATTATCTTGCCTGGAGTGCTTATTCCTGATACACCAAGTTGGTTGATTGTTTGGATCAACCAACACAGATTATTTGAAAGGAACAAATATATATATGTGTGTGTGTGTGTGTGTGTGTGTGTGTTTCCAGCTGGATTCTGGGTCTAGAAATGAAATGACAAATTCAATACTAAGTAGTAAATTGATTTTATTTTAATCATATCTTCAGATCAATGCTGATAAACCCTTCAAATATTTGTTTTCTTCTTTTTCTTTCTTCTATTTTTTTTTTTTTTTTTTTTTTTTTTTTTTTTTTTTGACACGAGAGAAATTAAAATTCTTTCTGTATGAGCAATATTATTATTGTTATTATTTATTCATCAGTTTTATGCGATATTTTATTGGTGCACCTCTGCATTCTTAGGTGTTCGTGTGTTCTTTTTAATGAGGGTTGGAGTAGTGGTGGGTGAATTTAGACTCCCGTTAGCATACTGTAACGTTATTAAGGGCAGTGAATTGCTAGGATCGGTAGAGCATCAAACATGCTTTTCTGCGATCAAATCCAGCTGAAGTTAGCTTTGCCTTTCATCCTTTCTGGGTTGCTAAAATAAAGTACCAGTCACATACTGAGGTTGATTTGACTTTCCCTTCCCATCAAATTTCTGGCCTTCTGCCAAATATAGAAACCAATATTTTAGGGCAGTGGATTGGCAGTAGGATCGGTAGAGCGTCGGCCAACATATTTTGCAGCATTGTGTCCCTTTATGTTCTGAGTTCAAATCCTACCAAGATTAGCTTTTCCTTTCATCTTTACAAGGTCGATAAAATAAAGTACCAGTTATATATTAAGGTCGATTTAATCGACTTTCCCCTCTCTGTGTTTGTGCCTAAACCAATAAAAAATTATTGGTATTGGCCTTTTATAGCTACTCCCTAAAGAATGTGAAGAACCCCGAACTAGCAATTAGTGTGAAGGTGCTTGCCTTAACCCTTTACCATTTAGATTACTCTATATTTACTATTGTATTTTCACAGTAACGGCTTTATCTTACATAATTATCTCACATAATATCGAATCTATCAGATTTTGATATTATTTATTTTGAGAACAATACCTTAACATCAGTATGAGTGGCCAGTTACAGCCATTTTTAACTGAAAGAGGTGAGAAATTTCTGGCTGGTTATGGCTAGTTTAAATGTTAAAGGGTTAGGGTTAAGGTGTTTGACTCATGTCGGTAAGGTCTTGAGTTGAGTTCCTAGTAGCCCCTTGTGTCCTTGAGCAAGACAGTTTATTTCATGTTGCTCCAGTCCACTTGGCTGGTGAAAATGAGTTGTACCAGTAATTCAACTCTCGAGCCTTGTCATACACTAAATCTCCCTGAGAACTATATTAAAGGTGTGTGTGTCTGTGGAATATTCAGACACTTACACTAATACAAGATTCTACCTGAAATTCAAAGGGCCACCCTTACTACATACTGTGTCATGCTGAATCTCCCTGAGAACTATGTTAAAGATACACGTATCTATGGAATGCTCAGTAACTTGCACGTAAATTTCATATGTAGGCTGTTCTATGGTGAAACAACTAGAACGACCATTGTTGGAACCAACAAATGTCCAACACATAGTATTTCAACCCCCGTATATCACTGTTATGTAGTCCTGCAGTTTTCAATCTTTCTTTTTCATAATTTAGAATTCACAGAAGGTTCTTTGTGCACTTATCTATCTCTTCTATATTTGTGTGAGTATATATATGTGTGTGTGTGTGTGTGTGTGTGTATATTTATATATGTGTATATATTATTATTATATATATATAGGGGCGGTGGATTGGCAGTATCGGTAGAGGGTCGGATGCCATGCTTTGACGCATAGTTACGGCGCTTTCCATTCTGAGTTCAAATCCCACTGAGGTTACCTTTGCCTTTCATCCTTACGGGGTCGATAAAATAAAGTACCAGTAATGTACTGAATAATTGCTGGCCTTGTGCCAAAAGTAGAAACAATTATTTATATATATAGGATTTAATATAGATTTCCTACGAATGAACCATTTCTATATTAAATCTTGTATACATTCTTCTAATGTATTGAGTACTTTACTTTCTGTGGTTACCCCCAATTGAACCTGGGATACAAATATATATATATATGTATACATACACACACACATTCACATATACAGATGTATGTATATTGTCATCATTTAATATCCACTTTCCCTGCTAGCAAGGGTTGGATATATATATACATATGTGTGTGTGTGTGTGTATATATATACACACACTCACACTCTCTCCCTCTCATATACACACACACACATATATATATGTGTGTGTGTGTATGTGCGTGTGTATATATGAGAGGGAGAGAGAGTGAGTGTGTGAGTGTGTGTGTATGTATATATATACACACACTCACACACTCACTCTCTCTCCCTCTCATATACACACACGCACATATATATATGTGTGTGTAAGTATTTCCGTAGAAAAGGTAAAAGAAAGTGTGCTCTATGTATTGTACAGAGGTATCTAATTATATAATAAACAACACAATATAATTACTTCATTACTGAAGATTTTAAGAAACCAGATGATTCTTGCAAAGAACATCTAGTTCATTCGTCAGACAAAATAATTATCTTGTCTGACGAATGAACTGGATATTCCTTGCGAGAGTCATCTATTTCTTGAAACCTTCGGTAATGAAATAATTATATTGTGTTATATATATATTATATATTTACATAATAAATATCATACTGCATTATTAATCAGAGTCCAGCCATAGACAGGAAGGATGGTGTGTTGGTGTTAAACAAAGCGGAAGTCACATAAATGTTCATACAATTTTATATATTGATGCAAATTATTTTTTTCAAAATATAACAAAGACCAAAAACAAGTAATTGACAAAAATGAAAAACATAATTAATTAAATATATTGTACTTATCAAATTATAATGTAATAAATAAATAAATGAGAAGAAATTTAATTTAATCTTTAGCACGCTGAATTTTTACGAATTACTTCCCTTGACACAGTATTATGTATTAAGGGGAGCTAACTCTATCGACAACATAAGGCACCCAGAGTGCCCAGAAAGTTAAATGAAAAATTTGAATTTGTTTTGAGGGGGAAGGGGCACAAGGTGTCTGGTTTGTATTTAAAACAAAAACCAACATAAATAAATGAATTTAAAAAATAAAATAAAATGCAATTTAATGGTTAAAAAAAAAAAACTCTCTTACTCGTTCCAGGTTGTGGCCATGCTGGGGCACCGTCGTCTATATAAAATAAAGTTTTTTAAATGTTTCAACAAATATAAACAAAACAAAATCCAAAAATATATATATGATGATAAAATATTTATCTGCTGAAAATTTACCTTTTTTTTTTTTCCTCTTGAAATGCCCCTCAAGCCTAAATCCCTTTATTTTGCTAGCAATTTACAAATTTCTATTATTGTACACATTTCCTTGTCCCCACATTGAATTGTCATGAGAGGCTGGGTGGGGCTTGGCTTCTATTTAAGTTTCCATAAAATAATTCATGTCTTATGGGAGATTTAAAAAAAATGTAAAATGCATAGATTTTTTTTAGTATAGTGCGTCAGACACCATGCTTTGCAGCATAGAGTTGTGGCCTTTTACGTTCTGAGTTCAAATCCCGCCGAGGTTAGTTTTGCCTTTCATCCTTACGGGGTCAATAAAATAAAGTACCAGTAATGCACTGGAGTCGATTTAATCGAATTCCACCCCACCCCCACCCCAAATTGATGGCCTTGTGGCTAAATCTGAAACAACTATTATTTCATTTTTCTAGGTTTGATAAAAATAAAATACCAGTAAAATACTGAGGTTAACATAATCAATTTTCACCTCCCCATAAAATGTTGACCTTGTATGTAAATTAGAAAAGTCAATATTATTGTCCCTTTACGATCTGAGTTCAAATCCCGCCGAGGTTGACTTTACCTTTCATCCTTACAGGGTCGATAAAATAAAGTACCAGTAATGCACTGGGTAATTGCCGGCCTTGTGCCTAAAGTAGAAACAATTATTATATAGGGGCACTATCGGTAGAGGGTCTGGTGCTATGCTTTGTAGCATAAAGTTACGGTCTGAGTTCAAATCTCACCGAAGTTAAGTTTGATCCTTACGGAAGTACCAGTAATACACTGGTGGTAATTGTTGGCCTTGTGCCAAAAGTAGAAGCAATTATTATATAGTTGATTGGCAGCGTTGAACACCAACACTGCTGTATTTCATCATGACTCCATATGTTGTGTTCTAAATCTCACCTCAAGTTCATTTTATCTTTCATCTTTCTGGGGTTGATTTCACCTGGAGGAAAAAATTGTGCTGGCCTTTTGTTTAAATGGGAAACTATTGTTATTGTGGATTGGCAGTAAACAGAAGTGTCAGACAACATGCTTTGTGCCGTAGAGTTGCGGCCCTTTACATTGTCTTGTGAGGGTGGTCGATTGGTAGTAATCAGTCGTGTCAGGCATGCTATGTGGCACACAGTTACAGCCCTTTACTATCAATCCACCACCCTCACAAGACAATGTAATCAGTAGTGGCACAGTTACGGCCCTTTACATTGTGTTGTGAGGGTGGTGGATTGGTAGTAATCAGTAGTGGCACACAGTTACGGCCCTTTACATTGTCTTGTGAGGGTGGTAGTAATCAGTAGTGTCAGACAAGCTATGTGGCACACAGTTACGGCCCTTTATCTTGTGAGGGTGGTGGATTGGTAGTATTTGTGGCACACAGTTACGGCCCTTTACATACTGAGTCTAAATCATGGCACGGTTAGCTTTACCTTTCATCCTTTCGGGGTCAACAAAATAAAGTACCAGTAATTCAGTGGGGTCAATTTAATCGACTTTTCCTTCCTCAAAAATTGCTGGCCTTGTGTCAAAAGTAGAAACAATTATTATTATTATCATCATCAGGGTGGTGCATTCTGTTATGCTTTACCTTTCATCCTTATGGGGACGATAAAATAAAGTACCAGTAATACACTGGTTCAATTTAATCCACTTTCCCCTCCCCCAAAATTGTTGGCCCTGTGCCTAAATGAGTAACCACTATTATTGGGGGGGGGGGGGGGCATTAGAGCATTGGACAAAGTGTTTTGCTGTATTTTTAGTTAAGGCACTTTTTTATGATCTGAGTTCAAATCCTGCCTTTCATCCTTACGGGGTTGATAAAATAAAGTACCAGTAATGTACTGGAGTAATTGCTGGCCTTGTGCCAAAAGTAGAAACAATTATTACTATTATTATTCTTATTTCTATCTTATTTTGCATCAATATTTAAATAATTGCTATTTTCTTTAAAAAAAATTTTCAAAAAAGTCGGAATATATACGTAAAGGTGTGTTGGTGTGGTTTGCACTTTTTTTTTTTTAAATTTTGTGTGCTATGGAATCAGTTAAAAACTGCCTTTGAAGCTACAAAACCTTAATTCAAATCAAATTATAAAATGGAAGTTTTGTCAATACAAGAGTTTATACAGTGTGTGTGTGTGTATATACATAATCATGTTTATACATATATACACACACACTTTTCTCTCTCTATATATATATATATAGAATATTTAATATAGAAATAGCTTCTACAGGACTAGAACTGTCATTTGAAGGAAATCATCATGAAACAGTTCTAGTCCTGTAGAAGCTATTTCTATATTAAATATTCTATATACTCTACTATGTATTGAGTACCTTACTGTGGTTACTCCCGATTGAACCTGCAATACACGTATTTATATATATGATGTGTGTACATATATATATATATATATTCTTCCACTCCTTAATCTAATTTTCTTTAGCTTGCTGGTATTTTCTTTTTTATAATTTTAGAGTTGGCTGATATTTCACACACGCACACGCACACCTTTGTGTGAACGTGTGTGTGTATTTGGAAGGAAAAAGACAAAGCCCCAAACCATCCTTCATTTAACCCTTTAACATTTACATTACTCTATATATACTATTATATTTTCATGGTAAAGGCTTTATCTCATATAATATTGAATCTATGAGATTTTGAGAATACCTTAACATCAGTATGATCGACCGGTTACAGCTGGTTTAAATGCTAAAGGGTTAATATTATTTTAAGAATATTACCTTAACGTCAGTATGAACAGCCGGTTTGAAGTGAAAGAATTCTGGCCTGATATGGCCAATTTAAATGCTAAAGGGTTAATGAAAGAACCATTTTATGTTCTAGCAACATCTCCGTCTTTTTCATAACTAAACATGTCTTCTGGCATTTTATTTTCTCTCAATTTACTTTGTAAGAAAAACAAAAACAAAATGGCTTCCGCTTTGTCAAGAAAGAAACAACACAGTAGTTTAGTGGATGAAGAAAAAATTTCAAGAACAGGAATGAAATAAAGAAATTGAAATATAAAATTATGAAAGAAAGAAAAAGAAATTCTTAAGTATTCAAGACTTAAACATTTTTATTGTATTATTTTTTTATTTATTTATTTTTATTTTTTTCTTGAAATCCATAACATACATATACGGATATATATTGTCTTTTTCATATATATATATAGAGAGAGAGAGATTAGTGCATGTGTGTGTGTGTATGTATATATAAATATAGGTTATTATGTGAGTAACTTGTGGTTACTAGTGGTGCCGCTGGTCGAAGCACTTGACCAGTGGCTGTTGTTTGCAGAGTGTATATAAAGTGACAATAAGAATTGCAGCTTTTTATAAACTTCATATAACAATTGTTTCTGTATCAATTAGCTCGGGTTTGATCGTCCGATCGGATCCCGACTCTTAACACTACTTCAGATATAGAGCTTATATATATTGTCATTTTATTGTTTCCAAGCAATTAATTTACCAAAGTGTTCAGTGAGTGTGTATATATGTGTGTGTGTTTCTCTCTCTCTCTCTCTCTCTCTCTCTCTCTCTCTCTCTCTGCACACACATATATAGGCATGTTTGTATATATACCCTTATGTGTATGTGTGTATCTCTCTCTCTCTCTCTCTCTCTCTCTTTATATATATATATATATATATATATATGCACATACACACTTTTATAAGCATGTATGTATATAGAGATGTGTGTGTATACAGATATATATCTACTCACAAATGAATGTTCAGACAGGGTTGTGTTATTACATAATTAAATATATTCAGTTATGTGCACTCTGCAATATATATATATATATATTAATAGATAAATAATGAAATGTGTACAGTGCTGAGGTGCCTATATATGTGTTGTGACAGCTGTCATGTGGTCTGTTTCATTTGGATTGTGTTGCAGTGTTATGGTTGTTGTGTGCAGAGTGTAAATAGATTTAAGTCGAGTTCAGTGTTGCAGCATATGTACAAACTATATTTGTATATTACAATCGTTTCAATATCGATCAGCTCAGGGTACAATCAAGATAATGGGGCCCAACTCTGTTTTGATATTTCGTCAGATATGCGAGCTTATAAAAAGAAACAGGCCCCGTCCCTTGATTATACCCTGAGCGATATTGAAACAATTGTAATATACAAATATAGGTTGTACATATGCTGCAACACTGACTTTGTCTCTTTTAAATCTCTCTATATATATTATATATAGATACATGTATATATCATCACCGTTTAACATCCATGTTCCCCCGCTATCATGGGATAGACAAGTTGTCCTGTTATGAGGAATTCAAAACCATGTATGGCACATGGCTTAGTGGTTAGAGCATTAGCCTTGCAATCGAAAGGTTGTGAGTTCAATTCTCAGACCGGGTGATGTGTTGTTTCCTTCAGCTGTAGAAATGAGATGATAGGGGCTGGGGTCCCTATCATCCCACTGCAAAGTGGTCGTGGAGGTTCCATGGCAAAAAAGCACCCAGCACTCACTGTAAATGAGGTTGGTGTTAGGAAGGGCATCCAGCTGTAGAAATCAAGCCAGAATCAGTTCCCGTCCCACCCTTGCAAGCAGGAAAAAGCGGACGTAAAATGATGATGATGATATTCCCCTCCCCTCTCCCTTCAAAAACTCTAATTACCATACATACACTTGTAAAAGAGAAATTGTTTAACATTTTGTTCTGAGGTGACGTTTCTGCTGTTGACTATTCCATGGGTACTAATTTTGAGGGGTCTCACATTCGCGCTCCACTCCCAAAATACTGTATGAAGAAGCACAAATAAACTGTAAATAAATTAGTTGAAATATTGATATCGACACATTTCTCTTATAAACATTTTCCCACTTGAGACAGACTTTAACCCGGCTGTATCCAGCTAGACTTCTCTCACCTCTTTCTGTTCAAACTGGCCATAACCGGCTGCTCATACTTATGTTAAGGTATTGTTCTCAAAATAAATAATATCAAAATCTGATAGATTTGATATTATACAATAGTACATATAGAGTAATGTAAATGCTATGAGATATTATGTGAGGTAAAGCCTTTACCATGAAAATACAATAGTATATATAGAGTAATGTAAATGTTATGAGGTAAAGCCTTTACCATGAAAATACAATAGTATATATAGAGTAATGTAAATCTTATGTGAGGTAAAGCCTTTACTGTGAAAATATAATAGTACATATAGAGTAATGTAAATGCCTTGCATCCTTCCTCCCTTCTGACTTCTATTTGATGGAGGCCTTCACTGGTTCTCTTTGTGGAGAGGTGTTAGGGTGCCACTGTTTAAGCCAGTCATTAGGGTTCCACTCTAAACGTTTGACTGTCCATAAATATTACTTGAATATCTCTTTTTAAATACACACGCGTACAGTGTATAAAAAGCTTTTGAAACTACGGGACCCTAAAATGATTTTAGTTTTCTCACTGGTAGTAAATAAATCTATTTAAACCAGCCGTTTCCAGCCAGAATTCTCTCACCTCTTTCTGTTCAAACCGGCTGTAACCAGCCGCTCATACTTATGTTACGGTATTGTTCTCAAAGGGAATAATACCAAAATTTCATAGATTTGATATTATGTGAGGTAAGGCCTTTACCGTGTAAATACAACTGTATATATAGAGTAATGTAAATGTTAAAGGGTTAAGATGTGAAATCTTGGTTTAAAATTCTTCATTTATTTTGAAAATATTCCTGTCTGTAATCCTTCTTTCTTAATTAACAGTTAATTGGCTGTGTTGTTATGGCGTTGGATTTCTCACATCCCAGCTCTCACTTCAACATAGCTTTCATAAAATGACATACCAGTCATATACCTGGGAAGTGTCTCATTTATTTATTCTAGTTCTTGAAGTACTAAGTTTTTCAAATATTGCTGAGGTCAGCATAGCTTTTCAGAATTGTGGTGGGTCATTGAACTAAGGTACCAGTCACATACTGAGAGATGTTCTGTCAGAATTATTAGAAGTTGGATACTATACTTTACCATGTCTTATTTATTTGTTCTAGCTCTCTGCAGTCTGAGTTCCTGCTACGGTCACCTTGTCTTTTCGTATGTTCAGAGATCAATAATGTATAGTACCAGCTACATACTGTGGGGTAGGGATTAAAGAGTCGGACCGTGTAGGATATCCCGCCGAGGTTGACT
This sequence comes from Eledone cirrhosa, assembly GCA_964016885.1. NCBI lineage: Eukaryota > Metazoa > Mollusca > Cephalopoda > Octopoda > Eledonidae > Eledone > Eledone cirrhosa. The sequence goes on along the minus strand of OZ024761.1, from coordinate 7,422,620 downwards.
TTGCCTTTCATCCTTACGGGGCCGATAAAATAAAGTACCAGTAATGCACTGGGTAATTGCTAGCCTTGTGCCTAAAGTAGAAACAATAATGTATAGTACCAGCTACATACTGTGGGGTAGGGATTAAAGAGTCGGACCGTGTAGGATGTGATGATTTGCAGTATCTATTCTGGCTTTATACCTTTGAGTTCAAATCCCACCTCTGCTTATAGGAAAAGTTGTGACAGACATAGTATCACCAATGGAAACATTGTTTCCTTGGTCTGATCTGATGATCAGCTCCTTTCTTCTGTCAGGAGTTGTGACTGATATAATATCACCAATGGAAACATTCTTTCCTCAGTCTGATCTAACTACCAGCTCCATTACTGTTCTTACTTTAAAAAAAAAATCCTTATTTTTTTCTAAATAGTTGCCATGTTAATTAGTGAATGAAATTTTTCTTAATTAATTAAATTAGTTTATATTATCTATGTGTGTGGTTTAGTGGTCGGGGCTTTTGGCTAACAATTATAAAGTTGTAGATTTAATTCTTGGACTGGGCTGTTTAGTGCATGTCTTAGTGGTTAGAGTGCTTGGCTGATGGTCAATAAGTTGTGAGTTCAATTCCTGTGTCGGATGGTATGTTGTGTCCTTCAGCAAAACACTTAAGTTTATGATGCTTCCAGTTGACTCAGCCTGAAAGCTAACAAGCAGCTTCTGTGACAGGCTGGTGTCTAGTAGAAGAGTATTGCCTTCAACTGTGGGAGGCTGGAGACTAGTCCATGGTAAGTCACGTGGTGAGAAATATTAGAATTGTTGAGTGAAAGGAAAAAAAATGTTTTCATTATTAATCCTAGGCTGTTTATCATTGTTATAGAATGTTAAGTCCAATATCTCTATTTTGTGTAACTTAAATTATATATCATATCATATGTATATTATATTATAATGGCGGTGGATTAGCAGTATCGGTAGAGGGTCGGATGCCATGCTTTGCAGCATAAGGTTACGGCCCTTTACGGTCTGAGTTCAAATCCTGCCGAGGTTAACTTTGCCTTTCATCCTTACGGGGTCGATAAAATAAAGTACCAGTAATGTACTGCTGGCCTTGTGCCAAAAGTAGAAACAATTATATATCATGTTATGTACAGTCAGTCTCCTCTCAATATTAAAACATAAACATTTTAAGTAATTTAAACATATCCTAGTAACAAATAAAAACAAAACTATTGCAAATTGCAGTTGATTTATTTAGTCAAAATAAAGAAGAAAATATTCAAATAAAAGACACAAAACAAAGCTATCCTTGGCGGTTATTATTATTATTATTTTAATTTAATGATTGTGATTGAAAAATAAATCAGTGAATTGTCTGAAAAATATATACAGTTGTTCCCCAGTATTGAGAGGGGTTATGTTCTTAGAGCACTTGTGAAGAGTGAAAAACTGCGAATATTGAATATGGTCTATAAACAGCAAAATATAATTAAAAATTATAGGCCTTATCATTAAAAAACATTGCCACAAAAAATACCATTAAAAAAATCGCAGAAGATGTTTACGATTCTGTGAATATGCGGCGGTTTTCACAAACAATTATTAGTTAGGTTCTGATGAAAATTCCATGGCGGGGGTATACTGTATATGTATGTATGTATGTATGAAATAGTTTACATGTTTTAAAAAAATAACTACACTTAAGTTTCTTTAAAGTGTGAGATACAGTTTGATAACAGGTCCTGGTTACCAGCATCTCGTCTTTTTGTATGGAATATGTATGTGTGTGTGTGTATATATGCAATTTGTGTGTGTGTGTATATATGCAATTTGTATGTGTGTGTATTTATGTAATTTGAATGTGTGTATATGGAATATGTATGTATTTAAATGAAGGTGTATGTGTATATCTATATAGAGATGTATGTGTGTAGTATGCATATGAAGATGTATATATATATGAATTAGGGACCCTTATTAACTCTTTCGTGGCCCCATTTCTAATAATATACTCTGTTTCAATTAATAAAAACTTTTGAGAAATTTACTAAAATTATTAAATATTTCATCAATATTAAGATAAAAACTTAACATATGTTTCTGATATAAAATTGTTGGAAGATTTTAATATAAATAGGGACCCTTTAAAATGAGTAGTTTTGGTCAGGTTTACATCAAAAGAGTTACCCTGTTTGTTAATACTTCTAGTGAAATACAGTCTATTTCAATTAATTAATGAATTTTAAGGGATTCACTAAAATGAATTACAACATTGTATCTTCACATATGGGTCCTATATAAAATTGTTGGAAGGTTTTCAAACCCGTTAAAAGTTTTGCACAGGTTGCTATCAAAAGAGTTAATGAAGAATTTTGAGGGATCTACGAAAATAATTAATTTGTTAAATTTTAATTTAAATAGGAACCCTTCAAAATGGTTATGTTTCAGAAAACTGGGGGCAATAGAGATGATATTATATTTATTTTTATATAGTATATATTATATTATTTATTATATATAAATTAACGATTTTATTTATTTACAATTTGCGTGTAGATAGGTCTCTCTGGAAATAGGGGTGGGGCCGCTGAGAGTATTACCTGGTCGTGGGTGGGGGGAGACAAAAGTTTGAGAACCTCTGTTAGATTTTTGTCACAACTATAGATAAGAGGTAAGTTAATATTAACCTTTAACTTATTGTATTATGTTTTAAAAGAATTTGGAGTGATTTAGTAATACAACTAACTTTCTCATTGTGGTGTTTGGAGCATAACTTAACAAAGGTTCTTATATAAAACTATGATTGAAGGTTTTTAGGTAAATATATATATTTGAACCCCTTTTTTTTTTACCAACTTTTCAAATGATTTTTTTTTTATATTAAAAAATTTGAAGGGATTTAGTAATATAACTAACTACCAAGTTGTACTAACTAAATGAAAAAAAATGTTGAAGTATATATGGCTAAGAAAGATAGTTAGGTACATTAGTGTAAAGATGTTTAATTTGTTACCCAGAACACACTATCGAAGTTGGCATTGAGCCACAGAAAACCTGCCTAACAAGTGGATTCCTCAGTTGTGTCACAACCTCCTTAGTGTTGGTGACACGATAAAATCCTTTTGGTGAAGTCTAGGATCATGTGTAAGACACAAATCTCTAGCTCACCTGAGAGGTCAATAGCTCTGATTGAGTTCCAACTGGTCTGTGACACCATGTTCAACCCTTGCTATCAGTGACATGATAAATGATGTCTAGTTTAACCCTTTACCATTTACATTACTCTATATTTACTATTATATTTTCATGGTAAAGGCTTTATCTCACTTAATATCGACTCTACGAGATTTTGAGAACAATACCTTAACGTCAGTATGAGCAGCCAGTTTAAACAAAAAGTAGTGAGAGAATTCTGGCTGGTTTGAATGCTAAAAGGTCAACACCAATGTCTGGTCGTTGGTTTGTCTTTAGTGGAGTCCCTTTTGTTGCAAGCGTTTGGGTTAGGTATAAAGATACCTTCTCCCCCACCCATGAAAAAGGGGTCATGGGCACTGCTCTTCCATTTCTCACAAAACAGTAAAAAAAATCAATAAAAAGGCAAAAGAATTTGGAGAGCATTGAAAATTTGAACAAAAAAATAGTTTGAGATAGAAAAACAGGTAAGTTAGTATTGATATATTTAAGAAGAGTGAATTGGCAGAGGTTAGATTTGTCTTTCATCCTAACAGGGTCAATAAAATAAAGCACTGGTAATAGACTGGGGTCAATTTAATCAACTTCCTCTCCCCTAAAATTGTTGGCTTTGTATCTAAATCAGAAACCATTATTTGATCTGGGTGTTTTTTTTTACACTCTGAATTAAAACCTTTAGCATTTACATTACTCTATATATATATACTTTTATTTATTATATCCAAATAAATGAGATCGAGATCATGTAGGTGTCACGAGAAAAAAAACACACAGTCTACGCTGTAATGTGGCCATGTAGGTAACACGGTAAAAAGTTCCCAGTACCACACTGTAAATGTGGTTGGTGTTAGGAAGGGCATCCAACCGTAGAAAACCTGCCAGATAGTCCTATATGAGCAAGACATGGTCACCCGACCAACCTTGCCTCAAGTGGGACAACTCCCATCTAACCCATGCTAGCGTGGAAAATGGACGTTAAACGAAGATGATGATGATGATGATGATGATACTATTATATTTTCATGGCAAAGGCTTTACCTCATAACATTTACATTACTCTATATTTACTAATGTATTTTTACAGTAAAGGCTTTACTTCACATAATTATCTCACGTAATATCAAATCTATGAGATTTTGATATTATTTATGTTGAGAACAATACCTTAACATTAGTATGGGTAGCGAGTTACAACTGGTTTAAATTCCAAAGGGTTAAATCCCACTGACTTCAACTCTACTTTTCATCTTTCTGAGGTGTGGGATTCAATAAAATAAGGTACCAGTAAAATACTGGAGTTGGTTTAATCAACTTTGCTGGTCTTGTATCAATATTAGAAACCATTATTCCCTTTTCTTACTCCATTTGAGTGCAAGTGACAACTCTGGATGTGTTTCAGTCTTCGTCAGCGAACCATAACATTGTGTTGTCACTTTCTGTAACATTAAAAGCACTCATTACTTCGTCTCAGAAGTTGTTTTTAAAATGGTGGTATGTTGTAGTGGCTGTTTTAAACTTTGGATTGTGGCCATGCTGGAGTAATATTTTTGTTTGTTTTGACTTTATCTCATCTGATTTCCTGAATGTTGTCTAGTAGATTTTTTTTTTTTTTTGTGGTTGTTGTTTTAGTGAATGGCTAAGCTGCCATGAGTTACGTCCCTTCAAATCGTTACCCCCCCCCTCTTATTTTTTTAACCACGGGGCGTGCACTGGTGTAGAAGCCGGCGGGGTTGCTACATGACACACACACATCATTATTCGACTGTAGACTATGATAAATGGCACTTGGCGAAGCTGAATGTCTTATCCTCCATGCAGCATCACGCATCTCACACAGGCATCATATAACCAGCCTTTCATTCATAGGGAGAAACCTTTCTTTGTCAACAGTGGAAGCTTCCTAAACTTCTTCCAACCTGTCCTTATTCTAGATACTATGGCCTCGGAGCACTCTCCTCCCTTACTAATCTCATGACCTAGCTATCAACCACCTCTATACATCCTACCCGCATTGGAAAAATGTGTCACTGCAACTTCTACTGCATACATATTTCCCCCTACCTGTTAGTTTGCCTGCTATCCCACTACATCTCTTGTGTACCCAAGATCTGCATTGTGTACATTTTATAGAATTTATGCCAACTCCTTTCCTACATATCGAACATGGCCATTTCCCTGATAGAAGCAGAGTTTTGTCCTCTTTTCTACTTATCAACTCTTTTGTCTTAGCTAGGTTCACTCTCAGTCCTCTTGATTCCAACTGCTGTTTCCATAGCCAGAATTTATTCTCTAGCTCCTCTACTGATTCTGCTATAAGAACCAGATCGTCAGCATAGAGAAGTTCCCATGGACAGCCAGTCTTAAACTCCTCCGTTATGGCTTGGAGGACTGAGCATTTATATATATATATATATATATATGCTTGTGTGTGTGTGTATTTGTCTCCTCTCTTTTCATGAGAGGCAGTGGTATTTGTGTATGTTCCACATAATCAGAGAGCATGTAGTGTGGCTGTTAGATGTACGAAAATCTTTAATGCTCTTCCTTTAAAAAGATTTGGCAACCGGCTGTAGAATTCGGACTTAAAAGTTCTCATCCAGCCCATGTCAGCATGGAATAACTGATTATGTTTATATGTAATGATATGTAAATAATGTCATTGAAATTAATAATCTAATGACAAAATTATATAATAATCAATATTTTTTTTCTGGATTTTATTTATTTATTGCTATATTTATTAATTACTTCTTTTTTTTTTTTTTTTTGCTTTCAAGTAAACATCTATATTCATCATTTAATATATTTTAATTCATTGAATTAAACATTAACCCTTTAACATTTACATTACTCTATATATACTATTGTATTTTCGTGGTAAAGTCTTTAACTCCCATAATATCTCACATAAAATCGACTACGAAATTTCGATATTATTTATTTTGAGAAAAATACCTTAACATCAGTATAAGCAGCCAGTTATGGCTGGTTTAAAGAGAAAGAGGTGAGAGTATTCTGGCCAGATTCAGCTGATTGCTAAAGGGTTAAATATATAAAACTCAAATTTAATAAGTTGTCTATACTGAAACACTTCCGGTGAGATTTTAATTTTTAAATTCAACATTTTAACTCTTAACATATTGTAATGGTTTAGCAGAAAATATCTGAAAACAGGTTTGTTTATTGAAATATTTATAGAATCTTGACTGGTGGACTAATCTTTGTGAAAAGTTTTAGTGATAGAATAAAGTCTTTAATGCAGTGCAAAAGATCATAATGCTGTTTTATACTTTTGAAAGAATGTCTTGTTAATGTGCTCTTCTGAGGTACAGGATGTTAAGGGATAAAGGATTTTGAGGTAACTTACTCTATTTTTTTGCCTCTTCTTTCTATTGACAAATAATAATGATAATAATAATAATTGTTTCTACTTTTGGCACAATGCCAGCAATTATCCAGTGTATTACTGGTACTTTATTTTATCGACCCCTCGTAAGGATGAAAGGCAAAGTTAACCTCGGCGGGAATGATAATAATAATAATAATATACATTGGTGGCGTTTTTTTTTGCACAAATTCAAGAAAATTGGGATTTTAATATATAAAAATTTCATGTTTATGAGAGGCAGGTTTCAAGAAGTTTACATACCTGCTATGTACATATGTGTATGTGGGTGTATATATATATATATATATATATAAAAATTTCGCTCTACATGGCTGAATTCAATAAATGTAATCTGAGTTTTTCGAATATTAATAACATTCGATTCGTTTGCAATTATGCAAACAAGCCTCAATTTTATAGCCATGTCAGTAGAATGAACCCTTCATTCTTGCTCTTGTGTTGGCATGTGAACAGAACTGCAGACACTAATGCCAACACAAGAGCAAGAATGAAGGGTTCATTCTACTGACATTGGCTATAAAATTGTAGGGTGAAGATTGTGTGTTGTTCGACCCTAAGGCGGGTTGCGGGGGGGGTCCGATGGCATACGAACAGGCCGCAGACGGTGAGGTGGTGGGCGGAGTGTCCAGTGGAACCAAAGTGGCGGCTGATGGGGGGAAACTCCCGCTGAGACGAATGCCTCGGAGGTACTCCGTGAACCAATCCGCCAGGTGACGTCCGGTCTGTCCGACGTAGGTCGCACTGCACTCCATGCAACAGAGTCCATAAATGAGGCTGGAGGAGGTGCAGCAGAAGGCGTGCCGGACAGAGAGAGAGAGTGGCCATTGGGACCCTGGAAGGTGGTGATGTGGGGGCAGGTGTGGCAGCAAGGTCTGGAGCAGGGAAGAAGAACGTGGGTTGGTGGGTAGGGAGCTGCAGACGTGGTGGTTTCAGAGGTTGCTCGTGTGTTTGAAGAAATGTTGGGGTGGTAGGTGAGGGGGGGGGGAGGGGAGACGGTTGTGGGGGCTTGGGGTGAAGGTGGTGGAGTGGTGGACCGAGCAGGCGCGAGTGAGGGTGGCGTTGACGAGGGAGGAGAGTAACCTCTCCGGGTGAAATGGCTGACGAGAGAAAGAGCCTGGGTCTCAGCTGCAGAGGCAGTGGATCCGGAGGAGGTGATGAGGGAGCAGTGGGAGGGGTCGATGGCGACAGAGATGTCCAAGAAGTGGTCGTGGGTGGTGAAGTGGAGGGAGGGTAATTTACTGCAGGCTACTGAAGGAACTTGTGGCTGGAGCAGAGCTCCAACCAGAGAGAGGGTGACCTGGTGGTGGAACAGCACGGTAGATAGGGCCATTAGAGACAAAAGACTAACATGGAAGGCTTGGAAAAATGGTGGGGATAGAGACCGATACACAGCCGCTATGAGAGAACCTAGACATCAGGTGTACTTAGCATGCAGGGAGACTGAGAGTATGAGATTTGTCAATGTTCTGCGATGAGAAGATCAGAGGCGTGCGGTGTTCCACATTGCAAGGCAGTGTGTCCGGGATGATGCCGGTGTACTTAGTGTCACGAATGATCAGAAAAAGGAGGCCTGGAAATATCATTATGAGAGACTGATGAATGTGGAGAATGAATGGGAGAGAGAGAAACTACCCCCAGTAGATCTGACAGAGGGACCAGCTATTGAGATTGACGAATGTAGGGTCCAAGAGGCGATTAAGGAAATGAAGAATGGTGAGGTTGCTGGACCATCAGGGATAGTTGCTGAGATGCTGAAGGCATCAGGACACATAGGCACTAAACTGGTTGCACGCATCATCAATCACGCTATATATGGTGGTGTCGTACCCAAAGACTCGTGCAGCAGTATTCTCATAAATTGCTACAAAGGTAAAGGGGTTGCTCTGGAGAGGAGCAACTATAGGGGTATAAAACTGATGAATCAGGTTATGAAAGTGGCAGAAAGGATATAACGCAACTAATTAAAGAAAGGGTCAAATTAGATGAGATGCAGTTTGGTTTTGTGCCTAGGAAAAGTACAACAGATGCCCTCTTCTTGGTGAGACAATTACAAGAGAGGTTCTTAGAGAAGAATAAGCCATTATACTTAGCTTTTGTTGACCTAGAGAAAGCCTTTGATAGGGTACCCTGATCTGTCATCTTGTGGTCCCTAAGGAAACTAGGTGTTGAGAAATGGCCTGTGAGGACAGTGTAAGCTATGTACAGGGGTGCTGTCAGTAAAGTAAGGGTAGGAATGGAGTTTAGTGAGATACAAGTAGGAGTACATCAGGGTTCGGTCCAAGCCATAACAGGAGTTTAAGACTGGCTGCTCCGCTTAATTTTTTC
>OZ024761.1:7398715-7408715 GCA_964016885.1 Eledone cirrhosa | reverse complement strand
AATACCATAGAATGTACTGCTATAAACAGGTTTTATTAAGTATAATGTACAGCATCTACCTTGGAGATCAGACGACTTGAGGATGTTGACAGAAGAGAAAGGCTGAACTGAATAACTGAATCTTATTCACTGATTTTTGCCCTTTTCGCCACATTTTCCTCACTTTTATCTGCAAAAGTTTTCGATAAAAACCTGTCTAATGAGGTTTGCTTCATCTTCTCCTTCAGAATGTTTCTGAAATGAGTTAGGCAAGTGTTGTTAAATAGCTCCATCACATGCCCAGTTGCAACTTTTTCTGGGTGTTACTTTTAAATAAAGTCTGAAAGTTTCTCCCACATTCCCAATATTTCCTTTATCTCACTTATAGAGATAACCTCCTCCATGTCCCCTATTTCCTGCAAAACCTCCGTGTGCTGCTCTGTCTGTAGCTCCTTTAGTTCCTCCGATGTCACTTCCTCGGAGTGCTCCTCGATGAGTTCATTCATGTCACCTTCATCTATGTCCAGGCCCATGGACTTGCCAAGGGAATCAATCTCCTCCAACACTGCCACTTCAGGTTCGAGTCTTTAAAAGTCCGTTTCAGACACAACCTCAGGCCACAGCTTCTTCCATGCAGAGGTCAAGGTCCTCTTTGTAACACCCTACCAGGTCATATCGATAATTCAGAGGCATAACACAATGTTATAGTGGCTCTTCCAGGACTCTCAAAGGGTGAGGTTTGTGCTCTCCATCACCTCAAAGCAGCAGCAGAACAAGTGCTTGGTGAAAAGCTTCTTGAAATTAGAAATTACCTGCAGGTTCGTGGGTTGTAGGATATGGGTGGTGTTGAGTGGAAGATAGAGATCCTTATAAACTTGAACTCTTCGAGGATGTCATCTTTGAGGTTAGGTGGGTGAGCAGGTCCATTGTCCAGGACGAGAAGGTCTTGCAGGGGTAGGTTATTTTTCTGGAGATATTTCTTAACGTCAGGACCAAAGACCAAATTCACCCACTCCACAAAGGATTGCTTGGTGACCCATGCCCTCGAGTTTGCCCTCCACATAACCTGCAGTTTTTTCTTTCAAAATCTTATGTAACTTAAAGGCTCTGGGGTTTTCCGAATGATAAACGAGCAGCGGCTTAATCTTGCAGTCGCCGCTCACATTGGCACACAGTGCGAGGATTAACCTATCCTTCATGGTTTGTGGCCTGGCATCCTCTTCTTCTTAAAAGTTTTGAGGTAATCCTCAGCTGCCTTCATATCTGCACTCGCTGCCTCACCCTGTCTGACAACTGAGAGAATGCCGGTCCTCTTTTTAAAATTCTCGAACCAGCCCCAACTGGCTTTAAACAGTTTGCCTGATGCCTCGTCCGTCGAAGTACCTGGGGTCTGCTGCAGCAAAATCAGTGTAAATAGCTCCTGCCTTCTCACAGATTATAGCCTCCATCACGGTATCTCCTGCGAGCTGCTTCTCCATCAACCACACCATCAGAAGCTTTTCCATATTTTCATGGATAGATGTCCTCTGTTTAGAAATTATTTTAACACCGTTGGCTGGGGTTATAGCCTTTATTGACTCCTGCCAAGTCATGACTTGGCAAGCTAATTAGAACACTGGAATAACCCCTTTACATCCCTCCGAAGAAGAGATATTATCTCGAAAATTAAGGACATTTAAATACATTTAAGGTAAAAGACTAATTGTCAACAATATCTTTTGCATTTGTATTTATATTCTATATCCATACCTGCATTGTTTTGGCCTTCTAACTCCAAACGTTTATATATATATATATATATATAAACATAGATGTACTATATATATTTATGAACATAGATGTAGTATACATTTTAATTTTTTTTTATATCAACAAAAAATGTATTTTGCAATAATGATAATAATATTAATATGTAATAATTAGTAATACTAATGATTGAACTAATAATACTTTTCCCATATAAATATCATGGCCTCAACTGGATGGTTGGAACAAGTAAAAGAGTATATACATACATGTATATATATGTGTGTGTTTGTATATATATATATATGTTTGTGTGTATATATATAAGCAATCCTTTCATGTGAAATATTTTCTCATATTAGAATTTGTTTTATATATATATATAATGAAAAAAATATGCGAAATTTGAAGTTGAATAACTGGCTTTCTTGATTTTTAAAATAATTATCCATGGTTATTTTTTCATAAATTCTACAATTTTAAATATATTACAACATTCTGGTGTGGTGGCAATGGCCAACAAAGCTTGTAGAGCTGGAACACTGAAGTGAATGAGCCTGTAGAGCAGTCATCGGCAGAATGCAGCCAGTTTGGCTTTCTGAATGGCATGTCTAATTTCAAAATTGCCTTGAATTATTTTAGTAGTGTGGCCTGCCTTATAATGAGCCACATCCTATGTGGCTCACTACTTGAAACGGTTGCCCAGGCCTGGTGTAGAGAAAGGCAGATTAGCTGGTTGGTTGGCTGGTTGATCAGACAAGATACACTGAAGTGAGGGAGCCTGTTAAGAAAGGTTGGCTGGTTGGTCAAACATGATACATTGAAGTGAGGGAGCCAGTTAAGTAAGGCTGGCTGGTTGGCTAGTCAGACAAGATACATTGAAGTGGAGAAAGGGGTTCGTTGGCTAGTTGGATAATTGGATTATCTCCCTTGAGCAGGTTAACCATATTTGCTCCCGTTGCTGTATTGTGGCTAAATTTCACCAGAAGTTTGAAAAGTCGAATGAGAAAGTCTGATCAAAGATATTCAGAAAGCTGGAGAAGAGAAAGAGAGAGACAAACTTTCTCTTATTTTGAATAATTTATGATATTGTTTTTCAATGAGGCAGTACCCAATTTTAATTCTCAGTTTACATAAAATTCATTAAATGTAACACGGAGTCTTTTAATGGCTCCTCTGTATGGTAATTGGTGAGTTAACATGTATTTTCCACTTGACTTTGAACAAAAAAAGAAAACAGAGTAAATATTTCAATCTCTACAATGTGTTCTTAAAGCAGAAATCTAAATTTTAAAAACCTACTTTTCTATTAACATCTGGATTTCAAAGACCATTTGATGTTTCAAAGAGAAACCCCTTCATTCTAATGTTCTGTTTTTGTTTCAGAAAAAAAAAAAAGACTTAAGAAATCTGGCAAACCATTTTTGTTTTCTTTTAGGAATGGTTCTATGTCTGTTGGTTCTGCTGTCCCTCAGAAACAACAGATTTCTATAAAAACAACAATAAAAACACTAGTAATTCTTTGTAATCAAAATTAGAATATAAAATTTACTTTCAAGTTGAATGTTTTGCTGTTTTTCTCCTTTTTATAGAGTCATTAAGACGATAGAATGCTTTATGGTATTCGTCCCACCTCATTACGCGTTCTCAGTTCAAATCCAGCCGTGGTAAACTTTGCCTTTTATTCTTTTGAGGTCGATAAAAAATGTACCAGTCCAGTACTTCAGCAGAGGAGTGTAGGATTTTGTGGGACGGGATTTTCCTGGAATTACTCTAAAGTGTAGCCCCATTGGAGAACTGTTCCTAGTTGACATTCGTTGTGTTGTTATAATAATAATATAATAATAATGAAATTATTGTGTAAAGTGCTCAGGTGCACTACAACTCATCAAAGGTGCATGTATAGTACATAGAATAATATACAAATGTCAGGGAAGTGAATAATGTATGAGTAATGATATACATGTGTGTATGTGTATCGAGGGGGATTATTAGGTGTAGTGTTGGCGAATCTCGGGAAGCATGGAAGTTTTAAAGGATGCAGGATCTCGGCAGCTAACAACTGATGCAGGTAGTTTGTTCCATGCTTCAGCAACTCTGAGCGTGAAAAAATGTTTCCGAAAGTCATGGGAACTGTGCTGTGTTTTTTTTTGTTTTGTTTTTTTATGACTGTTACTGTGATTGTTATTGTTTATATCTACTGTTTTATCTTTGGTTATCTCCCCTTTTACTTTACACAATGTAAACCCAGTTTTGTGTTATTTTTATCCTCATAATGCCGTTAATGGTCGTGGCCACTGTGGCCAATAAAAGAAATCATAATTATTATTATTAATAAAGGGTGGTGGTGTTATTATTATTAATAAAGGGTGGTGGTGTTATTATTATTAAAGGATGGTGGTGTTATTATTATTAATAAAGGGTGGTGGTTTGGCAGTATCGGTAGAGGGTTGGACAACATGCTTTGTAGCACAGAGTTACGCCCCTTTCTGATCTGAGTTCAAATCCTGCCGAGGTTAACTTTGCCTTTCATCCTTATGGGGTCGATAAAATAAAGTACCAGTAATACACTGGGTAATTGCTGGCCTTGTGCCAAAAGTAGAAACAATTATTAATAATAGTTTCTACTTTTGGCACAAGGCCAACAACTTGGAATAAGTAGAAAGTTGATTATATGAACCCACACCAGTATGTTACTGGTACTTTATTTTATAGACTTCCAGAATAATAATATGTCCGATCAAAGCAGTAAAAAATGAACTGGTATTAAAGAAAGGAAAGGGTGAAAAAAGTAAGGAAGAGGTGTAAAACATGCAAAAAGATTTAACCCCTTCAGTGCCGTAGAGAAGATAACTCACCCTAACATGTTTGAACTCTTTTCCAACAGTTCATAACTTCAAAGCTAGATGGCGTTACTAGTTTATTGATGTGACATTTGTCAACCATTCAGATATGTGTTGTTAATAAGTGTTTGTTTTAAAAAATAGTCATTTTATTGGAAGAAAGAAAACTGGCACAGCAACTGTTACTGTGTAAAATATACACAGCAGTCAACATAGCAACTGTTACTGTGTAAAATATACACAGCAGTCAACACAGCAACTGTTACTGTGTAAAATATACACAGCAGTCAACACAGCAACTGTTACTGTGTAAAATATACACAGCAGTCAACACAGCAACTGTTACTGTGTAAAATATACACAGCAGTCAACACAGCAACTGTAGCTGTGTAAAATATACACAGCAACTGTTACTGTGTAAAATATACACAGCAGTCAACACAGCAACTGTTACTGTGTAAAATATACACAGTAGTCAACACAGCAACTGTTACTGTGTAAAATATACACAACAGTCAACACAGCAACTGTTACTGTGTAAAATATACACAGCAACTATTACTGTGTAAAATATACACAACAGTCAACACAGCAACTGTTACTGTGTAAAATATACACGGCAGTCAACACAGCAACTGTAGCTGTGTAAAATATACACGGCAGTCAACACAGCAACTGTAGCTGTGTAAAATATACACGGCAGTCAACACAGCAACTGTAACTGTAAAATATACACAACAGTTAACAGAGCAACTGTAGCTGTGTAAAATATACATAGCAGTCAACACAGCAACTGTAGCTGTGTAAAATATACACAGCAACTGTATCTGTGTAAAATATACGTAGCAGTCAACACAGCAACTGTATCTGTGTAAAATATACACAGCAACTGTATCTGTGTAAAATATACGTAGCAGTCAACACAACTGTAACTGTGTAAAATATACACAACAGTCAACACAACAACTGTATCTGTGTAAAATATGCGCAGCAGTCAACACAACAACTGTATCTGTGTAAAATATACACGGCAGTCAACACAGCAACTGTAGCTGCGTAAAATATACACAGCAGTCAACACAGCAACTGTAGCTGTGTAAAATATACATAGCAGTCAACACAGCAACTGTAGCTGTGTAAAATATACATAGCAGTCAACACAGCAACTGTAGCTGTGTAAAATATACATAGCAGTCAACACAGCAACTGTAGCTGTGTAAAATATACACAGCAGTCAACACAGCAACTGTAGCTGTGTAAAATATACACAGCAGTCAACAGGTTAAGACCAAGCTATCAAAACCAATCATATTAGGAACCACATATACACGGAAGACATCCCCAATACAAGCAGCCAAAATGAGGTTCCCCCAAAGAGTCTGGAGTAACGTTACTCAAAAGAGTGTTTAGCTCGGAGATAAGAGAGTCACTCCAGATAGAGCTGCTACTTCTCCGAATTGAGAGATCACAGCTCTGATACTATGGACATGTGATTAGAATGTCTCAGGAAAGAATTGCTGGACAGATTTTATGGGCGAAACTAACCGGCATGAGACCCAAGGGTAGACCCCAATCAAGATGGTTGGATAACATCCATGGGCTTTACTAGTCACTCTTAGGGATCCAGTCAGATCAGTTGGAGATGGTTTCTTCTTACAGGACCCACTGGAGGGAGTATTTGAGGACTGTGCCCCCATGACCCTCTCAGGAATAAGTTGGAGGAGAAGAATGTGCAAGGTGTGTGGAATGTTTGAGGAGACAGTGGCAGACATTGGTGCTGACTGCACAAGGAACACAAGAAATGGAGATCCAATGAATTAGCTAAGATTATACATTGGACCCTGCCAGAAGTGGATTTGTGTGTGAAAATAAGTGGTACAGTGACCTTCTTCTTGTTCTTGCTCTTGCTCGACGAGGCTGGGGGTCATCATAGGTCAGCGATCCCAGAAGCATCATTGTGCATAGAGCCGCAGACCAGGTTCACAAGTGCCCTCCATCACTGGCAGTCCCAGCTCCTCTGCATCCTCCAAGTTGCTGTTGATGCTCCGTAGATCTTCCCTGATGATATCCTGCCATCTGGTGCAGGGCCTCTTCCAGCCTGCAGACACTGTGATGAACGAGAGTAAAGCTCTGGTAGGATGATTTGATGGAAAGCAGAGGACATGTCTGTACCAGCGCATGCTAGGGAGAGAGATAGCTACGAGGCAGGAAGCTGTGGGCTGATGCGTGCGTTTATGCAACACTTTGTTGGAAATGTGGTGGCCCCATCTGATGTTTTTGATGGTCCTCAGGGATCTGCTATCAAAGCTGTCAATCCTCTTTGCAAGGGTATTTGTGAAGGGCCACATTTCTGCTCCAGAGAGGGTACAACAATAAGCCGGGAAATTAAGTCAGAAAAATATCTTCCAACATGTTTTTTTTTTTTTTTTTGTCCCTACCAATATTTTTTCCTTTTCATCTCCCTCTCTTCTCTTTCTTCCTATTTCTTTTTTTAATTTTTTATTCTATCTTCTGATGAAGGACAAACATATATATATATATATATATATATGCATGTATGTATATACATATTCATTTAACCCATATGAGCATGGAAAATAAATGTGATGTTAACCAAAGGGTTAATAACATAGACAGTGTCTTTCATTAGAAATATGGTAATGAAAGGGTTAATGACATAGGTAGTGTCTTTCATTAGAAATATGGCAATGAAAGGGTTAATGGCATAGACAGTGTCTTTCATTAGAAATATGGTAATGAAAGGGTTAATGACATAGACAGTATCTTCCATTAGAAATATGGCAATGAAAGGGTTAATGGCATAGGTCGTGTCTTTCATTAGAAATATGGTAATGAAAGGGTTAATGACATAGACAGTGCCTTTCATTAGAAATATGGTTATGAAAGGGTTAATGACATAGGTAGTGTCTTTCATTAGAAATATGGTAATGAAAGGGTTAACGACATAGGTAGTGTCTTTCATTAGAAATATGGTAATGAAAGGGTTAATGATATAGACAATGTCTTTCATTAGAAATATGGCAATTAAAGGGAAATCTTCCATCATAATTTTATGTTAACACTTAGGTCTTATACCTCACTAGATTTAAAGGATTTAAGTATCAACAGCAACATAGAATTGATAAATGTGTCCGAACATGGAAGAGCCGAACTCTCACTCTCATTACATTTGTCTCTCTCGCCCTCCCCATCTCTCACTATTATGAGCATATGGGGTTCCACGTGCTGACCGCCCCATAGCCTGGGCGGACACAATGGAGAAGGCATTTCCCTGGAGGGTGGTGAGAGATGTGCTGGAAGAGTCATTCCATCTCGTGAAGCTCACACCTGCGGCTAGCCAGACATGCGCCTATGGTGGTGAGTAGGGAGGTAGCCCTAGGCCAAGGACACCAGAAGTTTCCACTGCTAGGGGTAGCCAGGTCTGTGCCTATGGTGGTAAGTAGGGAGGTAGCCCTAGGCCAAGGACACCAGAAGTTTCCACTGCTAGGGTAGCCAGGTCTGTGCCTATGGTGGTAAGTAGGGAGGTAGCCCTAGGCCAAGGACACCAGAAGTTTCCACTGCTAGGGGTAGCCAGGTCTGTGCCTATGGTGGTAAGTAGGGAGGTAGCCCTAGGCCAAGGACACCAGAAGTTTCCACTGCTAGGGGTAGCCAGATTTGTGCCTATGGTGGTAAGTAGGGAGGTAGCCCTAGGCCAAGGACACCAGAAGTTTCCACTGCTTGGGGTAGCCAGGTCTGTGCCTATGGTGGTAAGTAGGGAGGTAGCCCTAGGCCAAGGACACCAGAAGTTTCCACTGCTAGGGGTAGCCAGGTTTGTGCCTATGGTGGTAAGTAGGGAGGTAGCCCTAGGCCAAGGACACCAGAAGTTTCCATTGCCAGGGGTAGCCAGATTTGTGCCTATGGTGGTAAGTAGGGAGGTAGCCCTAGGCCAAGGACACCAGAAGTTTCCATTAACAGGGGTAGCCAGGTCTGTGCCTATGGTGGTAAGTAGGGAGGTAGCCCTAGGCCAAGGACACCAGAAGTTTCCATTAACAGGGGTAGCCAGGTTTGTGCCTATGGTGGTAAGTAGGGAGGTAGCCCTAGGCCAAGGACACCAGAAGTTTCCATTAACAGGGGTAGCCAGGTTTGTGCCTATGGTGGTAAGTAGGGAGGTAGGCCAAGGACACCAGAAGTTTCCATTAACAGGGGTAGCCAGGTCTGTGCCTATGGTGGTAAGTAGGGAGGTAGCCCTAGGCCAAGGACACCAGAAGTTTCCATTAACAGGGGTAGCCAGGTCTGTGCCTATGGTGGTAAGTAGGGAGGTAGCCCTAGGCCAAGGACACCAGAAGTTTCCATTAACAGGGGTAGCCAGGTCTGTGCCTATGGTGGTAAGTAGGGAGGTAGGCCAAGGACACCAGAAGTTTCCACTGCTTGAGGCCTAACACCAACTTAATAGTGAGAAAATTACTCATATTACTAAACCTTTCAAATTCTTGTTTCCAAAATATTTGAAATTCCTAGTTGTCTATTTCATTAGAAATATAGTAAGAAAAGGGTTAACGCATTCTGTAATTGTTGGTTTTCCTCCAATTTGGCAGTTGAGGTCTATATCGGTGTCGTCATTTGTCACATGACAATGTCGGACATTGAGAAATTAACATTTAAAAAATGAGTGGAGTGAGGAATATAATTTTGATTTTTTTTCTAATAAAATTGTTCTAGATTTCGTTTCAGGTACAGCCGACTACATTTAAAACATTATTTTATAAGTAATCTTTGCTTAGTGGAGAGAGAGAAAAATCCCACTTAACATAATTTGTATTATGAGAGTTGAGAAATAAAATATGTGACGAAGGAAGAGGAGGATTTATATATATATGTATATATATATATATATATATACAGACTGTGAAACAGAGAGAGATAGAAAGAGTCCTTCAACGTGTGTCAAGGTCGATAACCATGTTTGGTGTTGACCTAGTAGTTATCTCCCTTGTGACAGCGTCAAAGACTTTTTCTACTATCTAAAGCCAAGCCAGGCTTGTTTCTTCTCTTCGCTCTTGTTTCTATGTTTAGTGGCTGACAGTCTGTTCGCCTGCATCAGTTTAGTGACGGCTGCATCTGTACTTCATACTACTGCTACACATATCTCATCGTATATTTTCTCTTCTTATTAAGCCAGGAATAATAATGTCTCTACCCTCGCCGCAAAACTGCTGCAGACACTCGCCAGAACCGGCTACACAAAGCTAATGCTGTCCTCTTCTCTTTTGATCGAGCAACCAGCACCCTAAAAAAAGGGGTCCGCCCGACGGGTTCTCGCAAGCCGCTGCCTGCCGATCCTTCAACTCTTCGTCTTCTTCTTCACAGCGCAAGGGTTGGTTTGTTGTTTGTGTCTTGTTAAACAAAAAACAAAAAAAATAATAATATAACAA
>OZ024761.1:7358715-7386215 GCA_964016885.1 Eledone cirrhosa | reverse complement strand
GTTGGAGATAAGTGTGTCCGGAATGATGCCGGTGTACTTAGTGTCACAAATGATAAAAAGAAGAAGACCTGGAAATGTCATTATGAGAGACTGATGAATGTAGAGAATAAATGGGACAGAGAGGAATTACCCCCAGTAGACCCGACAGAGGGACCAGCTATTGAGATTGACGAATGTAGGGTGCAAGAGGCAATTAAGGAAATGAAGAATGGTAAGGCTGCTGGACCGTCGGGGATAGTTGCTGAGATGCTGAAGGCATCAGGAGAAGTAGGCACTAAAGTAGTTGCATGCATCATTAATCAAGCTATATATGGCGGTGTAATACCCAAAGACAAGTGAAGCAGTATTCTCATAAATTGCTACAAAGGTAAAGAGGATGCTCTAGAGAGGAGCAATTATAGTGGCATAAAGCTGATGGATCAGGTTATAAAAGTGGCAGAGAGAATATTAGCGCAACTGATTAGAGAAAGGGTCAATTTAGATGAGATGTAGTTTGGTTTTGTGCTGGGAAAAGTACAACAGATGCCCTCTTATGAGGCAACTACAAGAGAGGTTCTTAGAGAAGAATAAACCACTATACTTAGCTTTTGTTGACCTAGAAAAGGTCTTTGATAGAGTATCCCGATCTGTCATCTGGTGGTCCCTAAGGAAACTAGGTGTAGA
This sequence comes from Eledone cirrhosa, assembly GCA_964016885.1. Lineage (NCBI taxonomy): Eukaryota > Metazoa > Mollusca > Cephalopoda > Octopoda > Eledonidae > Eledone > Eledone cirrhosa. Next base: position 7,385,552 of record OZ024761.1, on the reverse strand, counting down.
GGAATGGCTTGTGCAGACAGTCAAGCTATGTACAGGGGGTGCTGTCAGTAAAGTGAGAATAGGAATGGAGTTTAGTGAGGAATTCCAGATACAAGTAGGTGTACATCAAGGTTCAGTCCTCAGCCCACTCTTGTTCATTATTGTCCTCCAAGCCATAACAGAGGAGTTTAAGACTGGATGCCCATAGGAACTTCTCTATGCTGATGATCTGGTTCTTATAGCAGAATCAGTAGAGGAGCTAGAGAATAAATTCTGGCTATGGAAACAGCAGTTGGAATCAAGAGGCCTGAGAGTGAACATAGCTAAAATAAAAGTGTTGATAAGTAGAAGAGAGGACAATACTCTGATTCCATCAGGGAAATGGCCATGTTCGATACGTAGGAAAGGAACTGGCATAAATTCCATAAAATGTACGCAATACAGATCTTGGGTACACAAGAGATGTAGTGGAATAGCAGGCAAACTAACAGATAGGGAAAACTATGTATGCAGTAGATCTACAGGGAAAGTTGGCAGTAGTAATCGCAGTGATAGACTCATTTTTCCAATGCAGGTGGGTTCTATAGAAGTGGTTGATAGCTTCCGATACCTAGGTGATCAGATTAGCATGGGGGGGTTCCGAGGCCATAGTATCTAGAATAAGGACAGGTTGGAAGAAGTTTAAGGAGCTGCTTCCTCTGTTGACAAAGAAGGGTTTCTCCCTGCTTACGAAAGGACGGTTATATGATGCCTGTGTGAGATGCGCGATGTTGCATGGTAGCGAGACATGGGCAGCAATTGCAGAAGATATGCGACGGTTGGAGAGAAATGAAGTAAGTATGCTCCGTTGGATGTGCGTGAACGACCAAGCATAGACGAGTTGAGAAAGAGACTGGGTATAAGAAGGATAAGTTGTGGTGTGCAGGAGAGAAGGCTGAGATGGTATGGACGCATGATGTGCATGGGGGATGACCGCTGGGTGAAGAAGTGCCAGGAAGTCCCAGTGGAGGGAGGACGCAGTAGAGGTAGACCACGAAACACATGGGCGGAGGTGGTGAGAGCAGACCTCAGATCGCTGAAACTCACCGAGGAGATCACGAATAACCGTGACAAGTGGAGAGATGCTGTGCTGAATAGGACCCGTCCAACCCTTGAAAGCAGGGAAAAGCGGACGTAAAATGATGATGATATATATATATAAAATGATACAAAACGAAGGGAGCTGTGTGGTTACTAAAAACAAGGTGGTTAGGACGGAACAAGAGGAGAAAAGAAGAAAGGAGAATCCTTCGTCATCTGTAAATATCCCGATCAGATGTTTTGGTGCTGAATTACAGGACATCTGTAGAGATCGGGAGCGCCCAAGGCCTTTTATTAATCAAAAGGCTAGGAGGAAAATGTGAGAGAAAGGAGAGAAAAAAAAGGAAAAATAGGAAGAACAGAGGGGGGGAAATGATGAGGAGAGAGGAAGAAAGAGAGAAGGGGAAAAGGGAGAAAAAAATAGGAGAAAAAAAAGATAAACAGGAGAAAGGAACATGCAAATGAGTAACCGTGGAAATATATATCATATATATATATAGTAATAACAATTGTTTCTACTTTAGGCACAAAGCCAGCAATTCCCCCCAGTGCATTACGTAATAATAAATGCATATATATATATGCATATGCATAATATATCATCACATCATCATTCGTCGACTACTGTCGAGATGATGGATCTCACTCTCATGCCCCAGAATCCGCTGCCCCCAGGTCCTGTCTGCTGATTCCCGTATCCCTAGAGATAACGTCAGGGAATGACAGCTTCCTACTCCTAGTCAGGCTGGAGTCAGTGTTCCAGAGCAAGAGAGCGGATATGATTTCATTGCATAATATATATGTATATGCATATATATATATATATGCATAATATATATGCATATATATATATATGCATAATATATATATATATATGCATATGCATATATCCATGCATATATATATATACAGATGCATATATATATATATATATAATATATAACGAAGGAGTCGTGGTAAGGAGTCCAGCTCAAGCCGTCGAATCATATATATATTCATTAGTTAAGTAAAACAAGACCACAAATTTCACAAGGAAGACATTATTAAAATATTGTCAACATATTTTAGTTTGATGTAAGGAATGTAGAGAATAATAATATTAATAACAATAATGACCGTTTACAATTGTTTCGCTACTCCATATAATTGTTTCTACTTTTGGCACAAGGCCAGCAATTATCCCAGTACATTACTGGTACTTTATTTTATCGACCCCGTAAGGATGAAAAGCAAAGTAAACCTCGGCGGGAATTGAACTCAGATCGTAAAGGGACGTAACTATGCTGGAAAGCATATCCTACCCTCTACCGATACTGCCAATTCACCGCTACTCCATATAATATTTCTGGATCAGATGACTATATATCATAATTGATCTGGTTCAGTTGAAAATAATTAACATATTATTAACATTCCTTACATTGAACTAAAATATGTTGACAATCTTTTAATAATGTCTTCCTTGTGAAATTTGTGGTCTTGTTTTACTTAACTAATGAATATTTCCAGCTCTGCGCGCCTGACTTCTGCATGAACCCAGCCACCTAGCTGCTTTCTACTGCATATTACACATTGAGCACATGCCTTTGCGCTTTGGCTTCTAACTAATTCACCAATCTCTCCTCTCATATCTCCTCTCCTATCTCCATCTCTCTTTTTAAGATTGGTTACTCTTGAACTGTGTATATATATCCATGCATATATATATATATATTATGCATATATATATTGTGAATGTGTGAGGTAGGGGTTGGAATTCTCTGACGTCACACTAACCCTTGCTGTTCCAATCTTTGTTTACACAGATACACACACACACATACATATACATACATACAATCCAAGGATAACTTGAACCGTTAAGGTATATTCTCCTTGGTTATGTCAACATTTATAAAACACACTTCGTATTTTATCTGATGATAGCGTACCAAAATGTTGGTACCCTTGAAATATATATAATAGAATAAATATGGTTTTATAAATATAGTTTCCATTTATTTAATATCAACGTACATGCATACATATATATATATGTGTGTGTCGTGGTTGTTTGAAATAAGAACGGAGTTCAATTTCCGTAGAGAGCAACTGAATTCTATAAAAAGAAAAAAAGAAACGGTTATATATATATAATATAACTGTTTATTCTTCTTTTCTCTTTTTATAGAATCCAGATGCTCTCAACATTTTTTTAAGCGAAATTTTAATTAATTAATTTTTTTTCTTTTTGTATGGAAGGGAGTTATGGAAGTAATGTGGAATAACCACTAATAATGGTGATTCTACCTATTGTTTTGTCTTGTAAAGGATCGAAGTGGGTGATGGTGCAAAACATTTGTGGATAAAGGGATGGACACAGGGTTTTCTTTTAATATATGTAATATATGTATATGAATTTATTTATCTATATATATATATATATATATATATATATAAAACTGTGGTTGTCTGTCTGTCTATCTATTTTTGGCACACATCTCCTCTTAGAATCTCTCACGGAATTGCACCGAAGTTGCTATACTTGTACATTGAGCCCTAGCGAAGACATCGGGAAAAAAAAAATTTCAAATTGACCCACCCTATGTGACGAAATCGAATATAATGTATCGATTTTTTAGCGTAAGTGATCAGTTATTTCCCTTTGTTCTGTTTACATTGAGCGTCTGCGTGCAAAAATTAAAAAAATTACGCTGGCTTTCTCAGCGTTTAAAATGACATTAACACAATACACGATTTAAAGACTACGTAAAACAAGCCTTTTAAAACAATATTTTTACTTGAAAACAAGTCTATTTAAAAACTACTTAAAACAAGCAAATATTTCGTAAAAAAAAGCAAAAATTATATAAGTTTATATAAAATATATGTATCTGTAAATTTCGTTAGGCGTGCAGACAGATAGTCGTGCAGAGAGGTGATATAGGCGTGCAGACAGACAGTCGTGCAGAGAGGTGATATAGGCGTGCAGACAGACAGTCGTGCAGACAGACATAACTGATAATTTGGTTACGCTAATGTTTTTCTCTGCGTTGCCGTGTTTACATTTTCGATCTTTGTTAATAAATAACCAGTGCAGTCTTTATCCCCAGCATCCTCTTTTGTTATAACATTCGGGTTATCGTTATGTTTTCTTAACTTCATAAGGCATATTGTTGGTTGAGGGAATATTAATAAAAAACACCACATGCAAGTCTGCACAGTAGACACTACAGTTTTTAAGCCAAGAAAGAAACTTAACATTGTAACTTTAATACAGCTACTGAGCGACCCCGAGCAACGCCGGGCTTTACTGCTAGTATATTATAAATAGATATGTAAGTGGAAGCGGAAGAAGAGGGGAAATGACGTGCTGGAACCTGTTCGGTTCTGAAGCGTAAGCTTATGTGGAACCCAAATTCCTTCTTTTCATGGTTTCCGAAATTGTTTGAGATGTTCGTGGATAGTTGAACATGACACGATAAAATGATGCGCTAAATCTAGGGTACTTCGACATGGATCTGATATAACAGTCTCATTTAGAGTGGGTCGTCTTCCCGAACGAGGCTTGTCGGATGTGTCACAATCGCCATCTTTAAATCTTTTATAAACCACGGCTGACATGTTCGAGCCTTTACTGCATCCGGATCTACCTCTCTCTTCTAACGTACTTTGTTTAATGTAATCAGCTAGTTATTGTCTGAATGCTTCCGTACTAAAGTGATCACAGTAAGCGGCTGTCCTACATACATTATCCTATTAAAAAATAAGAAGAGTGTGTGTTTGTTTAACGTTATCAAACAGTTATTGTTACTTAAAGTGATCACAATAGGCGGCTTCCTCCCATATAATATGGATATATTTATAAAGCGGGATGTGCGTTTAATTTATGACAGATTTGGCTGCTGTTAAGATGATGATGATTGTAGCGGTGGTGTGTGTATACATTGACAGGTTGGTGGGGTTAAGTAGAGATTTTAGTTCAAATTAGAGGAAGAATATTAAAATGATGTGTCTGCGTTGTTGTGACATTTTTAGCTAACGATTTAATACTTCCTTTTTCAATGTTAGCAGCTTTGCTTTCAGAACATGTTATCACCATTGTTGTTAGATGATGGTAGTCTTGTTTGTTTAGCCACAGGACAGACTTGGGTCCAGTTTCGACGGACCTTAATTATCAAAGCCAATACAGCCTGAACCATCGCGTCGAGTGGAACGGGGGATGATATTTATAACTAAATTAGGCACCACCATGCTGTTAGCTGTCAAAAGTGAAAGTTTCGTCAACCTTCTCAATCGTAAACATCGTTTATTTCCGTATTACCACGCGTCCCGCCGAGGTTGACTTTGCCTTTCATCCTTACCGGGTCGATAAAATAAAGTACCAGTAATGCACTGGGTATTTGCTGGCCTTGTGCCTAAAGTAGAAACAGTTATTTTAATAAAGCATATCGATGTAAGTGGAGTTACTTAAATGAAAATATAGGTGGCCCTTTTAAGGGCCAAATTAGAAAACAAGTCATAGTTATCAAATAAATTGGATTTAATCATTTATATTTTCATAGTCATGGTTATCAATGTAGAAAACAAGTCATTTTCACCAACAGTGGAGTTAACTTAAATGAAAATATAGGTGGCCCTTAAAAGGGCCAAATTAGGAAACAAATATATGGTTATCACATTTTTTTCACCAACCCTATACATGAAATTGATAACCATGACTATGAAAATATAAATGATTAAATCCAATTTATTTGATAACCATGACTTGTTTTCTAATTTGGCCCTTTTAAGGGCCCCCTATATTTTCATTTAAGTAACTCCACTTACATCGATATGCTTTATTAAAATAACGCGTGGTAATACGGAAATAAACGATGTTTACGATTGAGAAGGTTGACGAAACTTTCACTTCTGATAGCATGGTAGTGCCCTAAATTATATAATTTAGTTACATTGCCCCCTTTTTTTTAACATGATGACATCCTTTGTTAGACCTAGGTCCAGTTTTGAGGGACCTTAAATTATTAGAGGCTTTCCACTTCTGACAATCACGTATGATTAGATTATTTGTGGTCGTTCCTCAATTTTTAAGGACAGTTTAGGCATATATAACTGTTATTTTTTGTCAAACATGGGTCTGGATTTCACGGACCTTAATGATCAAAGAAAGACAATCCATCCGTGGCCTTCCTATGGAATGGGAGGCTTATTTATGACTAAATTATCTAATTTGTGTCCTTCCCCCACCACCTGTTTTTTAAAGACTATAGAGAGATATGGCTGTTGTTTTTAGCGTGTCAAGGAACCAGGTGGGAGCTACTCGATGTCAGAACCCAGCAGAGATATAATTATCAAATCGTTCCAAATATGACCGCCATGTCTTTTTTTTTTCTTTTATGTATGCGAAGTCTCTCTGTTCATTCTCCCCGTCTCTAAGGATAATTTACCCAGTGTTCTCAACTATTATCTGTAGACAAATGTCCTCTGTGTTGTCGGACCGATGTGTTTGCGGTTTGAAGGAAAAATTTAACACTTTCATATTCCTAGCAGTTCTTCGTTAGCGCGGTGATTTGCCATTGTTAAATGACGATGTTGTAACAAGACCGAAAAAAACAACAACATTTTATAGATATAGAAGAAAGTAGTCCTCCTTCACACATCTGTTGTGTCCTGTCTGCTTCTTACATACAACAGAGTTGTTGCTGGGCCATTTTATGATTTTTAAAACGAGGACAAACAGCAAATTTCTCTTCTTTTTCCTTTTCCCAATTAATTAAATCCATTTTAACTGGCAAGGTGCCCGTCAGCAATCACAGCGTACCGATCCAGAATTAGCCATATTTATATCGTTAATTTATTTTAAAATCTTATTTTACTCGTCATTATTTTGATTTATTCTGCTATTATTTGAAGCTATCTTTATCTAACATTTATTATTACACCTTTTATTATGATTTTTTTTTTCACTCTTTCCTTACACCGTCTCTTCCTTCCTTTCTTATCTCTCTCAAGCTACTGTTTTATATCTGTCTCTCTCTCTCTCTCTGCCACATTATATATTTTCTTTCCAGTCTCTCTGCCATATTTCCATAACACTAGGATCGTTTCCTTGTTGCACATCCATCCATTATTCTACCATTTTTTAAAATTCTCTCTCTCTCATATATAGAAGTTATTAACTCTGTCTTTTATTTATTTGTGTGTGTGTGTGTGTGTGTGTGTGTGTATATATATATATATATATAAAGTAGTTCCACAACAGTTAGTTCACCATACAGAGAACAAATGTTTCACTTTATGCGAGCTGAGGATCCGCATAAGGTGAAACATTTGTGGAACTACTTCTACCAAACTCGTCCCATGGACTGAGTGCTCTACTACCACGGATATAACCCCCCACTGTTCTACTATTTTACATATATATAGCTTCACTCACTATAACTCCATTATTCCTGCTTAAGTACCAGTAATGCACTGGGTAATTGCTGCCTTGTGCCAAACGTAGAAACAATTATATATATATATATATATATATATATGTGTGTGTGTGTATACTATATACGTATATACGTGTGTCTGTTTAGGCTAAAGATGTCACTCGTCTTTGCCATATTCCTCCTTGCTTCTCTAACAGTTTTATTCTTCCAACATATATTCTTTCTTTCTTCTCCCCCTCTCTCTAAAGATATATATATATATATGTGTGTGTGTGAAAGGTAAACAGAAATAAAGCAATATATATATATATAGAATATAAAAATGGCTTCTACAGAACTAGAATTGTTTCATTCTAAGGAAATCATCATCCTGCCATTTCTATATTAAATAGTGCGTATACTCTACTAAGTATTGAGTACCTTACTTACTGTGGTTACCCCCGATGGACCCGAGTTTATATATATATATATATATATATGAGAAAGAGAGTATATTAGGATTCCTCGGTCGGTTTCTACGACGAACATTCAGTTGTTCGGTTGATCGAACACGTGAACCAGTTAATGTAATTCCCAAACTGAATTAACAGCTACGGGGCTTCCACCCATTTTCGGTGACGATGGTTTCGGTCTGCAGAGAATCTATGGTGTAGACACTCACCCCAAAATGCAGGACAACAATAGAATCGAGCTCAGGGCCTCAGTGTTGCGAAGCAAACTTGTTAACCACTCAGCTATGCCCATGATCTACTGTTACAATATATAAATATATATATATATATATACGAGGGTAATCCCAAAATTAAGGTCTCCAAAGCGATGGGGACGCAGAGAAACTGTTCGTACGGCTGTTGGCAACACTGTTGTGATTGGTGCTTCCTTCACTCCCAAACAAGCATGCGCGCGCTTCGCTGGGATGCTCAATCTTGGCTTGGCAGCCGTTGAGAATGGAGCTCTCGTTGAACGCTACCGCCAAGTGCGAATTTCGCACAGTTATTATATAGGAGGGCAATCCCAAAAGTAAGGTCCCCTTCCGAGGAAAACATGCGTAAAGATCGGGGGCTCACTCTGGATGCTCTCTGAGGTTTCCCGAAGCACCATCCACAGGATTTTAACGGAAAAGTTGCAATATCGGAAGGCGACCTTACTTTTGGGATTGCCCTCGTATATATATATATATATATATATATTTATATATATATATATATATAATCAGACTGGCAACTGAAGCTGGCTGTGGACAAGTGTGCCACCATGCATTTTGGGAGGAAAAATCCAGCGTCCACATATTCCCTCCAGAACACTGATATCAAGAAGTCCTCTTGTGAACGTGACCTGGGCATTACTGTCAGCAGCGATTTGCGTTGGACAAAGCACATCTCTAAGATTGTCAAGAAGGCCGAGGGTGTCTTGGCATCACTCAGCAAGACCTTTGTTAGCCGCTTTCCAGCCATCTATTTAAAGCTGTATACAGCTATGGTACGGCCACACTTGGAATTCGCATCATCAGTCTGTAACCCCTATCTTGCTCAGAACATTGACCTCCTGGAAACTGTTCAAGACGTGCAACCAAGCGCATACCCTCCATCAGAGACCTACCATACTCTGAACGCCTTGCTTCCCTGGGCATGGATTCATTGAAGCTCCGACGTCTGGCAATGGACTTGGTAAACACCCACAAAATTATTAACCATCTTGCCAACAACAACGCTGAGCACCTTTTTGATCTCCATGTGTCTAACACACGTGGACATGCCTACAAAGTCAGAAAACACCACAGCTCCCATGACTTTCGGAAACATTTTTTCACGCTTAGAGTTGCTGAAGCATGGAACAAACTACCTGCATCAGTTGTTAGCTGCCGAGACACTGCATCCTTTAAAACCCTCATGCTTCCCGAAATTCGCCAAAACTACACTTGATGTCCCCCTTCCATATACATGCGTATATCATGACTCATCCACTGTTCATTTTCCTGACGTTTGTACCATACCCTATGTACTATACATACACTTTTGACGAGTTGTAGTGCACCTGAGCACTGTACACAATATTTTCATTATTATTATTATTATTATTACATTATTATTATATATATATATAGTCCGGGAACTACTATAGGTACCCGTGTACGTGTGTTGTATTGAAGCGAATAACTGTGTATACTCTGGGAGTGTATTTACATTGCCTATTGAGTACGCTGAGATGCAACCGGTCCTGGCATTGATACATATGCCCCCACGATAATATCACTTGGGATCTACATACATACGTGTATGTATGTATGTGTGTCTATGCCTCCCACAACTCAGTCCTCCAAAACGAGGCAACAACTTATTAGAAATATCCATAAAGAAATTTCAAACGAAGCAGACGACAATCTAATTTTGATTGACGACTGAACAGATGTTTCCGTCCGTATATATATATATATATATATATACATCACATCCACTGATATGGATTCTGAACACATGCACATGCTTAGGTCACATTAGGGTGAACTGCAGGAATCAGTGATAAGTTACAAAAAAGTGTGATGACCAATGACCTGGAAGTTGGCTTACCATGACATTAGTTCGAAGAATAAAACCCAAATCGTATGTTGACGAATATTCGTACTTCCGGCATGTTAATTGTAACATGCCATCTTTGAGAGTAGAGTTTATTTTGTCGATATTTCGAGGTGTCGGATCGTGGGAAGATTAACACGAATTAAGATGTAACTTCTCCCCCATTATTGACACTTTGCAAGAGTGAACGTTACAAGGCCCTCTTTAGGGCCAACACTTCTTATTGTTTACCCGACTTATTACGGTATGTTTTCTTGGGTTATGTCTACTATAGGGGAAAAACTGAACGATTTTATTGAATTGCTTCACTCATTCGAAGAGCTTTACAAACAGTGATATACAGGGTGCTTGAACAGTACCCAAATATGTTCACTCGGTTATAATTTCTTCAATAATTGCAATGACTTCCTCAATAGTTCTGTGTTTGATCTTGAGCGCTAAGGCTGTAAGTTTGCTATTCTTATACACAAGTTTGTTGAATAAGTTCGATACTTGAGCCCCAAGGCAGTAAGTTTGCTATTCTTATACACAAGTTTGTTGAATAAGTTCGATATTCGAGCCCCAAGGCAGTAAGTTTGCTATTCTTATACACAAGTTTGTTGAATAAGTTCGATACTCTTTGAACTCAAACTTATTCACTCTGGGTGGAAGAAGGACTTGTGACTTAAACAGCTATTGATAGTTCCACAGAAAAAATTGATCTGTCATAAACATACCTAGTAAAGGTTGTTATTGAAAATCCAGTATGGGCACCCAGGGTCGCTAGCATTTTCAGGCGCACTCTGGGAACTGCGAATAACCCTACCTTTCCCGGGTATTACCGGGTACTGCAGCTAATATATATATGTATATATATATATATATGGTTATATGTTTTGCTGTTATAATTATTAACAAGAAATTACTAGTGTATCTCTAAATTAAAGTGCCTATTATCATCATCATCACCGTTTTATGTCCGTTCTTCCACACTAGCATGGGTTAGACGGGTTGTTCTGTTGTGGGCAGTGTCTGGTCGGCTGACCTTGTCTTCCTCATACGGGAACTGATTCTGGCTTGATTTCTACAGCTGGATGCCCTTCCTAACACCAACCTCATTTACAGTGAGTGCTGGGTGCTTTTTTGCCGTGGCACCTCCACGTCCACTTTACAGTGGAATGATATGGACCCCAGTCCCTATCATCTCATTTCTACAGCTGAGTAAACTGGAGCAATGTGAAATAAAGTGTCTTGCTCAAGGAAACAACACATCACCTGGTCCGGGAATTGAACTCACAACCTTTCGATTGCAAGGCCAATGCTCTAACCACTAAGCCATGTGTCTTTATAGATGTTAATTTGAAAGTGTGATTAGTTGTAGGAGTTAGTTATTAACATTTCTAGTTTATATATGGTTGACTAAATACACACAAAAAGATATTTTTCTATTTCTTCCTCATCTCTTTCTCTCTCTCTCTCCTCTATCTTTCTATTCCTTTTATTTCTCATTCGATCTTCTGATGAAAGACTAGTGTCCGAAACATTAACCCTTTAGCATTTAAACCAGCTGTATCTGGCCAGAATTCTCTCACCTCTTTCTGTTCAAACTGGCTGTAACCAGCTGCTGATACTGATGTTAAGGTATTGTTCTCAAAATAAACAATATCAAAATCTCATAGATTCAATATTATGTGAGGTAAAGCCTTTACTGTGAAAATACAATAGTATCATCATCATCATCATCATCATCACCGTTTTACGTCCGTTCTTCCACGCTAGCATGGGTTAGACGGGTTGTCCTGTTGTGGGCAGTGTCTGGTCGGCTGACCATGCCTTGCTCATACAGGAACTGATTTGGCTTGATTTCTACAGCTGGATGCCCTTCCTAACACCAACCTCATTTACAGTGAGTGCTGGGTGCTTTTTCGTGGCGCCTACACGTCCACTTTACAGTGTGGGCTGGGTGCTTTTTTTGCCGTGGCACCTCCACGATCACCTTGCGGTGGGAGGTGTGGGGGCATATTGTCTATATGCTTCAGCTTGTACCCATGGGAGGTCGGGTACTCTGTATTACTGCGTGACGCCAGAAGTCACGGTCGTGTGTCATTGCCTTTGAGAGGTGTAATTGAGTAAGGTCGGCTTATATATAGAGCAATGTAAATGTTATGTGAGATATTATGTGAGGTAAAGTCTTTACTGTGAAAATACAATAGTATATATAGAGTAATGTAAATGTTATGAGAGATATTATGTGAGGTAAAGCCTTTACAGTGAAAATACAATAGTATATATAGAGTAATGTAAATGTTATGTGAGATATTATGTGAGGTAAAGCCTTTACTGTGAAAATACAATAGTATATATAGAGTAATGTAAATGTTATGAGAGATATTATGTGAGGTAAAGCCTTTACTGCGAAAATACAATAGTATATATAGAGTAATGTAAATGTTATGTGAGGTAAAGCCTTTACTGTGAAAATACAATAGTATATATAGAGTAATGTAAATGTTATGTGAGATATTATGTGAGGTAAAGCCTTTACTGTGAAAATACAATAGTATATATAGAGTAATGTAAATGCTATGTGAGATATTATGTGAGGTAAAGCCTTTACTGTGAAAATACAATAGTATATATAGAGTAATGTAAATGCTATGTGAGATATTATGTGAGGTAAAGCCTTTACTGTGAAAATACAATAGTATATATAGAGTAATGTAAATGTTATGTGAGATATTATGTGAGGTAAAGCCTTTACTGTGAAAATACAATAGTATATATAGAGTAATGTAAATGCTATGTGAGATATTATGTGAGGTAAAGCCTTTACTGTGAAAATACAATAGCATATATAGAGTAATGTAAATGGTAAAGAGTTAAAGCTCTTTTCCTGCTATATCAAGCATTAAACTAATATATTTCTTCATTGTACTGTAGTGCTCCCTGTGTTGTTTTCCATATATGTTTCGTAAACACACATAAACGCGATTGCGTGTGTATATAGGTGTCTGTGTTTATGTCCCATGATATTAGCAGTTCAACCCAAACCATTATAAGATCAATAGAATAATAATCATACTTAGAAAATTAGTACTGGTATCAATATGATCGACTAAATCACTGTGTTGGTGCCCCAGCATGACTAAAGTCTATTGATTGATACCAGTAAAAGAATGTGTATGTTTTATATTTAGAAATGAATTTTTTTTAAATTAAACCTATACTCAATCAGTTGATTTCCTAATGAGTTTGATTTAGTAAATTAGTTTTCACAGAGGTGTGTGTGAATGTCTTGTGTATGTGTGTGTGTGTGTCTTGTGTGTGTGTGTCTTGTGTATGTGTGTGAATGTTGTGAATTGTGTATGTGTGTGTGTCGTGTGTGTATCTTGTGTATGTGTGTGAATGTTGTGTATGTGTGTGTCTTGTGTATGTGTGTGTCTTGTGTGTCTTGTGTATGTGTGTGTCTTGTGTGTGTGTGCATGTCTTGTGTATGAGTGTGTCTTGTGTATGTGTGTGAGTGTATCTTGTGTGTGTGTATGTCTTGTGTATGTGTGTGTGTGTGTCTTGAGTGTGTGTGTGTCTTGTGTATGTGTGTATGTCTGGTGTATGTGTGTATGTGTGTATGTGTGTGTGTATATCAAATAATAGTAGTTAAGACAGGATTAATTCACCATAATTGTTTATTGCATGATATATATTTCTGTTATATGGTTATTCATGTGACTTCATCAGATGCTTACGCAATCATAGGAATTGGGATATGCCAGTGGTCATGTATAAACTATCCCTATCACTATCATGTATAAACTATCCCTAAAGAAAGGACCTGGACGCGGAGACCCCAACAATGGCCCTGAACCTGATGTGGGGACTAGACACTACAATAATCCACCTCTCAAACTCAATAAAATAAGAAGAGGTAGAAGAACCAGGTCCCGGGACATTCTGTGGTATAATCCTCCATACTCTGCCAGAATACACAGTAACTTAGCCTCCTAGTCCTTTAAAATACTTGACCTATCCTTTCCTAGAGAACTTAAGTACCATAGGATATTCAATAGACATACTGTCAACCTCTCATACTCAATAACTAAAAACCTAGCTCAGAATATAAAAAAAGATGTCAGCTGCCATCATTACAGGATAGTTATACATGGCCAGCTGTATATCCCAATGGTTGCATAACTGTACCTATGATTGCGTAAGCATCTGATGAAGTCACATGCATAACCATGTAACAGAAGTATATATCATGCAATAAAGCAATTATGGTGAACTAATCCTGTCTTAGCTACTCTTATTTGATAAATGAATACTCCGTCACTCCTAATCACCAACTCTTAGCTGGGATAAACTACTGACGTGAAGTACTTTTGGATCACTAGGACTGGCTTGTCCTCAAGAAGTTACAATACAACAACTACATATAAGCAACTTATCTTCTGTAACTATATATAATACATATATATATATATATATATAGAGAGAGAGAGAGCAGGTAAAATTCCCGAGATCTATGGACAAGTTCTCTCCAGTAGTCTGTCCTTCATCATCACTGCTATGTCCTGCATTTCCTGGAGACCAGTGTCTGTCCTTAGGGCATCAACATATGTTATCTTCGGTCTCCCTCTTCTAGTGTGTCAGTGTAGGGGCTCCCACAGGACAACTGATTGCAGTGTCAACTCTGGATGTTGGTGAGCATGTCCAGCTAACCTCAGTCTGCTCTGTGTCACTTTCAAGCTGACTTTTGGTAGGCTCCCATACAGCGCTGAGTTCTTCCTTTTCAGTGCATACCGGTTAATGTTCAAAGCCATCCTCAGCATCTTCGTGTAGCACCTATCCACCATCTGAGTGAGTTTCTTGGTCAGTGTCCAAGTCTCAGACCTGTACAGCAGCACAGACTCCACTACAGCAATGAAGAGACGGATCTTCAGGTCTTGACGAAGGGCTGGATCTCGGGCTGGATCCTGTTAAGAATCATCCTGTTGAGGGGCTTTTCCACAAGTGACGTCAGTGAGATCCCCCTGTAGTTGTTGGTGTTAGAAAGATCTCCCTTCTTTGGCACTAGGATGATGTTACTGATCCTCCACTGACTCGGGGCAACTCCTTTCTCCAGAGCCTGGTTACAGAACTCCAGGATGATATCATCAAAATCACACCTCTTCATCACCTCTGAAGCCACTCCATCTTCTACATGGACCTTACACTCCTTGATCTTCTCCTTGGCTCTCTGAAGTTCCTCTCTAAGGCTACAGTAGGAGGAGAGGAGTTATGTTGAGTGCAGGAGCCAACCAGTAAGTGAGGAAGATCATACCTGTCACCCTGCAAGTTTTGAGGGTGATTTTTAATGGAAACCCAAGGCTGACAGTCATCTCAGCCTATAGTCCAACTGAGGGGGACAGTGGTGAGAGTGCAGTACCTCTGTAAAGTGGTTGGTGATAGGAAAGGCATCCAGCTTGCCAAACAAAGGTTTGGGAGGACCCTTTTTAGTTGTGTCAAAGACATGACAACCTCGCTAGTGTTGAGGCCACAAGGAAATGCACTCAGTAGAACGTGGGACAGCATGTAAGTGAAATACAGACCACCGGCCTTTCAGGGATGTCAGTAGTGCCTTGGTCAGTCTATAAAGACCCATCCAACCATTGGTAACAGGGAAGACAGACATGTTAAAGTATGGTTAGACAGTGAAACTTCGGTTTATGAACACCTCTCATCACGAACAAATCAATTCGCAAACAATTTCTCCGAACATAAAATGTCTCGGGTGACGAACACACAAGCTGGGAGTATTGACAGGAAAGTGTCACTTGCTGTGTAGTTAGTTACTATGGTGATATCTATCTGTCTTCCAAACACAGTCTCTCTCTCTTATTGTATTTCTCTCAACATTTCATATGGGAAAAATAGTTTCGGTATGTGTGTGTATATATATATATATATATATATATATATGTCTGTATGTCTTTGTGTGTATACCTATCTACCTGTAATATATATATACACACAATAATTGTGAAGATTTATTACACACACTCAGTTACTTGTATTCTGTATACGGTAACCCCCTGTTTATCGCGGAGGTACGTCCCAGAACCAACCACGATAAATGAAAATCCGCGATATAGAGAGACCATAAAGACAACCGTTATTTTCATAGTTTAAGCCTTAAAATACCTCGCCTACATGATTTAAGTACATATAAACTCATTAAAACACACTTTTGTATTTAAACACCAAAAACAGCCAATAACAATCATATAGAAACTACCACCAACCATCGTACCACTAGTTACCAATGACGACCACTACCAGCCACGGTAGCCACTTGGTAATACACTGCACCTTTCCCATCAATCTATGAAGGGTTTATAGTAGATTAGAGAAAAACACAATCAGTTAAACAATAATGGAATGAAAAATAAAAACATTTTTTTTATAGTTAAAACCTTAAGATGTCCCTTCCTTACGATATACACTTCAATCACATTGAAACTTATTTAATATGTTTAAATTTAAACACTTTGTATTCAGGTGGAAGTACCTCGATAAGAAAATAGATGTGTTCTAACGAAAAATCTGCGATGTAGCGTGGATTACCACGATAGGAAATTATATACCTTCTAAAGAAAAATCAGGGATGTAGTTGGACCGCGAAAAGTGTACCTCGATATAGCGGGGGATTACTGTATAGTTATAACAAAATATGTATGAATTTCTATGTATTTAAGTATGTTTATAAACCTGGTCTTTACCTTCCTTATTGTAGTAATTGTATATTTCTAAAAATAGTTTTTTCAAAGAATCTCAGTTCCCTAAAAAATTCATGAGCCAATGACCTCTACCCTTCCTTAAAATCACCATCTTCCTCACCCACATATAAATAGCATCAATGCAAGTGGCCTTTTCCTGATGATTTCCTTCCAATGAAACAGTTTTGCTCCTGTGGAGGCCATTTCTATATTAAATTTTGTTGTATACTCTACTAATGTATTGAGTACCTTACTTACTGTGGTTACCCCCGATTGAACCTGGCGCACACACATATATGTGTGTGTGTGTGTAGACATATATATATATATATATATATATAAATATGTATACACACACACATGTATATGTGTGTGTGTGTGTGTATATATATATATATATATAAATATGTATACACACACACATATGTATATATGTGTGTGTATACATATATATATATATATGTATACACACACACACATATATGTGTGTGTATACATATATATATATATATATATATATATATATATATATATATATATATATATAGGTAAAAACCTACTACAGTCAGTAGGCATCTCTATCAAAACACACCCCCGTCCCACCACCTCCACCCCACCCACACCACCCCTTTCAATGTAAAGTTATGTTGGTCCCACAACATCCAGGCCGAAACAAATGAGATCGTGTAGGTGTCACGACAAAAAACACACAGTCCACGCTGTAAATGTGGCCGTGTAGGCAACACGGTAAAAACCTCCCAGCCCCACACTGTAAATGTGGTTGGTGTTAGGAAGGGCATCCAGCTGTAGAAAACCGGCCAGATAGTCCTATGCGAGCAAGACAACCACTCTTGCCTCAAGTGGGAAAACTCCCGTCCAAACCCATGCAAGCGTGGAACACGGACGCTAAACCTGATGATGATGATGATGATGATGATATATCAGAATAGATACAGTAAAAACCAGCTAGACCATTACTCAGCAGAGTACTCAATACTTGGGGTAGTAGAGTGGGCAATATGAAAAATTCAGGACTCCGATGGCTGAGCCCCTGCCGTTTCAACTGAGTTCTGATCTAGCTGCTGAAATGGCAGGAGCTCAGCTGTCGGTGTCCCAAACTTTTCATATATATATGAAAAATAAAATTAGAATTTTATTCCTCGCCCTAGCACGGCTGATATATAAATGTAAGTATGCACACATACACACACACACACACATATATATATATATATATATATACATACACATATAACCCATACATATGCATATATTTTTGTGTATGTATATATTTATATATATATATATATATATATATATATATATATATATATATATAAAATAGAATAGCTTTCACCGTATTTTTGACTATAGGAATTTTAGCCTGATAATGGGGTTTAGAACCCTCAGATAAATCTTTTTCCATTTATCTGAGGGTTCTAAACCCCATTATCAGGCTAAAATTCCTATAGTCAAAAATACAGTGAAAGCTATTCTATTTTCTAATTTCAAACCTGCTCACTGTTTCAAAAACATACTTACTTATATATATATATATATATCATCATCATCATTTTACGTCCGCTTTTCCCTGCTTGCAAGGGTGGGACGGGAACTGATTCTGGCTTGATTTCTACAGCTGGATGCCCTTCCTAACACCAACCTCATTTACAGTGAGTGCTGGGTGCTTTTTTGCCATGGCACCTCCACGACCACTTTGCAGTGGAATGATAGAGACCCCTGCCCCTATCATCTCATTTCTACAGCTGAGTAAACTGGAGCAATGTGAAATAAAGTGTCTTGCTCAAGGAAACAACACATCACCCGGTCTGAGAATTGAACTCACAACCTTTCGATTGCAAGGCCAATGCTTAAGCCATGTGCCTCCATGCTGGGGCGGTGCCCCAGCATGGCCTCAGCCGGATGGCTGAAACAGGTAAAAGAGTAATATATATATATATATATATATATATATATTCTGTAGAAGCCATTTCTATATTAAATATTTATACTCTGCTATGTATTGAGTAGCTTACTTACTGTGGTTACCTTCGATTGAACCCAGGATGTCGTCCCCCACCAACACCCCACTCTCCAGAGCGTGAAATTAATAAACATTCGTTGTACTGCCTCTCTGTTTTGTTCCTGTTCAAATTTTTCCATTATATATATATATATATATAGCGAGGTATAGGTAACCCATACACTATAGAAACAATTGTTACCTAATAAATTCTATATACCCGCATTTCCATTTCGTAAACTTCTTCTCCATATATATATATATATATATATTATAAGAAATAAACCAAAGAAGCCTTCAATACATCAAAAGTCTTTATTAGCCAACAATGTTTCGTCCTATTAAGGACTCATCAGGACAAGTAAAGCTACAAGAAGCACTATCGGCCAATACAAGCTTTATTTCTTATAATTCTTCGGCTCTGTTTAATTACATTGAGCTATATCTTATACTGTCATTTCTATAATATGAAGAGGGTGTTTAACTCCAACACACTCTAGTATTTTAATTCTTATAATATATATATATGTTTATCCTGGGTTCAATCGGAGGTAACCACAGTAAGTAAACTACTCAATACATAGCAGAGTATAGATATTTAATATAGAAATGGCTTCTACAGGACTAGAACTGTTTCATTCTGGAGAAATCATCAGGAAGCCAACTGTCCAAGTAATATGGTTGTATTTATATATTTTCTGGTGGTAAGAGAGGGTGGTGATTGGGATGGGTTGAGGTCGTTGGTTGATGGGTTTAAAGAAAAGGGAATTCTTTAAAATCTATATTTAGAGTAACAAAGGCAGAAAAAATTCTATAGACAAGTTTACACTGGGGGTGCTGCTCCTGATTTTTAAGGTTCACTTAAGCTAACAATGGCTAATGGTCAGGTGCCTACAAACACACTTACACACACACACACATATGCCCACACTCCCACACACACGGACACACACACATATGCCCACACTCCCACACACACGCACAAACACACACTCATATACTTATATGTATACACGAATACATACATATATATACACACACATCATCATCATCATCATCGTTTAACGTCCATCTTCCACGCTCGCATGGGTTTGGACGGGAGTTTTCCCACTTGAGGCAAGAGTGATTGTCTTGCTCGCATAGGACTGTCTGGCAGGTTTTCTACAGTTGGATGCCCTTCCTAACACCAACCACATTTACAGTGTGGGGCTGGGAGGTTTTTACCGTGTTGCCTACACGGCCACATTACAGCGTGGACTGTCTGTGTTTTTTTGTCGTGACACCTACACGACCTCATTTGTTTCGGGCTGGATGTTGTGGTACCAACATAACTTTACATTGAAAGGGGTGGTGTGGATGGGGTGGGGGTAGTGGGATGGGGGTGTATTTTTGTTTGAGGTGCCTACTGACTGTAGTAGGTTTTACTTTGTACTTAGGTAAGACAATATATATATATATATATATACAAGTGGAAGCTTAGTAAAATCGAAGCTTTGGCTGTGGCCAAGCAAAGTCGACCTACAATAAGGAATGAGTAGCAAAGCACTCAATAAGGGTAGGTCCTTAGAGTAATAACATACGTTTGGATAGCTTGACAAAATGAAAATTGCGGCAGGCAAAACCCAACCATACAATACCAAAACAACGAAAGAACTAATCAGGTTAAAACAACAGACCTGCACAGATTGAACGATATTCTGCAATATGTCCGTCCGATATGTTTCTGTGAATCCGAAATCATCAATCCAACTTACGTAACACATAAGCTTATGGTATTCCATGATCGAACATGGGATTCACTTGAATATATATATATATATATATAAATATATATATATATATATATATATATATATATATATATATATATATATATATATAAATGAAAGGTATAGAAAACACTGCAGCGAAAAGCCAACAGCATTCCATAATATATAATATATATATATGTATATATATATATATATATATATATCAGGCAAGAGACAGAAAACGAAGATAGTAAGAGAGAAAGAATCGGAGGTGACAGTGTATTACCAATAAATATTATTTAGAAAATGTGAGAGAAAACACAAACACAATTCCCCCTCGTTGGCTGTCTTCTGTCGATCACCTTCCCGAATAGCTATCCATTTTAGCTCTTAACTGTCTTTAATACGTTCGAAACATTAGTGATCCACAGAAGGCAGCCGATGAACAGGATTTGTCCTTGTGTTTCTGTTTTCTCTTACGTTTTCTAAATAATATTTATTGGTAACCACACAGCCCTGTTTTCACTTTTTTAATTCATTATATATATATATAGGGCGGTGCCCCAGCATGGCCTCAGCCGGATGGCTGAAACAGGTAAAAGAGTAAAAGAGATATGGGTTCAAGCTGAAGCATATAGACAATATGCCCCCACACCCCCCACCGCAAGGTGGTCGTGGAGGTGCCACGGCAAAAAAGCACCCAGCCCACACTGTAAAGTGGACGTGTAGGCGCCACGAAAAAGCACCCAGCACTCACTGTAAATGAGGTTGGTGTTAGGAAGGGCATCCAGCTGTAGAAATCAAGCCAAATCAGTTCCTGTTTGAGCAAGGCATGGTCAGCCGACCAGACACTGCCCACAACAGGACAACCCGTCTAACCCATGCTAGCGTGGAAGAACGGACGTAAAACGGTGATGATGATGACGATGATGATGATGATGATATAAACATGAATGGACCTGTTATTTTTCTCTAAAAACATTTTTTCCAATTACGCTCTGCCTCTCCCTTCAATCTTTCTAATTTCTCATTCTTTCTTCTGATGAAGGACTAACATCCAAAACGTTAAGACCATCTTCCTGCTATTTCAAGCGCTAAACTAATATATTCCATATACTGTACCGATTGTCTTATTTCTGTTTACCTTTTACATATATATATAAATATTATATGTACTGTATATGTAATCCTTAGAAGGGATCTCAATGTTTTCCTTTGTGCTTGCTCTTTCCTGTTGTCTTTCATTAGAAATATGGTAATGAAAGAGTTAATGACATAGGTAGTGTCTTTCATTAGAAATATGGTAATGAAAGAGTTAATGACATAGGTAGTGTCTTTCATTAGAAATATGGTAATGAAAGAGTTAATGACATAGACAGTGTCTTTCATTAGAAATATGGTAATGGAAGGGTTAATGACATAGACAGTGTCTTTCATTAGAAATATGGTAATGGAAGGGTTAATGACATAGACAGTGTCTTTCATTAGAAATATGGTAATGAAAGGGTTAATGACATAGGTAGTGTCTTTCATTAGAAATATGGTAATGAAAGAGTTAATGACATAGACAGTGTCTTTCATTAGAAATATGGTGATGAAAGGGTTAATGACATAGGTAGTGTCTTTCATTAGAAATATGGTAATGGAAGGGTTAATGACATAGGTAGTGTCTTTCATTAGAAATATGGTAATGAAAGGGTTAATGACATAGGTAGTGTCTTTCATTAGAAATATGGTAATGAAAGAGTTAATGACATAGGTAGTGTCTTTCATTAGAAATATGGTAATGAAAGAGTTAATGACATAGGTAGTGTCTTTCATTAGAAATATGGTAATGGAAGGGTTAATGACATAGGTAGTGTCTTTCATTAGAAATATGGTAATGAAAGAGTTAATGACATAGGTAGTGTCTTTCATTAGAAATATGGTAATGAAAGAGTTAATGACATAGGTAGTGTCTTTCATTAGAAATATGGTAATGAAAGAGTTAATGACATAGGTAGTGTCTTTCATTAGAAATATGGTAATGGAAGGGTTAATGACATAGGTAGTGTCTTTCATTAGAAATATGGTAATGAAAGGGTTAATAACATAGACAGTGTCTTTCATTAGAAATATGGTAATGGAAGGGTTAATGACATAGGTAGTGTCTTTCATTAGAAATATGGTAATGAAAGGGTTAATGACATAGGTAGTGTCTTTCATTAGAAATATGGTGATGAAAGGGTTAATGACATAGGTAGTGTCTTTCATTAGAAATATGGTGATGAAAGGGTTAATGACATAGGTAGTGTCTTTCATTAGAAATATGGTGATGAAAGGGTTAATGACATAGGTAGTGTCTTTCATTAGAAATATGGTAATGAAAGAGTTAATGACATAGGTAGTGTCTTTCATTAGAAATATGGTGATGAAAGGGTTAATGACATAGGCAGTGTTTTTCATTAGAAATATGGTAATGGAAGGGTTAATATCACCAAAAGAAGATAAGTATAATTCTACCAATTTCTCATCTGTTTCTTCTTTAAGTATATTGTTTTACTTTTCTTTACATAGATTTAAGAAGATATGGCTGTGATAAGAAGTTCAATTCACAACCAAATGTTTCCAGGTTCAATCCTGCTGTATGGCACCTTGAGCAAGTGTCTTAGTTCCAGTCTATGTCACCTTGGTAAAGTGTTTTCTGAAATAGCCTCAGGGAAATCAAAGCCTTGTGTGTGGATTTGATAGATAGAAACTGTAAGTAAGCCTGTTTTTTATATATATGTTTTTGTGTATATATATATATCATTCATTTCATCATTTCATTTTACGTCCGCTTTTCCCTGCTTGCAAGGGTCGGATGGGAACTGATTCTGGCTTGATTCTACAGCTGGATGCCCTTCCTAACACCAACCTCATTTACAGTGAGTGTTGGGTGCTTTTTTTTTTTTTTGCTGTGCCACCTCCACGACCACTTTGCAGTGGAATGATAGGGACCCTAGTCCCTATCATCTCATTTCTACAGCTGAGTAAACTGGAGCAATGTGAAATCACCCGATCTGAGAATTGAACTCACAACCTTTCGATTGCAAGGCCAATGCTCTAACCACTAAGCCATGTGCCTCCATATATATGTATATATCAATGTGGTTTACCCTTCATGGTAGGGTCCTTACCATAGATAGAACTCAATGTAATCTGATGGCGAGTAATCCAGTGAAATCTATAGAAAGGTTCTGTGTTCCGCTGAGTTAATTCCTTCGCAATACAGAGTCAGATATTAATTTAACAATGAAAATAATAACAACAAAGTTTTCATTGTTAAATTAATACCTAATATGTATATATATATATATATATATATATATATATACATATATATATATATATATATATATACATACATATATATATGGTGGCTGCCAACTCGTTTTCGAGTACGGCCACTACTTTATATCCATGTAGGAGAACCCCTACCGATGCGCTGAACGAGTGTGACTTTTTAGTCCAGTCAGCGACTTGAAAACTCTGGTACAAACACTACACTTGTGACAATTATTAACACATAGTGCTGGGCCCATGCTACCATGTGACGACAAGTGCAGAGGGATCTCCAGATATAAAGCAATGCCTGTGCCGTGAAGCTTTTATAGTGAGCAAAGGCACTGCACAAAGCCAGTCCCACTCTCTTAACCAAGATGATATTTACCAAAAAGAAGAACAAGTCAACATCATTGGATACCATCAGAGTTTTCCTTCTCCTAGAATTCTGCCTTGACAAAGGCTAAGGGGTCATCTCTATATATATATATATACACACACATTATATATATATATATATATATATATATATATATATCATCATCATCATCATCATCACCGTTTTACGTCCGTTCTTCCATGCTAGCATGGGTTAGATGGGTTGTCCTGTTGTGGGCAGTGTCTGGTCGGCTGACCATTCCTTGCTCATACAGGAACTGATCTGGCTTGATTTCTACAGCTGGATGCCCTTCCTAACACCAACCTCATTTACAGTGAGTGCTGGGTGCTTTTTCGTGGCGCCTACACGTCCACTTTACAGTGTGGGCTGGGTGCTTTTTTGCCGTGGCACCTCCACGACCACCTTGCGGTGGGGGGTGTGGGGGCATATTGTTTATATGCTTCAGCATATATATATATATATATATACATATATATATATATATATATATACATATATATATATACATATAATATAATGAAATGACAGGAGGCTGGATTTGTGTAAATCCTTGAAAGGTTTATTATACTATGATCATTTCAATGACCGGGTTCCGTATGAATCCGGTGATATCATCAGGTATTCGAAATATAATACGTGAATGTAATAGGTAAAATCCATGGGGCTGAAAATCGAGACCCGAGGGCGACCGCTATTCTGTTCCTTCAACCTCAGCCGGTCGCCCTGGAGTGACGTGGCTAAATTTTATAGTATGCTACTACCGGTCAGATGAACGAAAACAGAAAGAGATGGGAGCATAGGTTAACGTCGATCCCATGACACAAGGTAAAAGAAAGAAAGAAAGGAAGGAGAAGAAGGGGGAAGAAAGAAGAAGAGAAGTCAGGGTTAATGTCAGCTAAAAGAGGAAGGTAACTACTACTGGTCAGATATAGGCAAGCAAGAGGGGGAAGGAAGATAAGTCTGCGGGAGGAGGAGAGGAGAGAAGGAAGGGAAGAGAGAAGTAGAAAAGTAAGGGTTGATGGCTACAAGAAGGAAGATAGAAAGGAAGAGGAAGAAAGGTCGATATTAATGTCAGACCACAGTCAAGCCAGGAGTGGCGCGAGAAAATTTTCACAGGGACCCGCATCTTAGCGGAGATGAATATATATACATATATATATATATACATATCATCATCATTGCTTAACGTCCATCTTCCACGCTAGCATGGGTTAGACGGGAGTTGTCCCACTTGAGGCAAGATTGGTCGGGTGACCGTGTCTCGCTCATATAGGACTATCTGGCAGGTTTTCTACGGCTGGATGCCCTTCCTAACCAACCACATTTACAGTGTGGACTGGGAACCTTTTACCGTGTTACCTACATGGCCACATTACAGCGTGGACTGTGTGTTTTGTCGTGACACCTACACGATCTCGATCTCATTATCTCATTAGTTTGGACTGGATGTTGTGGTACCAACTTTACAGAGAGAGGGTGGTGTTGGTGGGAGTGGGAGGATGGAGTAGGGGTAGTGGGTTGGCGTGTATATTTGGTTAAGAGGTGCCTACTGACTGTAGGTTTCACTTTGTACATAGGCAAGGCGGGTCTTCTGTATTACTGTGTAGCGCCAAAGATCTCGGTCCAGTGATATTGTCTTAGAGAGGTGCAAGTGTGTAAGGTTGGAATTTATCAAATTGTCCCAGGTTTTTCTGGGTCTACCTACTCCGTAACTTCCATCACTGTTGATCACCCTGCATTTTTTTATACAGCTGTCGTCTTTCATGCGCATCACGTGACCATACCAACGCAGTCTTCTCTCGAGTAAACAGCATCTGATCCTTCTTATTCCTAATTTCTCACTTAGTTAATTTATATTTTGCCGTTTGCGTATATTACTATTACACATCCAGCAGAGCATGCATGCTTCGTTCCTTTCCAATCTGTGCAGATCCTCTGCACTCAAAGACCATGTCTCACTGCCATGTAACGTTGCTGTTCGTATACAGGCATCATACAATCTACCTTTCATTTTTAGAGAGAAACCTTTTGTAGCCAACAGCGGTATCAGCTCTCTGAACTTTTTCCATCCCGTTCTGATTCTGGTTACTGTACTTTCAGAGCACCCTCCACTCCTGCTGATTTTGTCACCCAAGTAACGGAAAGTGTCCACTATTTCTATAGAACTATCTGGGCAATAGAAGGAGATAGTATCCTGTGGGCACTTGCTACTTATTGCACCTGAGCATTGGCCACATATAAAATCTACGTTCTTAGATAGTTTACCTGTGATCCCACTACATCTTTTATGTAGCCATAGTTTGCATTTGGGACATAAAATGGAATTTCTACCTACTCCTTTCCTACACACTGAGTATGGCCATTTCCCAGAGGGCACTCCTTTCTACATACTAGAACTTTAGTCTTAGACAAGTTAACTTTAAGGCCTTTTGATTCTAGGCCATGCTTCCATGTTTGGAATTTCTTCTCTAGTTCAGCCATAGATTCAGTTATGAGAGTTAGATCATCTGCGTATAGAAGTTCCCATGGGCAGCCGGTCTTAAGCTGCTCTGTTATAGCCTGAAGTGCAATAATAAAT
>OZ024761.1:7328715-7353715 GCA_964016885.1 Eledone cirrhosa | reverse complement strand
AAACCTGGGAAAAACTTTATTTCACCATATACTCTGTTGGTTCTTAATATGAGGAATGTCTTGTACTTAAAATAAAAAAGTGTTTTAAGTGACTATTCATTAAGATAGATTTTTTTTATTATCTCTCTGAAGAGGATGACTGAGATCTGAGACTCATTTAGTCTTTTGATAAAGAAAAAGATGAATTTTCAAACAACATTTGAATGATTCAAAGTCCCAGTTCATCTCAGAAACATTTCGAAGGGGTTAAAAACAATTATTTGATGAAAGAAGATTGAGTTTCCCCTAATGGTTTTGTATATACTAGAATTTTTTCAATACTCTGACGCATATGTGTATGTGTGTGTGCATATGCATACATTTATATGTATGCGTATATAGATATAAATGTGCAAACAGACACACTTCCTTTTCCTTTCTTTTACACACACATACATTCACACAAGCAGCAGATGTAAAGAGAGAGGAGTAGTATGAGGTAGTCAAACTACTCTTCTCTCTTTACATGTTGTGACAGAATCACAGAAATTTATATATATATATATATATATATACCATCTATGTTATATGGTTTACCAATGGGTAGATCTGGTCATTTTGGTTAGTAAACCATAATGTAATAAGTTAAAGCACTCAACATTATGCAAATCATGCATCAGAGATGTTGTATGTCATGGTCGGTACAGGAATGGAGTTAAGGTCCAGCAAATCAATAATATTGATTTGCAGACTGTCTACAAATCAAGTCTATTCTCTGTTTATGTTTGCCATAATCTTGATATTGATTACTATATCTTTGCACTCTACACCTGATGACATCTTCAAAGTCTTACAACAGGATCTGATGATATAACTAGGCCATAGAAATACGTATTAAAAAATATTTCGATTCTGACCCATGCCAGCATGGAAAAACCAATGTATAGATCAGTGGTTCCCAACCTTTTGTGCACCATGACCCTCCTCAACATCTCAAAGTTGTTACCCCCCCCCCCCCCCGATTTATATGTAAACAGCAGTTAACAATTGCAAAGTGTAAACAAATTGGTATATAGGTGGTGCCAGATACTCAATAATATGTGTGGAGGAGGTGAGACAGGAGTTTCTGACAGTAATGTCTGCCATATAGGTGGTGCCAGATGTACAATAACATGTGGTGGAGGTGAGACAGGAGTTTCTGACAGTAATGTCTACCATATAGGTGGTGCCAGATACACAATAACATGTGATGGAGGTGAGACAGGAGTTTCTGACAGTAATGTCTACCATATAGGTGGTGCCAGATACACAATAACATGTGGAGGAGGTGAGACAGGAGTTTCTGACAGTAATGTCTACCATATAGGTGGTGCCAGATACACAATAACATGTGGAGGAGGTGAGACAGGAGTTTCTGACAGTAATGTCTACCATATAGGTGGTGCCAGATACACAATAACATGTGGTGGAGGTGAGACAGGAGTTTCTGACAGTAATGTCTACCATATAGGTGGTGCCAGATACACAATAACATGTGGAGGAGGTGAGACAGGAGTTTCTGACAGTAATCTCTACCATATAGGTGATGCCAGATACACAATAACATGTGGAGGAGGCGAGACAGGAGTTTCTGACAGTAATGTGTACCATATAGGTGGTGCCAGATACACAATAACATGTGGAGGAGGTGAGACAGGAGTTTCTGACAGTAATGTCTGCCATAAAGGTGGTGCCAGATACACAATAACATGTGGAGGAGGTGAGACAGGAGTTTCTGACAGTAATATGTACCATATAGGTGGTGCCAGATACACAATAACATGTGGAGGAGGTGAGACAGGAGCTTCTGACAGTAATGTCTGCCATAAAGGTGGTGCCAGATACACAATAACATGTGGAGGAGGTGAGACAGGAGTTTCTGACAGTAATGTCTACCATATAGGTGGTGCCAGATACACAATAACATGTGGTGGAGGTGAGACAGGAGTTTCTGACAGTAATGTGTACCATATAGGTGGTGCCAGATACACAATAACATGTGGAGGAGGTGAGACAGGAGTTTCTGACAGTAATGTCTGCCATAAAGGTGGTGCCAGATACACAATAACATGTGGAGGAGGTGAGACAGGAGTTTCTGACAGTAATGTGTACCATATAGGTGGTGCCAAATACTCAATAACATGTGGCAGAGGTGAGACAGGAGTTTCTGACAGTAATGTCTACCAAAGTTGCCTTGGTGTAAAAGTAATAAAGTAAAACCTGAGGTTTGTTCTCATTATTATTGTGCAAGAAGTAGAAACAATTATTAATTTTCAAATTGTTCCACTGTGGGTGGGGGGGTGGGGGGGGGGGGGAGTGGAGGGCTCGTGTTGGGAATCACTGATATAGATGATGATCATGGTGATAGTGTTAATAGTGATGATGTTGATGATGATAGTGGTGGCAGTGATGTTGACGATGGTGGTGGTGATGATGATGATGGCGGTAGTGGCGGTGATGTTGATGATGATTGTGGTGGTGATGATGATGGTGATGGTGGTGTGGTGATGGTGATGATGATGGTGGTGGTGATGATGATGGTGGTGATGGTGGTAGTGGTGATGGTGGTAGTGGTGATGGTGGTGGTGGTGATGATGGTGGTGATGATGATGGTGGTGGTGGTGATTGTGGTGGTGATGATGATGATGGTGATGGTGATGGTGATGTTGGTGGTGTGGTGATGTTGGTGGTGTGGTGATGGTGGTGATGGTGATGGTGGTGGTGGTGATGGTGATGATGATGGCGGTAGTGGCGGTGATGTTGATAATGATTGTGGTGATGATGATGGTGATGGTGGTGTGGTGATGATGATGGTGGTGGTGATGGTGGGGTGGTGTAGGTGGTAGTGGTGATGGTGGTGGTGGTGATGGTGGTGGTGGTGGTGATGGTGGTGGTGGTGATGATGGTGGTGGTGATGGTTGCAATGAAGAGGATGATGATGGTGGTGATGATGATAGCGGTAGTGATGTTGATGATGATGACAATGATAGCGATCGTGGTGATATCAATGATGATGGTGGTGATGGTGATGATGGTGATGATGATGATGATGGTGATGATGGTAATGATGGTGATGATGATGATGGTGATGATGACTCAAGACTCAGTAATGTTTTGTTGTTAGTCATAATTCAAAAATAGAAGAAAGAAAATTGATATTTTATTATAAACAAAATAATTCTGTATGTAATTATTGATTATAGATTTTCATTTCTAGAAATATGAAGTGTTTTTCTCTACTTTTTTTGGTTGTAACATCTTTTTTTTATTGATTTATTTAAACTCCTAATTATGGTGTCGTTATAATTAACTATCAACATCAAATGACTGTTGTGAGGTCATTGTGAAGTTAGCCCACCATCACCACCACCACCACCACCATCTGCTACCACCACCACCATCATCTGCTACCACCACCACCATCACCACCAACACCACCACCATCTGCTACCACCACCACCACCATCATCTGCTACCTCCACCACCATCACCACCAACACCACCACCATCTGCTACCTCCACCACCATCATCTGCTACCTCCACCACCACCATCATCTGCTACCACCACCACCTCCACCACCATCATCTGC
Organism: Eledone cirrhosa; assembly: GCA_964016885.1. NCBI lineage: Eukaryota > Metazoa > Mollusca > Cephalopoda > Octopoda > Eledonidae > Eledone > Eledone cirrhosa. The sequence goes on along the minus strand of OZ024761.1, from coordinate 7,350,106 downwards.
TACCTCCACCACCATCATCTGCCACCAACACCACCATCATCTGCCACCACCATCTGCTACCACCACCACCATCATCTGCTACCATCTGCCACCACCACCACCACCATCTGCTACCACCACCACCACCACCATCTGCTACCATCTGCCACCACCACCACCATCATCTGCTACCTCCACCACCACCACCATCATCTGCTACCTCCGCCACCACCACCACCATCATCTGCTACCACCACCACCATCACCACCATCTGCCACCAACACCACCACCACCATCTGCCACCAACACCACCATCATCTGCTACCATCACCACCACCACCACCACCACCATCAACACCATCACCACCATCAACACCATCACCACCATCAACACCATCATCAACAACAACAACACCATCACCACCACTAACTGCAACAACAACACCATCACTACTACTACTACTACTACTACTACCACCTTCACTAACTGCAACAACACCACCACCGCCACTACTACTACCACCACCTGCAACAACACCACCACAACCACCTGCAACAACAACATATTATGCCTTTACACCCTACCCCCACTCCAGCTCTTAGTCCACTCTGTAAAGTGGTTGTTTTGGTGCCACAACAAAAAGCACCCAGTCCACTCTGTAAAGTGGTTGTTTTGGTGCCACAACAAAAAGCACCCAGTCCACACTGTAAAGTGGTTGTTTTGGTGCCACGACAAAAAGCACCCAGTCCACTCTGTAAAGTGGTTGTTTTGGTGCCACGACAAAAAGCACCCAGTCCACTCTGTAAAGTGGTTGTTTTGGTGCCACGACAAAAAGCACCCAGTCCACTCTGTAAAGTGGTTGTTTTGGTGCCACGACAAAAAGCACCCAGTCCACTCTGTAAAGTAGTTGTTTTGGTGCCACGACAAAAAGCACGCAGTCCACTCTGTAAAGTGGTTGTTTTGGTGCCACGACAAAAAGCACCCAGTCCACTCTGTAAAGTGGTTGTTTTGGTGCCACGACAAAAAGCACCCAGTCCACTCTGTAAAGTAGTTGTTTTGGTGCCACGACAAAAAGCACGCAGTCCACTCTGTAAAGTGGTTGTTTTGGTGCCACGACAAAAAGCACGCAGTCCACTCTGTCAAGTGGTTGTTTTGGTGCCACGACAAAAAGCACCCAGTCCACTCTGTAAAGTGGTTGTTTTGGTGCCACGACAAAAAGCACCCAGTCCACTCTGTAAAGTGGTTGTTTTGGTGCCACGACAAAAAGCACCCAGTACACACTGTAAAATTAGTTGGCATTAGGAAGGGCATCCAGCCGTAGACTCAAAGCCAAAATCAGTCCAGTATGAGCAAGACAAGGTCACCTGGCCTGACTTGCCTCTCAACAGGACAACTCATCTAATCCATGCTAGTATGGAGAGGGGATGTTAAATGATGACAATGATGATGATGTGTGTGTATTTGTGTTTACTGTTTGTTTATGTCCTGTATAGGAGTATGTGTTGTTCTGATGGTGATATTTTTTTGGACCATTCTGTGTTGTTATGATACACACCTGTATAGGTTTAGTTGATCTCCTATGAGGTCACAAGAGGTCAATTGAGGGATTTTGATAGGGGTCCCAGTCTCGTCTGTGTTATATATAATATTGGTTCTTGTCAGACGTTTTGTGAAGGTTCATGGCCTAGTGGTTAGGGTGTTCAATTCAAGATCATACTGTAAGGACACATGTTTAATTCTTGGCATGGATTGCATGTTTCATGTTGCTTTTTTTACATCATTTAACTCAGTGGTTCCCAGCCTTTTGGTGACCCTATGTCAATGGTTCCCAACCTTTTGGTGACCCTATGTCAGTGGTTCCCAACTTTTTGGTGACCCTATGTCAGTGGTTCCCAACCCTTTGGTGACCCTATGTCAGTGGTTACCAACCTTTTCTGCCCCATGCCCCACCTTAACATCTCAAACATTTTTATGTCCCACCTTGATATAAAAACAGCGTAAAAGTGTAAACAAATTGGTGTAGGTGATGTCAGATGTACAATAACAGGTGTGGAGGAGGTGAGACAGGAGATTCTTACAGTAATGTGTACCAAAGTTACCTTGGTGTAGGTGATGTCAGATGTACAATAACAGGTGTGGGGGAGGTGAGACAGGAGTTTCTGACAGTAATGTGTACCAAAGTTACCTTGGTGTAGGTGATGTCAGATGTACAATAACAGGTGTGGAGGAGGTGAGACAGGAGTTTCTGACAGTAATGTGTACCAAAGTTACCTTGGTGTAGGTGATGTCAGATGTACAATAACAGGTGTGGAGGAGGTGAGACAGGAGTTTCTGACAGTAATGTGTACCAAAGTTACCTTGGTGTAGGTGATGTCAGATGTACAATAACAGGTGTGGAGGAGGTGAGACAGGAGTTTCTGACAGTAATGTGTACCAAAGTTACCTTGGTGTAGATGATGTCAGATGTACAATAACAGGTGTGGAGGAGGTGAGACAGGAGTTTCTGACAGTAATGTGTACCAAAGTTGCCTTGGTGTAAAAGTAATAAGATAAAATCTAAAGTTTGCTCTCATTAACATCATTTTCAAATTGTTCCCCTGTGGGGTGTGCACCCCACATTGGAAACCACTGATTTAACCCTATTGGCCATAAGCAGCTCTGGTTTTAAGAATCAAAAGCACCCATTTTAAATTTTCCAGCATAATCTTATATATGAATCTTATGTTAAGTTACTAACTTAGTATTGAAATCTATATATAAATTTCTGCGATTCTGTCACATGTAAAGAGAGAGGAGTAGTTTGACTACCTCATACTACTCCTCTCTCTTTACATCTGCTGCCAGGATGAATGTATGTGTGTGTAAAAAGGAGGAAAGGGATGGTGAAAAAACTACGCTTTGTCTAAATGTATGTGTGTGTGAGTGTGTATTTTTGTAAGTGTGTCTGTGTTTATTCTTTTACTCTTTTACCTGTTCCAGCCATCTGGCTGAAGCCATGCTGGGGCACCGCCCTTGTTGTGCGTTTATATTTATAAACTCATACATATAAATGTATGCATATGCACATACACACATGTCAGCATCATCATCATCATCATTTCATTTTTCGTCCGCTTTTTCCCTGCTTGCAAGGGTGGGACGGGAACTGATGCTGGCTTGATTTCTACAGCTGGATGCCCTTCCTAACACCAACCTCATTTACAGTGAGTGCTGGGTGCTTTTTTGCCGTGGCACCTCCATGACCACTTTGCAGTGGAATGATATGGACCCCAGTCTCTATCATCTCATTTCTACAGCTGAGTAAACTGGAGCAATGTGAAATAAAGTGTCTTGCTCAAGGAAACAACACATCACCCAGTCTGAGAATTGAACTCACAACCTTTCGATTGCAAGGCCAATGCTCTAACCCCTAAGCCATGTGCCTCCAGCATATGGAAAAAAATTCTAGTAATTAATAATTTTAGTTAAACCTTCAACATTTTTCAATAATTAATTGAAATAAAGTGTATGTCATTAGAAATGACATTTTATTTGAGAAACCCTTAACTCATCAGGTGATACTTCCTACCCCGTGGCAATTCAGATAGTTGCCTGCTATGTGATAACTTCTACCCTCTGGCAACTATCTGAGTTGCCATGTAATAACTCTTACTTTGTAGCAACTTTTTGAGTTGCTGTGATAACTCCTACCCTCAGGCAACTATCTCAGTTGCTGTGATAACCCCCTACCCTCGGGCAACTATCTCAGTTGCTGTGATAACCCCTACCCTCAGGCAACTATCTCAGTTGCTGTGATAACCCCTACCCTCAGGCAACTATTTGAGTTGCTGTGATAACACCTACTCTCAGGCAACTATTTGAGTTGCTGTAATAACCCCTACCCTCGGGCAACAGTTGCTGGCACCCCAGCCAGCTGCAGCACAGATATATAACATAGCTATAATCTACACAAATAATTGGGACTGAGTCATTGAACTCACATCACATGTCTATATTTTCACTGTAAGTTAAACTAGTTAAACTAGTTAAACTAGTTAAACTAGTTAAACTAGTTGTTGTACTTACTACAGATTGTGATTTGGCAGAGTCAGTAGAGCATTGGATTAAATACCTTGCTATTTGTTCCAGTTTCTTCTGTGTTCAAATCTTACCAAAGTCAACTTTGCCTTTCATCCCTTCAGAGTTCTTCTTCTTCGCCCACTTATTCCTAAGAGGGTTGTGTGGGAGGCAGTCATCAAACACTCCTCTTAGCAGATCCTGTCAGAAGCAACTGTCTTCAACTGATCTGGCTGGATCTCCCAGTGAGACCAGCCAAGCTCATGCATGTTATCCAACCATCTTGCTTGGGATCTACCCCTGGGTCTCCTGCTAGAGATGATATAATCCCTTAAATTTGTAACCTTGTGTGTATATATCGTTATGAGTGATTCTATAGTGGACAATCCTTCTTATCTCTCTCATCACTTCATTATTGTGGATTGTCAGTATCGGTAGAGAGTCGGACACCATGCTATGAAGCATAGAGTTACGTCCCTTTATGATCTGAGTTCAAATCCCGCCGAGGTTGACTTTGCCTTTCATCCTTACGGGGTCGATAAAATAAAGTACCAGTAATGCACTGGGTAGTTGCTGGCCTTGTGCCAAAAGTAGAAACAATTATTAAACCTTTTCGATACCAACTCGACTAAAGTTGGCCTCTAGTTCTATGAAACAAAAACCACCTATTTTAAAAGCTTCCGATTTAAATTAAAACCTAACATAATTTTATACATGACAACCATATGTTAAGTTTCGATCTTAGTAAAAAAACAAAACAATTTTAGTGAATGCCTCAAAATTCTCCATCGATTAATTAATTGAAATACAGTGCAATTAATTAGAAAAACGCACGTGAAATGGTTAATACAGCTACTATATTCCTCGACCCCATCCCTCTTTCATTCACATATTTATATGTTCTCTCTCTCTCTCTTTCCATTGTTAACTATTTATGTTTGTATTTTTGTATCAATATATGTTTGTCTAGCAATCTCATCTATATATCTATCTGTCTGTTTACATATATATATATGAAAAATTCGGGAGCTTCTGCCGTTTTAATAGCTAGATCTAGCTGTTGAAACGGCAGAAGCTCAGCCGTTGGGGTCCTGAATTTTTCATATTATCCACTCTACTGCCCCAAGTATCGAGTACTCTGGTGAATAATGGTCTAACTGTTTTTTACTGCATCCATTCTGATATATATATGTATATATATCTTATTTAACTATAATACACTCTGTATAGCTCTACACCTCGACACTGAAGTGAACCTAAACATCGAGTGCTCACCCGGGTGAAGAACCTACAGTAACTCCAAGTTACACTCCCTGGATATATATATATATAGGGGGGGGGGTCTAACTCTGGCTCTCATGCTGTTAGGTTTTGTCCATAAAATATGTCCAGCGATTCTTTCCTGAGACATTCTAACCTCATGCCCATAGGACCTGAGTTGTAATCTCTCAATTCGTAGACGTAGTGGCTCTACCTGGAGTGACTTTCTGATTTCAAAGCTACGCACTCTATCGAGTAATGTTACTCCAAAGACCCTTCGGAGGAACCCCATTTCGGGACGCTTGTATTCATGATTGTATTCTTTCAAGATTTACAACTAAAACTAAGGGTTGGCACAAATACTGCATTGAAAATAGTGAGTTTGGCTTTTACACCTACCTCCCTTCTTCTGATGACTGAATGTTGAAGCTGGCACATTACTGCACCAGCTCCTGCAATTCTAGCACTTAATTCAGTCCCCTGCCTTCCATCACTCATGAACACAGCCCTGAACTTCTCCATCTGCTTCAGTGGAACTCCATTTACATATAGAGTGCACTGCACAGGCTTCCTTGAGAGGACATTCCTTTCAGAGTTGATAAATAAAAAAGAAGCGGACCAAATCAATGTTTTTGTTGGAATTGTTAACGTGTCGGACTGGATATTTTATGGTATCTGTGCTGAATCTGAGTGTCCTTAGTTCAGATCCCTTCTCTTGTCAGTGGAAAAACAGTGACTCTTTTGCCAGAAGTTGTGACCAACAGATTGTATCAGCAATGGAAAGATCAATGGAAACATTATTTGGTCTGATCTAATAATCAGCTCCTTTCCCTCTGCCAGGAGTTGTGACCAACAGATAGTATCAGCAATGGAAAGACCAATGGAAACATTGTTTCCTTGATCAGATCTGGTAATTATGTCTTTTCCTCTGCCAGGAGTTGTGACCAACAGATAGTATCAGCAATGGAAAGACCAATGGAAACATTGTTTCCTTGATCAGATCTGGTAATTAGGTCTTTTCCTCTGCCAGGAGTTGTGACCAACAGATAGTATCAGCAATGGAAAGACCAATGGAAACATTGTTTCCTTGATCAGATCTGGTAATTAGGTCTTTTCCTCTGCCAGGAGTTGTGACTGACAGATAGTATCAGCAATGGAAAGACCAATGGAAACATTGTTTCCTTGATCAGATCTGGTAATTAGGTCTTTTCCTCTGCCAGGAGTTGTGACTGACAGATAGTATCAGCAATGGAAACATTGTTTCCTTGGTCAGATCTGGTAATTATGTCTTTTCCTCTGCCAGGAGTTGTGACTGACAGATAGTATCAACAATGGGGAGACCAATGGAGACATTGTTTCCTCATAACCCCACCATAAACTCTTTATCTATAATGCAAAGCCAAGCCGCTTAACTTATCTACCTCTTTTAGTTGTAGTCTCCACCCTAAAACCCTTATCTATGATCCATAACCTCATTATCCATTGTGCTGATTTCATTTGTAGCAAATGTTAGAAGTTCACTACATATATATGCTGGACAGCTCTGTTACTGATTACACTAAAGCAGAGTGTGGCTTAGTGGTTAGGGTGTTTGGCTCATGATCGCAAGGTCGTGTGTTCGATTCCTGAATCAGCCAGTGTGTTGCATTCTAGAGCAAGACACTTTATTTCTTGTTGCTCCACTCCAATCAGATAGCAAAAGATGATTTGTACCTGTATTTCAAGTGGCCAGCCTTGTCGCACACTGTGATGCTGAATTTCCCTGATAACTATGTTAAAAGGTTCATGTGTTGATAGAATGCTTGGCCACTTACACATTAATTTCATGAGTAGATAATTCTGTTGATTGAATCAACTGAAGTACTCGTCGTTGAGAACAACAGAGATCCAACACACACACATGAAGTTTTACTTCATACCATATATATTTGAATATAAACCGAAGAATATGTGACCCCCCAAAAATTGATGGATAAAATGGGAGCTTGGCATAATTTATACTCTCTAAACGATTTGTTAATAAGCTGCCTTGGCTTATAAATGGGGTTTGGATTTTTGCCCATTTCTCAGACATAAAATAAGGGGTTGGCTTATATTCAAGTATATATGGTAATTCTTTGAAATCTATATACAGTTCTATAGGCGGTGAATTGGCAGAGTCATTAGAATGTCTGATAGAATGCTTTATGTCATTTGTTCCAGCTCTCTGCTCTTTGAGTTCAACTTTACCTTTAATCCTTTCGAGGTTGATAAAAAAATACCAGTCTAGTACTGGGGTCGATTCTTCCTCTATATCTCTTTCTCATTTCCTCTCTCTCACTTTCTATATTTCTCTGGAAGAAATCTGCTGTACTCAGGCTTGCAGAGGGATGGGTGCCACCAGGATTAAAATGCCCAAGGAACGGCGTATGTTAATATGGTGCCCCTATGACTTTATCAGGAGTTACGGGACCATACATACATAGTTCTAAAGCTAACTAATCATTTTTATCCTCCTGTAAGTTATATGCTTTTATTTTTTTCAGTTTAGCATTTCATATCTCTGTTCATCATCATCATTATTTTACACTCACTTTTCCTACAGGAATGACTTGGGTATACCGTATTATTATCATTCAATGTCTCCTGCTAACAAGGGTTGGACAAGTCTACATAAACCAAGTCTGTACAGCTTACGTGCGGCCATTCTCAAACGTAGAGAAGCTGTCGTGTCTTTTGACACAGCTGAAGGGTCCTTCCAACTCTTTGTTTGGGAAGCTTTCTATGGCTGGATGCCCTTCCTATCACCAACCACTTTACCAAGCGTACTGGGTGCATTTATTGTGTAGACCACCAACGCTAGGGAGGTTGTTGTGTCTTTGACACAGTGGAAGGGTTCTCTCGACTTGAATATAAGCTGACCCAAATATGTTATGTCTGAGAAATGGGCAAAAATCCAAACCTTATTTACATAGAATTTGAAGTTGATGAAAATCATCAAAATATTGACACCAAATATAAGCTGACACCCTGCCCCTTCTTGTATCGATTTCTTGGTCACATATTCCTGTTTATAATTGAGTATAAACCGTAATTTCAAATCTGTATTCACTATTATCATCACTTCGAGTGGTTTTCTGCTAGCATGTGATGTGTACATGTTGATATTATATGCAAATATACATGCATGTAGATATGACACGTCAAATAAAACCCTAATTAACAATATGTACAGAAATTGAAGAGAGACTGTGTTACACTGTCTTCTGTAATCAGTAAAGTAATCCATGATATATATAAAAAAAGACGATATTATATATAAACTGCATTACGGTGAAATGTAATGAAAATGAAAAAGGAGAAAATTACTGACGGAAATATAAATGTTATATAACGATGCAAATATATGAGCGTTTATATATAATGATATATAAGCAATGTGATATAGTGTATGGCGAAGTGTTATGATATAACGAACGCTAACCGGAAGTGTAGACATTTGAAAATTTTAAAAGAAGTGAATCTTAAAATAAGCAATCATTATATATAAGAATATTTGTTTAATCAGGAGCTACGAAATTTAGGAGATAAATTACATAATATTCATTCATGGTTTCTTCAAAGTAATCCAACTTATTTTAATAATGTGATATCCCTGACACAGTGTTGTAGTCCTCCAATCCTTATATATTAGATATAACACCCACTTTCAACACTGGTATGGGCTGTACCTGTCCTGATAGATGGGTCAAGAGACCACACTTTGCTGGGGCTACTATGGCTTGATGTTCTTCATAACACCAACTAGTTTACTGAGTGTATTTTATCATGGCACCAGGGCTACCACTTTACAGAGTGTACTGGGTGTATCTTATCATGGCACCAGGCTACCACTTTACAGAGTGTACTGGGTGTATCTTATCATGACACCAATACTAGAGAAATTATGTTCTGAGCCAGACTAATGAGTCTTTTTTACACCACATTATCTCGAACAACCACTTTACAGAGTGTACTGGGTGTATTTTAGATTTATTTGAAATGTCTGCATTTGTTTTGAATTTTTATTTTCTAAATATTCATCTTAATTTCTTTCCCCCTTCAATCAGCTCAACTCTGACGCAGCACAGTAAGGATCCAAAACAGTTCAGTTGAGAAGATCCCACATTTTAAAATATTATGTAGGACATACATTATCTAAGACATGATTTCAGAAATCTAACTGGTGTTAAATTATTACCAAAACTTCCTCAATGGCCCATACTATTGGAGGTTGTGGTTGTTGTTTAACATGAGGCCCCTTGCCTCCTCATTTAACAGGCCTATCATCATTCTATCTCTATTTATTCAGACAATATATCTATGATTACATTAAATTTACAGGACTAGGGGTAGACCAAGATGGTTGGATAACATCCATGAGCTTGGCTGGTCTCACTTAGGGATCCAGCCGGATCAATTGGAGGCGGTTGCTTCAGGCAGGACCTGCTGGAAGGAGTGTTTGAGGAGTTTGCCTCCACAACCCTCTCAGGAATAAGTGGGAGGAGAAAAGAAGGGGTCTTTGTTATTAGGGTGTGATTTTTTAGAAGTTGTTAGAACGTCAGTGGTATTCATCCACCCTGAGTTCAATTTTACCTTTCATCCATTCTAGGTCAATAAAAAAGTAGCAGTCAAGTACTGGGTGTCGATTCTTTTTATACGTGTCTTTCTCACTTGTTATCCTTCCCTGTAAGAAGTCTGCTATATTCAGACTTGGAGAGGAGATGGGCTCTGCCAGGTTTAAAAAAATGATCTAGAAGCACTGTATATCAATACAGCATCCATATGACAATCTCAGGAACCACAGGACCATGCATTCTCATTATTTAATGTCCATTTTCCATGCTAGAATGGGCTGTCTTTTTGTGAGAGGTCAGGTAGGAGTCGGTTTCTATGGCTGGATGCCCTTCCTAACACCAATCACATTTACAGTGTGTGTGCTGGGTGCTTTTTGTTGTGACGCCTACACAAGTACTTTACAGAGTTGACTGGGTGCTTTTTGTTGTGACGCCTACACAAGTACTTTACAGAGTTGACTGGGTGCTTTTTGTTGTGATACCTACGCAAGTACTTTACAGAGTTGACTGGGTGCTTTTTGTTGTGACGCCTACACAAGTACTTTACAGAGTTGACTGGGTGCTTTTTGTTGTGATACCTACGCAAGTACTTTACAGAGTTGACCGGGTGCTTTTTGTTGTGACGCCTACACAAGTACTTTACAGAGTTGACTGGGTGCTTTTTGTTGTGACGCCTACGCAAGTACTTTACAGAGTTGACTGGGTGCTTTTTGTTGTGACGCCTACGCAAGTACTTTACAGAGTTGACTGGGTGCTTTTTGTTGTGACGCCTACGCAAGTACTTTACAGAGTTGACCGGGTGCTTTTTGTTGTGATGCCTACACAAGTACTTTACAGAGTTGACTGGGTGCTTTTTGTTGACACCTACACCTCTTTATAGCATGCATGCATGCATACATACATATACAAGTAACTACGTAAAGGCTCTTTGTTGGCTTGTATTGTTTAACCCTAGGTTAGTTGTGATCAAGCTCACCCATGATCAAAGGTGTTCTAACTATGGTCATCATATTTTCGTCTTTTGTGTGCCCCAACATGACCACTTCTCACTGCATGAAACTAATAATAAAACAGTATAGCTTATTATAAGCTGCATTATCTCGTTTTTATAAGGTAGCTTGCAATAATTCCAATGTGGGTTGTATACGTTTGCAAATGTTAGTCATTTAATAGCTGAATTCTGCATCACAGTAGCTGCCTTGTTATCTAATTTAGGAAAAATACGTTCATAAAATTGAATTGGATGTGTGTTTGTATATATCAAAAGGGCAAGAACTCAGCTGCCGAGCAGTAACTCTTATCAACTCCTACACTATACTTTCCTAAGTATCGAGTACTTAACTAAACAATGGTCTTACTAGTTTAAACTGTTAACTCTTTAGATATATATATATATATATATATATATATCTAAACAGCTTCTACAGGACTAGAACTGTTTCATTCGAAGGAAATTATCAGAGCTTTCCTGATGATTTCCTACGAATGAAACAGTTCTAGTCCTGTAGAAGCCATGTCTATACTCTATGTATTGAGTACCTTACTTACTGTGGTTACCCCCGATTGAACCTGGCACACACACATATATATATAAAATTCAAATTAAAAAAAAATTCTTAACAGGTTCTTCACAATTTATATATATATATATTTCCTGTTGTAACCGAGTGTTGCACTAAGATTAACATTTGTTGAGAATAAATATATAAAGCCTCGCACTATTTTGTCTTAATACACGGATATGGTGAAGTGGGAATTAGTAAATGAGACCACATGACCATTATAAAGAAATCCGGATTGTTTCTATGGATAATCATCAATTCCTAATGAAATTAGTTAAATATAATGAGCACTGGTTAAAATCAACTTCGAGTAAGAAGTGAGATATTTTTATGCCAAATGATCAGCTTTAAAAAATGAAGAAAAATCGGCTCAAGCGGCTCCGAAGATATTCCACCAATGAAAACCGCCAATTTCTATCCAATCGTTAGTGCGTGTTATTTCTCAAACTGACCAATGAAACGGCTTGCTTGATAACCAATCGGAAGCCGAGCAGGCCGTCCAATAACGTTCCTCCACGTAGGGTCACATGGTTGTAACGCTAATGAGCTATTCCATCTATTAAGGTTGTATACTTCGAGGTTGTAATTTGACTTTGAATCTATATAATTCCTACCCCTGGAAATAATGTAAGTTGCTTGTTTATATTTACTTTTGCTGTCCCCTTCGAAATATGACCAAATGATCGCCATTTCTGAACCCCTGGCGACATTTTACTAGGGACGAAGTTATATGTGAGAAAATGTCCCTCTCATTGTCGGTCTGTGTTGGTGCTTTCCTCCATCTCACTCCCGCCATATTGCTTGTTTATAAAGCCACCGTCGTTGGTGCAGTCGTTTCCTCTCTCCTCTCTTCTTTATTATTTATTTTAGAAGCACTATCTGCTTCACCCAGAAATAACAATTCATATTTTATTATTACACGTTATACACACATAATAATATATATATTTATTTATTTCTCGTGTAGAAATTAGAATCGGTTTAGTTGAGAGGAGAAGAACCTTCCATGCAGCAATTGTTTTTAACTATTTATAGAAGTGTTCCCATAGCTATGATAAATATATATTCATTCTTTTCTTTAAAAAGAAACCTTTTTCAAAACTAGGTCGGTTCGTCATCTCCTCCATTCTTTCTTGTTCACCTTAATTTCAATTCAAATCACTTTTCTTGTTCAACTTGGTGTTGTTGTTACATAAGTAATGTTTATTTATTTGGAAAATGAAAGCGTTTCCATATACTAAAGATATTTTAATATTTGAAACGCTTTTAGATATAATATATATAGATATATTATAGATATACATATATAAAACGAAATAGGATTAAAATCTCTTGTATTTTTCTGTAAACATTCATGGCGAGTGTATCTTTTTCTTTTAGTCTCTAATTTATTATATTTTGCTATTATTACAAAATTGTTAACGAATCAGATGTGAAATTATAGATCTACTTAATGATATTAGTAATAAATCTTTATAAATCTTGATATATATTCCACTGTTATAGATTTAGCCATATTGTAAATATTTTCCTCAAATATTTTTTTATTTAAAAAAACTCATAATTTTATGTTTTCGCCATATTTAATATATTAATGTTTTTCGTACTTAATTCACGATTCTTGGCAAATTTTTAATTAGTTTTTTAAAATTCTGGGATAAAAACTTTTTTCTTAAATTTGATTAATTTAAAGAGAAATTGCAATTTTATTTTTTGTGGGTAGAAAAAAATGCTCGTCCAATTAGAACGGAAAAAAAAAAAGAACCACTCCTCTGCTTATCGCCATTATTATCTAAATATAAAATCTATCTGTTAAAGTGATCGATTTACTAATAAATGGCGTGTGTAGAATATTATAAATATTTTGAATGGAGGACATAAGTATATAGATGTGGTAAGAATTGACGACCAATCTGTATGAGCCATAATTAAATGATTGGATATATGTAGAAAGATAGACATGTAGCCTCCATGTGTAGGTAATTTTTACAATTAGAATATTAGATGGCCTAGAATATGGTGGAAGAGAGAGAGAAAGAGAGTCTTTGTGAAAGTTGACCCAGCAAGGTTGATGTGTAATATAGCCAGAAAGATAGATATATCGCCTCCTTGTGTGGCTGGCCTAGAAATAAGAGCAAGATGAATGTATCAACCATATTAGATGATCTAAGCTAGAAAAATAGATAAATCGCTTGTTAGTCTAGAAATAATAGACCAAAAGCTAGGCTAACGACCATATTAGACTAAACTAGATCTAAGTATATCATAGCTAGAACGATAGATATGTCGGGGGCTTGTCTCTAAGTATACAGAGATATATCGCCTTTGTGTTGGCAAAGCTACACTATCAACCATATTAGACTAGATCTATATATATATATAGCCAGAAAGATAGATATATGTCTAGCTTTCAGTATATAGAAAGATAGATATATCGCCTCATTGTGTACAACTACAGAGATGGTAGATTGGCCTAGATATTTAGAAGACGAAGCCTATCAACCATATTAGAAGAGAACCAGCTACGTCTGTGTGTATAATATAGGTAGGATAGTTATATGGTTCACCTATCGTCATTAGAAGAGAACCAGCATAACCAGAAGGGTAGTGATATGGTTCTCCTATCGTCATTAGAAGAGAACCAGCTACGTCTGTGTATAATATAGCCAGAAGGGTAGTGATATGGTTCTCCTATCGTCATTAGAAGAGAACCAGCTACGTCTGTGTATAATATAGCCAGAAGGGTAGTGATATGGTTCTCCTACTATCGTTATTAGAAGAGAACCAGCTACGTCTGTGTGTATAATATAACCAGAAGGATAGTCATATGGTTCTACCGTTAAATGTAATTTCTTGTCGCTTTAGCATTGTTTTTAGTGTGGTCAGTGCGCATGCGCCGCCCAGACTAGTTGCTATATAAACCCGCCACGCTGTTGGTGCAACGAGTCAGTGTATGTATGTTGTTTCATTGCAGTAGCAGTCCTTCTCGTAACACTACGACTACCATCGTCATAATAACGACACCACCAGTTTCATAATGGCTCGTACTAAGCAGACCGCTCGTAAGTCTACCGGAGGTAAAGCTCCGAGGAAGCAGCTTGCCACCAAGGCCGCCAGGAAGAGCGCCCCGTCTACAGGCGGCGTGAAAAAACCCCATCGTTACAGGCCTGGTACCGTGGCCCTGAGAGAGATCAGGCGTTACCAGAAGTCCACCGAGTTGCTCATCAGGAAGTTGCCATTCCAGCGTCTGGTTCGAGAAATCGCACAGGATTTCAAAACGGATCTGCGTTTCCAGAGTGCCGCCATTGGTGCTCTACAGGTAAGTTGGTGGAGTGGTGTGTTACCTGCCACTGTGTCTATATTGTGGGGCGGGTTTTAATATTTACTTCCCTTCCCTCTAACGGTGTTATTGTTTACCTCTTCCCTCTCCTCTATCTATATATAATGGGAGGGGGGTTGTTTATTTTAACGTTTACCCCCTCCCTCTCTCTCTATATATATATATATGTATATGTGTGTGTGTTAAATTAATATACAATAAGTGTATATTTTGTTAATTTTCTGATTTTCTTTATACATATTAATGGAGCTGTGTACTGAGACACTGATATTTTATATATATATTGATAAAACCTAAAATTAGCGCACACACACACACTATATATATATAAATGAAAGGTATAGAAATTATTGTAGCAAGAAGCCAACAGTATTCCATTATATATATATATATATATATATATATATATATATATATATATAGTAGTGAAGTACACGGCACCTAGCTTAGAGAAGTTGGGGTGAATCATCAGATGTGGATAAATTCTGATGTAGTTAACTATAATTTATCATGTTAATCTTGATTTCAAATATATATGATATAAATACATATATTAATGTCTAGTTTTTATATATTTCGTAATATTTAACTAGATTATCGCAGGGAGAGGTGGAATGTCGTTTTTATTTAGATTAAATTATAATTTGTTTAAGTACGGTGAGTGTATCGTATCGTCTATATAAGGTGCTGGTTTGTATTTTAATGGTTTAATCTAACTACTGTAGGAGGGGGGGTGTATTATATTATATGTGGGGCTTCTTTATATTAGTTTAAACAGTGGTTTGTTAAATTTTTATACTAAGTGATGAGTGAGTTACTGTTGCGGTGGGTTGACAGTATCGGTAGAGCGTGAGACATCGTGCTTTGCGGCACGGAGTTATGGCCCTTTACGTTCTGAGTTGAAATACCGCCGAGGTTAACATGGTGGTGGGGGGGGGGGGGTCGATAAATAAAGTAGCAGTAATGCATTGGGATTATTTGCTGGCCTTGTTTTAAAAGTATAAAGTATGTTTGTAAAGATGTGTGCTTTATAGTAGTTGTTCTCTTGATGTTAAAGTGATATTTTCTCCACCATTTACAGGAAGCCAGTGAAGCTTATTTGGTCGGCTTGTTTGAAGACACCAACTTGTGCGCCATTCACGCCAAACGAGTAACAATTATGCCCAAGGACATACAGCTGGCCAGAAGAATAAGAGGAGAACGGGCATAAACACCACCACACACCACTTTACCTTTGCCCTCTTTTCCTACACACACCACAACTGTATAACAACAAAAGAAAAAAAAACAAAAATGTACACCTCTTCCTCCCCCCACTAAAAAATGTCTAAACCACAAAAAACACCGCCACACAACTCTATATCTTTCTCTCATATAATTACTGACCATAATAATAATAATATGAATTACTACAACCATTTTCATGTCATCATTTTGTAATATTTCATATTAGGACATAAAACTTTTTATAAAGACACATTGTAGACCATTATTGGTATAATTATTTTGGAAAAGATGTATTTTTTTTTTTTTTCCTTTTTCTTTTTCTTTTCTTTTTAATTCCTGTCCAAGCTTTCCTCTGTCGCCGTCATCTATCCCGCCCACCCGTGCCCACCCTGCCCTTCTGTTGTAAAGATGTGTTCCATCAACGAGGTTTGTTATCCCTCCCTCACCACCCCGTCTCCCTTTCAAAACAACAACCTCCTCCTCCTCTCGTCCCTCTCCATCAGTGTTTTTGAAATTACATTGAGGGGTCACACAGGAAACTTGCCGTTTTATTTATTCCAGTGGAGTCGTTTATTTTTATTTTCGTACTCCCCTCCCTCTCTCCCCCATTGCTTCTGAATGGTATCGCCCATAGTGTGTATGTATATTAACAGTAGTCTGGGGGGTTGTTGTTTACAAACGTCCTCACTGACTACACCTCTCTCTCACACCTACAGGCCCTTAATTTTGATCTCCCTGTCCCTATTAATTAAGGGCCACAGTTTTTTTTCTAAGTTAGGTTGTATTTTTCTCATCTTTCTAAGGAAGTTGAGGGTTGGTTATAAACTCTCTTCCACTCCCCTCTCCTTGTCATCTATCTATACACACTAACCTTACCCCCCCAACCCCATTTCGCCCTCACCCCCGTAATTTAAATTGTAAACCCCACCCCCGCCCATTTTTTTTGTCCTTGTCTCTTTACATCAAATGTATTTGCATCTCACTTTAGCTTCATAATAAAATTTTTTTGGTCCATACACCGTACATATAAGTCTTGTATGTGTTTTTACTGCCAATTTCTATAAATATTGCCATCCTTATATTGTTGCATAAGTTCTGGTAATTAAACTAATAGCTCTTCTTCACCCAGACATGTTAATACTTCTTCTCATTCACCACTTGCCTCTCTCTCTCTCTCTTTTCTTCCCATGTTCACCTCCCATTAATTTATCTTTAATGATTTCGATGGTCTCTACTTGCTGGTTAGTCGGTTGGTTTGTCTTTGACAACACTGCCGCCCAGGTATATTAGATGAACGTTTAACATACCTGAGAGTGGTTGACATGTTGTGGACGTTTTAGCTACTACTATGGCTAATTTTGAAAATATATTCAAGGTAGGAACCAGCTTTTTAACACACTTTTCATTAAAAAAAAAACCTACCCTGGTTCTACCACACTAAAAAACTTATATAGTGTTTATTACTCTCTAAACACGCAGCTTAGTAATAAAGCTGGCTTCCAGAGTTTAAACACTCGTTCTACCTACAATACGAAAGTTTGACGTGTGTATATGTGCATATGCTATCATTTATATGCACGGGTATGTAAATATAAACGTGTAAACACACACAAATATACATTTACACAGGCAGCAGAGGAGTAGTATGAGGTAGTCAAACTACTATCTCTTTACGTGACAGAGTCGTAGAAATGTATATTTAGAGGTGAAAACCTATGCTCAATACACTAAAAGAAAGCTGGTTATATTTACTTAAACCAGAGTTTTTGATAATTTTCCAAATTCTTTAAAACGGAGATAAGAATATAAAACCAATTAGAAGAGACGTTTGTAGTAAGTTTTAAGCTTTTTAATTAGATTATTACATTAGAATGAATTTTGCAACTTTCGTTTCTTAATTTCTGCCTCTACTTCATGCAGCCGTTTCTTCAGTGCTGCACTCTCAACCCCTTGTTTTTTGTTCTGTTGAATCTGCATTTGTAGTTGGGTCTTCTCCAGGGCAGGGATCCGCTCATAAAGGCTTTTGTCCATTTCTAAATCCAGGTCGTTCTCTTCCCTCAAGAAGGCAAAGTATATGAGGAAGACAGAGAGACTGAACGACACTACGAACGGTTCGTATCGGGGTCGGTCGCTGTGTGGCTTTTTAAAGGTGTCCATAGACCTCCAGGAAGCAGCCTTACTCTCTGAGAATTTCACCGGTCCTTCTGTGTTGTCTTTTGCTGTTGGGGCTGATGATGATATCGTTGCTGCTGCGAACCTGTGTTTTGGGGTGGGTGAGAAAGATAGAAGAAGCAGATTATTTAGGGAGGGGGGAATTTAATGTTGTGGAATTTAATTTTGATGTTTTACCATTTATTTACATTACTCACTGTTTTCACGGTAAACACTTTATTTCACATATCGAATCTGAGATTTCGATATTTATTTTCAGAATAATACATTATGAGCAACCGGTTATGTCCGGTTTGAAGAGAAAGAGGTGAGAGAATTTTGGCCAGATGTGGCCGGTTTAAAAATGGACATGAAAATTGAAAGCAAAAAAATTTGAATGTCAATGTGTTTCCATGCGGTACAGGACGTTAAGTTAACGACCCATCATATTTTAAATTCACGCTATCCACCTACTTGTTACCTGGACGGAGGAAGAAGTCTGTACCAGTAATTTACTGTGAAATATAGTCACTCATCCAGAGTAAGTATAATGCCACGCTACGTAGAACGAAGACGATTGACTGTGTGGCAGGTATGTGACTTAGAATAAAGCCTAGTGATGAGTCTTGTTCCAACTATTCTAACATACATTTTCAGTTTCTCCCACCGTAATCAAAGTCTGCTGCTATTTCTAGCAGGTCCAATGACTACAACTTAGAAGACTTCCCTGGTTAGCTCCTCACTGTCAGTAAGTAGTCTCTGTCTGCTTTTACTAGGAGGGGTAGTTACATTGCTGGTGACGTCACGCAGACACTATTAAGATTTCGTGTTGATGTGAACTAGACCTTGGATCCAGTGGTTGTAGTAACTGGTGTATTGGTGACAGGAGTAGGATAATGATGTGTGTGTATGTATGTATATATATATATATATATACACTTAAAATGAACGAACAAAATAGGCATTTGTTCAGTAATATTAGTTTCACGCGTGTTGGAAGTGGAAGAGGTTTCAACATATATGTCAGGTATATAGGTGTGTATATATATACGAGCGAATAAACTGGATCATGGAATGCTTTACTAGTGTGTGTGTGTATATATATATAGCCACAATTGAGCTAGGCGGTGTATCAGCAATGGAGCTGGGAGAAGACGTGTGTGTATGGATGTAATAACAAAAAAATCTAAGATGGCGTGTAGAGATATCTGTAGCACCAGGGGGGTGGGAGGGAAGTTATCTATTCCAGTGGCTCGACCTACTAGACTGAAATGTTAAGCTAAATTAAACCCTTTATTACTGTCTTAAAAGACGAGAGGGGGGGGGGGGGTAGCAGGGATTTTTATTGGTTAATGCAGTCTTGAGATATTTTGAACACGACCTGATGGTCACGAGTGGAACGCGTTTGGTGGTATAAAAAATAAATATATATATATATATGTTTGTTAGATCGGTGGAGGAAAAAAGGTTTGAATGAGTAATAGTAGCAATTAGAAGTAGCAAGCATTGTTACTTGTTAATGATAAATTGGTATCAATAGTAGTAGTAGTATTAGCAAGTGATGAGAGAGAGTGGTAGGTAGGGGTTGTATGGAAGTAGCAGGGTTGGGAAGGGGGAGATAAGCAAGAGTTGACTGAAGGTGAGGTTGATGGATGTATGGTTGTGCTTCTGCTGTTATCAGAAAGTGGAAGCCCCCTAGTCGCCAGCAAACAACCTAGCAACTGACTGTTACTACTGTGAAACAAGAGGAAGAAGGAGACGGTATAGTAAGTGCTTGCTAATATAGCCAATTGGCGTGGATCTCCTTTTTTTTATTGCCCAAAATAGGGGCAGCAGAATAATGGTATAGCTTGATGGACACAGCGTCTTATATAGCATCAGTGGTTGTTACTGGATTTGTTGTTTAACTCCTGGTATGGCCTGAATAAAGGCGTTTCAGCCGTAGCCGTCAGTTTTTTTAATGTAGCCTATCCTTTCCACCCGATTCATTTTTTTTCAGAGGCTAGGGAAAGATTTGGGGTGAAATATATATGGCCAATCTTTAATATAAATAATATACTATATCAGTAAAAATAGTATATGTATATATATATATACTATTTTTACTGATATAGTATATTATTTATATTAAAGATTGGCAATGGTAAGTTTTTTGAGGTGACCCACTTAGGGTTATATAGAATATTAGAGAGTGGCGAGAGAGGCGACGCAGTGGTGGGATGTATCTATGGTGTCCTTTAAATGCGATCCACTAGAAATAGTCAAACCACACCTGCCTTAAAAAGAAAACGTCACATGTTATTTTGAGGTGTAAAAACAATGCTGGACGGCCATTATATTATATGTATATATAATATACAGGTCAATCATCATCATCATCATCATCATCATCATCATCATCATTTTACGTCCGCTTTTCCCTATATCGTGCTAGCGTGGAAAATGGCCGTTAAACGATTTTATATATATATATATATATAATTGATGGTGCCAGGGTTTGAATCTTAAATAGGTGTTGTTTATCTCTAGGCCAGTCAGATCCTATAAAGGCTTTTGTCTCAAACGAGTGGTAATGAAATTAAGCTATTGTTCCTAGCAACGAAAGCTACCACATAGAGGCACTCAATACATAGTAGATGATTTCTTTCGGATGATACAGTCCTAGTCCTGTAGAAGCCACACACTTTTAAAATTAAAATAGTAATTTTTGAAATAAAGGTGCAGAAAATAGTAATCCCCTTAATTTACTTCTCACAAGTCTGGTTCCTGGGTTGTGGCGTTCAGGCCTTTCCCTGGTAATTATTTAAAATAAATTTAGAAATGGTCTGCCAATAAAAAGTAGAAATTTGAAGACGTGTTAGTATTTTAAGCCCGGATCCAGTAAGATCTGTAGCCGGAGGAATTCCAGTGGTGACCATCCTACCTTTTTGTTTTCAAGGCTTATATATATATGTTTATCTAGAGCCCCATTATCCAATGTGTCCTTCCATTTGTTAAAGACGTGGCGAGTAGGTTTGACTGCTATTTCTAGCAAATACTGTAACCATGTATGGGTTCTCCCACGTTTTACTAATTAATTTAATGGTTGATATTAAGATATAATTAGACCACACAAAGCTTTTTAGTGGGTTTATTCGTTTATTTTTTTGCTAATAATCTATTGTTTGTGGCATAGTTCCCAGATCGAATCCCAAAATAACATCGCCGGAGAATGTAAAC
>OZ024761.1:7208662-7311162 GCA_964016885.1 Eledone cirrhosa | reverse complement strand
TTATGGACTTATTTATTTATAAATAGAATCTGTCACAGGGTTTTCGTTCGTTTGTGTAAATATGTCTAAACTTGTTAGGAGGAAATCGATATAGAATCGGTCGTTAAACCGATCACAGTCTTCATATCGATCGAATCTGACACCATTACGAATTTTCTTTTCTGTCTTATATTAATTATAAATAACGTTTGTCAAATAATATTATCTAGTTTCGATTTCGAGTTAAAATTAAAACGTGTTTATATATATATATATATATATATATATATATATATATATATAAAGAACACGAAGTGGTGATGGGGAGGTTATATATTGTAAAATACGTCTTTCCCCACCAAACATGATAACTATTTAAAGGCGAACGATGACTTTTTACAAGATTTTTCCGTCTTAAAGACAAAATGGCTGCTAAGTCCATTTAATTCAATGTTGGAAGAGCAGTATATATGTATATATATGTGTGTGTGTGTGTGTATATATAGATATATATACACACACATACTTAGTAGATTTTTTCTGTATGTCATAACCACTATGCCCGTAATCACTAAAGAGTGTATAATATATTCTTTTACTGGGTTGTCATTTGACTGCGGCCATGCTGGGGCACTGCCTTCAAGCAATTTCGTCGATTAGTACTTGTTTTATCGGTCTGTGTTTGTCAAAGCCTTACTTAAGGAGAATAATAAAAAAGTTAACACATTATATATATATATATGGAGAGCTGAGACCGCGGAGACCACTAATAATGGAAGTACTTAATGGGGAGATGTAGGTATAGAGCGAAACCGCTTGGAGGCGGTCGGGGTTCATTCCACCCTATATATATATATATATATATATATATATATATATATATGGGTTAGACGAGTTGTCCTGTTGTGAGACAAGCCAGATCAGATGACCGTGTCTTGCTCATAAAGAACTGATTTGGGGTTGGTTTCTACCACTGGATGCCCTTCCTAACGCCAACCACGTTTACAGAATGGAATGGGTACTTTTTATCGGGGCACCGAGACGACCAGTGTTGACTGGGATTGGGCAGCTTGTATATATTTATATATAAAATTCCGTTATAACGGATTTTTCAGTATAACGAAATTCTTATCAATTCCCGGTCACAAGCTCCAAGTCTTTCATCTCCTGATAAAAATTTTTTTTTATGTCCCTTGATTTTCATTAAAACAGAATTTCGTTATATATATAATATATATATATATATATTATATATATAACATTTATATTATAAATGAAAGTATAGAAATTATTGTGAGCGTGAAACCAACAGTATTTCATAATATATAAGTGACTATATTATATTATATATATATATATAATATATTATATATAGATATATATAATATATTATATATAGATATATATATATAATCATCATCATCATCATCGTTTAACGTCCATCTTCCACGCTAGCATGGGTTTGGACGGGAATTTTCCCACTTGAGGCAAGATTGGTTGTCTTGCTCGTATAGGACTGTCTGGCGGGTTTTCTACGGCTGGATGCCCTTCCTAACACCAACCACGTTTACAGTGTGGACTGGGAGGTTTTTACCGTGTTACCTACACGACCACATTACAGCGTGGACTGTCTGTGTTTTTTTGTTGTGACACCTACACGACCTCATTTATTTAGGACTGGATGTTGTGGTACCAACATAACTTTACATCGAAAGGGGTGGTGTGGATGAAGTGGGGGGTAGTGGGACAGGGGTGTATTTTTGTTAAGGGGTGCCTACTGACTGTAGGTTTCGCTATGTACTTAGGCAAGGCGGGTCTTCTGTATTACTGTGTAGCGCCAAAGATCTCGGTCCAGTGAGATTGTCTTGGAGAGGTGTAAGTGTGTGAGGTCGGAATTTATCAAGTCGTCCCAGGTTTTTCTGGGTCTGTCTACTACATGGCTACCGTCTATCTTTATCGCCCTGCACTTTTTTTTATACAGCTATCGTCTTTCAAGCGCATCGCGTGACCATACCAACGTAGTCTTCTCTCGAGTAAACAGCATCTGATCCCTCTTATTCCTAATTTCTCACTTAGTTCATTTATGCTTTGCCGTTCACGTATATTACTATTACACATCCAGCGGAGCATGCAAGCTTCGTTCCTCTCCAGTCTGCGTATATCCTCTGCACACAAGGCCCATGTCTCACTACCAGGTAACATTGCTGTTCGTATGCAGGCATCATACAGCCTGCCTTTCATTTTTAGATAGAAACCTTTAGCGGCCAATAGTGGTATAAGCTCTCTGAACTTTTTCCATTCCGTTCGGACTCTAGCTACAGTACTTTCAGAGCACCCTCCCCCACTGCTGATTTTGTCACCCAGGTAACGGAAGGTGTCCACTATTTCTATAGAACAATCTGTGCAATGGAATGAGCTAGTATTCTCTGGGCACCTGCTGCTACTTAGTGCACCTGAGCACCGGCCACATATAAAATCTATATTCTTAGTTAGCTTACCTGTGATCCCACTACATCTTTTATGCACCCATACTTTGCATTTGGGACATAAAATGGAGTTTCTGCCTACTCCTTTCCTACACACTGAGCATGGCCATTTCCCAGCTGGGACCAGTGCCCTATTTTCCTTCCTACATACTAGAACTTTAGTCTTAGACAGGTTAATTATAAGGCCTTTTGATTCTATAATATGTATATATATATAATATATAACGAAGGAAATGTGGTACGGAACCAGATGGACCATAACGCACCAAAGTACTCAATAATTAGGGTAGTAGAGTGGGTAATAGGAACGAGTAGGACCCCGACGGCTGAGCTCAAGCCGTTTCGACGGCTAATTCTGGACTAAATGTTTTAGTCCAGAATTAGCCGTCGAAACGGCTTGAGCTCAGCCATCGAGGTCTTACTCGTTCCTATATAATATATATATATATATATATATCATATATAATATATATATATATCATATATATATAATATATATATATTTCTATACCTTTCACTTATATATAATATATATATATATATAATATATCATATATATATAATATATCAGATATATATATTTATATAATATTAAGTTGTTAAACAATATTTAATGATTATGTCAAAGAATGAGTTTTACAGTAGAATGGAAGCACTCAACGTAAAATAATGTTCTACCTTGATTAAATCTTAACCATTTAACATCTCAGGGTATGTCATGTATCATTATATTTTGTCTGATGAGGACGTACTGTTGTACATCCGAAATATGTATAATAAAATGTAATTGATCAAAAGAACATCTATTTTATTAATACTTATATTTTAATATATTTTAATATATATATATATATATATATATATATATATATATATATCATCATCATCATCATTTTATGTCCGCTTTACCCTGCTTGCACGGGTCCTATTCAGCACAGCATCTCTCCACTTGTCACGGTCCTTCGTCATCTCATCGGTGAATTACAGCGATCTGAGGTCTGCTCTCACCACCTCCGCCCATGTGTTTCCTGGTCTACATCTACTGCGTCTTCCCTCCACTGGGACTTCCTGGCACGTCTTCACCCTTGGTTATCCTCCATGCGCATCACATGTCCATACCATCTCAGCTTTCTCTCCTGCACACCACAACTTATCCCTCTCACACCCAGTTTCTTGCTCAACTCGTCTATGTTTGCTCGTTCACGCACCTTGACATTGCACATCCAACGGAGCAGGCTTGTTTCATTTCTCTCCAGACGTCGCATATCTTCTGCATTTGCTGCCCATGTCTCGCTAACGTGCAACATCGCGCATCTCACACAGGCATCATATAACCATCCTTTCCTATGCAGGGAGAAACCTTTCTTTGTCAACAGAGGAAGCAGCTCCCTAAACTTCTTCCAACCCGTCCTTATTCTAGATACTATGGCCTCGGACGCCCCCTCTCATGCTAATCTGATCACTTAGGTACCGGAAGCTATCAACCACTTCTATAGAACCCACCTGCCAACTTTGGATATCCAAACGGAATCTGAATCGATAAGGTCTGGTTTATCGAGTATGTCACTACTTATAAAACAAATTTTGTATTTTATCTGATGAGATCGTACCAAAATTTTTTTTGGTACCCTTGAAATATATATAATAAAATAAATATGGTTTTATAAATATAGTTTCCATTTATTAATATCATTGATATTATACTCCAGGAAACTTGTCGAGTGCTTCGAATCTGTTGAATTACCAGCAAAATAAATATCCCTTTGCTTATATATATATATATATATATATATATATTTAATGTATAATAAACAATACAGTATAATTACCTCATTTCCCGAGGTTTTCCATCTGACGAACGAATGCGGACGCCTCTTGTGTTCGTCCTGTTTGGGAAACCTCGGGTAATGAGGTAATTATACTGTGTTGTTTATTATACATTAAATATTTAGCTCTGTTACTTATATAGAGCACTCTTCATTCCTTTTACTTTTCCCACGGAAACTTCAACATATATATATATATATATATAATTGTTTCTACTTTAGGCACAAGGCCAGCAATTAACCAGTGCATTACTGGTACTTTATTTTATCGACCCCGTAAGGATGAAATATATATAATAACGGTGTATTACTTTTATATAAAAACATAGACATTCCATTTGGAAACTAAATGGAATCCGTGCGTAACATGCTAGACGCGAAATAATGCTCAAATATAATGAAAGGAATAAAAACAAGCTAAAACCTTAGCAAATACCTAGCCATGGTAAAAAAGATTAAAATAGCGAATGAGAAATGTAAAAGAAGTTTTTAAATGTGATACGTGTGATTTTTTAAATTTTAGTTTAGTTTGGTGGTCGCGAAAAAAAGCAAAAAGCACAGACATAGATAAATAGACAGGGATACATTAATAGAGAAATAGACGGGCATTATATATTAGAAGGATAGTGAGGTGGGGCGTTAATATCAGGGCATGTTGCTGAAATCCAGGCGATATATTATATGGATGTATATTACAGATAACATTTATCTGGCTACACTGTAAATACTATCTATATTTACACACATATATACATCCATTGAGGCACTAGATATGTATATAAACCCTTATATATATATATATATATATATATAAACACAGTAATTATAGTGCATATACATATATATATCTATAATCTTTAATAAAAATACATTTCTCTACGTTGAGTGCATTCTAATAAGTCCCACGCAGTGTATGTGTATATATATATATATATATATATATATATATATATACGTATATATATATATATACACACAGTTTCTATTAGGTGTTCTTCTTAAAAGACTCAGTACCGATCAGATTGAAAGAGAGACGAGATATACAGTGATGTGACCTCCGCAATCACTGCCATGGCTTGCTTGTTCCCCACCACAATGAGTCTATAATAAGCTATCATCATCATCGCTAATATTTAGTATCAAGTTAGCCCGTGATCGAGCATACACTTATTATGATAAACAATATTACAGTGGCGACCATCCTGTCTTTGTTATGTTTACAACCACAAATGTGATGCAATATTCTCATCAAAAAGCCAACAAAGGAAACCTCTAAGTGGTCGCTCATCTTGCTAGAAATAACAGCCAAATTTCCCTAAAAAAAACCCACAGCAACCTCCAGCTTTTAAAAAAGAAAATGAAAGGATAGATTAAATAATGTATGTTCCTTAAACTATTTATTTGAGAGAAGGAATTAAAAGACGGAATGGTCATAGCTGGAACGTCTTTGGCCAAAGAAGAGCTGCCCCGTCAGCGCTGACAAAATTAAATGAATAAACCGATTAATTTTCATATACATGTAATGTCATCATATATTTTATATATATATATATGCATGCGTGGAAGAACGGACGTAAAACGGTGATGATGATGATGATGATGATATATATATATATCTGGGGTGTCTTTGTGAGCACATCATCTGCTTATCTCTCTCATATATATATATATAATATATATAAGAACAAAAGATGGTTAAAAGAGTTACATGGAACTCTTTTAACCATCTTTTGTTCTTATATATTATGTATACTCCAGTCCTACAAACTGTAGAGTGCTTCTTATCCGATATCTGCATTGCTTTATTGTACTACAATAAAACTCACCTCCTACACACATATATATATATATACACATGAATATATGCGGGATGAACATCTATACAATTATAGAAGTGTTCAAATTGCAAATGACCAAGTTAGCTAGGTTGAAAGAATACTAATTTAACATAATATGGTTTGCAAGTCTCGATTTAAAATAATAAATCAATAAATTTGAGCTATTTAATTGTAAAAGACTATTTCGAGTTTATAACTCATATATATCTGTATATGTCTATATATATCTGCTTATCTCTCTATATATCTGTCTATCTCTCTCTATATATCTGTCTATTTATATACATCTGCTATCCATCTTTTTATGTCTATCTTTATATCTATCAGTCTATCTATATACATCTGTATATCTGTCAGTCTATCTATCTATATACACCTATCTATCTGTCTGTCTATATCTATGTGTATCTTTATACATCTATCTATCTGTCTGTCTAATGTTTGACTCTCTATCTATCCATCTATCTGTCTAATGTTTGTCTCTCTCTCTATCTATCCATCCATCTATCTATTTAGTGTAATGTTCCACAAACATGTAATTGCTATACAATAAACCTTCTTGTCACTTTTATTCAGAGTTGTGCACTGTCAGTTAAAGAAGCGATTTAAAAATAGCATTTCATCACTTTATTTCTGCTTACCAAAAAATTGAGCTGACGCTATGATGAAAGGTATCCCAACCATGGCTATTCCATCTTTTTGGTATATCATGGAACTAAATTCACCAATGTATCTTATCTTGTGGTGTCGAGTGAGATTTGGCTACTATTTCTAGCATGGCGTCCTTTTTGGTTGCTGGATAAAAAAAAAAAGACCTGTTATATTTAGCTCCAGGTCAGTTATGGTGGTTGCACGAATAGAAATACCAGTAATACACTACAATGTCGCCAATTATAGTATATTATTCAATCCTCCATCTCTACAGATATGTGTCTTTGTGTGGGGAGGGGCTGATTTGAATCATCATGTCAGCCATAGTGGAGGTATTTCAAATCATTTTGTTTTGGTTGCTAATTTCGTCTAAGAAAAGTATTCGCATCATAGAATCACCTTTCCTCACCTTCACACACATATATGTATATAAATGTGAAGAATCAAAACATAACAAATATGTTTGATTTTTGTGCTTCTCAATAGACTCAATGTCTTGAGCCATGATAATTCAAGTGTAAAAGATATATGTATAGAGAGACAAAGGGCCATATGGCCACGAAAAAACACAATATATTGTATGTATACAGAGCACATATTTCAAAGAAAAAATATGTACTCTAGATGGAATAAAAAAAGCTCCCTATACATATATCTTTTATACTTTTATATTTTTATATTTGGGGAGGGTCATATTGTTATAATATTGCCAAAAAATATATATATTATATATATATAGGCTGTCTATTCTAATAAATATTGCCTGTACAGGTAATCAAAGTGTGCATACATTTTGGAGGGACACCCTGCACCCCCCCCCCACACACACGTACGTACGTACGTAGTGGAACTACGTCGCACCTCGCACTATATATATATCCAGAGAGTGTAACTTGGAGTTACTGTAGGTTCTTCACCCGGGTGAGCACTCGATGTTTAGGTTCACTTCAGTGTCGAGGTGTAGAGCTATACAGAGTGTATTATAGTTAAATAAGATATATATACATATATATATATCAGAATGGATGCAGTAAAAAACAGTTAGACCATTATGCACCAGAGTACTCGATACTTGGGACAGTAGAGTGGATAATATGAAAAATTCAGGACCCCAACGGCTGAGCTTCTGCCGTTTCAACAGCTAGATCTAGCTATTAAAACGGCAGAAGCTCCCGAATTTTTCATATATATATATGTAAACAGACAGATAGATATATAGATGAGATTGCTAGACAAACATATATTGATACAAAAATACAAACATAAATAGTTAACAATGGAAAGAGAGAGAGAGAGAACATATAAATATGTGAATGAAAGAGGGATGGGGTCGAGGAATATAGTAGCTGTATTAACCATTTCACGTGCGTTTTTCTAATTAATTGCACTGTATTAATTAATCGATGGAGAATTTTGAGGCATTCACTAAAATTGTTTTGTTTTTTTACTAAGATCGAAACTTAACATATGGTTGTCATGTATAAAATTATGTTAGGTTTTAATTTAAATCGGAAGCTTTTAAAATAGGTGGTTTTTGTTTCATAGAACTAGAGGCCAACTTTAGTCGAGTTGGTATCGAAAAGGTTTAATAATTGTTTCTACTTTTGGCACAAGGCCAGCAACTACCCAGTGCATTACTGGTACTTTATTTTATCGACCCCGTAAGGATGAAAGGCAAAGTTAACCTCGGCGGGATTTGAACTCAGAATGGAAAGGGACGTAACTCTATGCTTCAAAGCATGGTGTCCGACTCTCTACCGATACTGACAATCCACAATAATGAAGTGATGAGAGAGATAAGAAGGATTGTCCACTATAGAATCACTCATAACGATATATACACACAAGGTTACAAATTTAAGGGATTATATCATCTCTAGCAGGAGACCCAGGGGTAGATCCCAAGCAAGATGGTTGGATAACATGCATGAGCTTGGCTGGTCTCACTGGGAGATCCAGCCAGATCAGTTGAAGACAGTTGCTTCTGACAGGATCTGCTAAGAGGAGTGTTTGATGACTGCCTCCCACACAACCCTCTTAGGAATAAGTGGGCGAAGAAGAACATCTTTTTCTGGTACTTTAACTGGTACTTTATTTTATAAAAATACGGATGGATAAAAGATAAAGCTGACCTCAGACGGGATTTGAACACGGAAAAGAAAGTGTCGTAAGTAAATACCACAAGGTACTTTGCCCGACGCTCTAACGATAACACTCAGTAATTTACGTGTATGAAACTATCCATAATTTAAAACGAAATTATATTTCATACATTGTAAATCCAAAATTGAATCAACATCTACAATTAATTTCCCTTCCATTTTCAACGTACAAATACTGAAAGATTACCCATTGCTATTACTATAAAAACAAAGTCGAAACCAACGGGGAAACATCAACATGCTCATTCAACCTACTAGAAATAGCAGTACTCTTCCTTGAACTATGTTATAAAATGGACTTCTGGCAGGTATTTGGGTTAATTTTTACCATTACACCCGTCGGCGACACAGATGTAATGGTCATTTCTTTCCATTTTAAGGGTAGTTATTTGAGAGGTTTGGCTAGAATTTTTTTTAATGTGTTTTGAACGAATATGTCCTTCAAAACTGCCGTAAATTACTGGTTTTCTGTGGTTCTCCCATCCGAGAACTCTACAACATCGGTCTGAGAGACGGGTAAAATAATAAATAAAAATGTACCCGTGTGTGTGTTAATGACTGAGAGATGCTAGCCCACGAACGAGCTTCGCTAAACACGGTCGTTGTATCTATTAGAAATAGCAGCTAAATTTCCCTTAAATTGCACCTTAAGAGGGAGGGAGAAGGAATGACATTTGATAACTTAGTCGATAGATATCCTCGAATCTATTGGCTATTGCTTGAGTGTATTTTGATTGATAGGTATGTCTGCAGGATCAAGGTCGACCTAGGGTTAAACAACAGACACAACAAACACCGAAGGATGAACTGGTTAGCGAACGACATGAAGGTAGAGAAATGAATCCAGGTTACATATATTATACGGTATGAATGGATGAGAGAGAGTGAAAAAGAATGTGTGATAGAAACAGAGAGAGTGAGAAAGAAGAAAGAGAGAGAAGCTGTTAAAATATATCATTTCTCTGAGAGTAAGTTTTGTTTTATAACTTAGGTGGAGGTCATATGGTGACCTTAATCAAAAGGTGACTACGGGCGATAAATACATGTTTGTTGGTGCAATAATTTAACCCCAGGTCAGTCCTGATCCAGTAAAAAACCTAGAATCAAAAGCGTTCCAGACATACCAGTCCTGTCATATATATATATATATATATATATATATATATATATATATATATATATATATATAGTGAGTACCCAGGACTAATTCAAGTGGTGTGATTTGGTCAATTATTTTAGGCATATCCCTTTAAAGCAGCGGTGGTACTGAAGACTGCACACATTTGGATACTTTGGGAACTGTAGTAAATTCGTGCTAAGCGAAATCAAAGAGGACGGGTTTCGATTTTCAGTTCCAACCCAAACCGCGAAATCCCCAACATACATATAAAATACACGAATATAACTTCTATTTTGTCCGACAATTAACAAACTCGAGATTTGAATCATATAAGTAAATATTTTTGAGTGCAAATATATAAAAAAGATAAACAGTAAAGAAATTGAGAAACGAGAGCAGCTTCCATCATTATCTTCAGAAAATTAAATTTCTCGAAGAAGACACGGACAAATAATAAATCGCAGAATATATATATTATTTGGGTTTTTCTTTTTTTTACCAAAGTCAATTTCGAGGAGAAAAATATTGTTAAATTAGTTAGATATTTAAAATAAATCAAACACATCAGACATATATATTGTATCGTGTATCCATGGGCGCTCTTTCTCGATAAACGAGAAAACTTGACTGGTTTTAGAATAAAGATAGATAAGACGGAATGAGGGTTATTAGAATTTTAAAGATATATCGAGACAGAAAAGGTTATATGTTAGAAAGAAAATATTGTTAGGGTTTACTTTGAAATCCTACCTCATTGAAGCTGCACATGCTTGTCTCTTCAGTAACAACCGCGACAGCAAGACGAACTTGCTAGACAGAGAATTCATATCCACTATACCTTCGATGCGATTCAACTATAAAACTATACAACAGTGAAATGATTAATAGCAATCAGGATCTTTCATAAGGCCTTCTGATTTTCCCTGTCGTTTGTATTTTCAGTGTAAACCAAGGACGAAATTTCTCACATAAGTCCAACCAGCGGAGGCAACTACGGAAGCTACGAATGGGCACACTTGCATACAATTCAATCAAAAGTAATGATTAGCATCTAACAATAATTTTTGAAACTCTCAATTTATTATCCTACAGTAATTTGCAGTGAACAAAAGCAAGCCGTTAATTTAATTAGATGAAGCAGACGCTAAAAACAATAGGGATTTTGGTGTGTTGACTACACACATACAAGTTTCCCTTTTTATATACCACCCAATCATCCGCAAAGTTTGGATTTGTGAAGCAGTCATTTTGGGATCTCATGTCAATTTTAAAGAAGTTTGAAAATAAATTTAACAATAAAATAAAATGGATAAGATAATATATTTTATTATATATGCATTTATATTTATGTATATATATAATAAATTAGTACCATATATTTTTATTGAATTCTATAATTTCAAGGGGAAATAATTCTTGCCGGCTTAATTTAACAATGCAAATACATAGCTGGATTCCTTCTTGCCACAGATTTGGAAAGGTGACTCGACAGTCAAATAGTAATGAGGATGAGGCGATTAAGGTCAAGGAACAGGCATGGAAAGACTGGCAGAGAGCAATGCCAAGAAACTAGACGACAAGTATAATTTGCAAGGGGGCAGGAGTGGAAAATATAATTTTTTAATACATGTTTTGCGACGTGAGTGTGAGGTGTTCAGGATTGCGAGGCAGTGTGTCAGAGAAAATCATGATGTTGTTCGGCAGAAGTGTGTCCAAAATAATAATGGTACACTTGCCCTCACCAACGCTGAAAATAAAGTAGCATGAGCGAGCCATTATGAAAGATTGATGAATGAGGAGAACGCATTGGAAGAAGATAGGCCCAAGTGGACCCAACAAACGGACCAGCTGTACAAGTCAGCAACAGTGTAGTAAGTAAAGCAATTAGGGATATGAAGACAGGCAAAGCAGCTGGGTGACCGGCGATAGAGACATGGGTGGTAAATACGGAGAATATACAGAGGCTGGTGAGAAATGAAACAAGTCTGCTCCAGATGTGTTAACATGCATGAATGACGAAGTGCCAGGAATTGCAAGTGTAAGGAAACCAATGCAGAGGAAGACCAAGGAAATGATAGCAGTAATTTATCAGCAAACTCTGGCGTTTGGGGGAGCTGATGTTCTGACAACAAAGTTCTTCATACAATTTATTC
The DNA here is from genome assembly GCA_964016885.1 of Eledone cirrhosa. Lineage (NCBI taxonomy): Eukaryota > Metazoa > Mollusca > Cephalopoda > Octopoda > Eledonidae > Eledone > Eledone cirrhosa. Next base: position 7,298,947 of record OZ024761.1, on the reverse strand, counting down.
AGTAAATAAAATCTCACAATGTTATAAAAGGCCATTGACATTAATAATTGAGTAGTTTCGAATAAAAACAAAACACTATTAAAGGGAACAAAAAACGAAGAAGAAAAAAGAAAAGGAGAGAAGAATCAAGCAACGAAAGAAATGGAGAGGGGGAGCGACAGTCATTACACACTAGTCTGAGCAGTGCCTCAACAACACCCCGTGGTCAAATCAGCAAAAGCGTTATCGTGAAGAATGGCCAGAGACACTCGCTGCAACAGCCGTCCCACCTCACGGGGCTCCCCCTCAAGCAGGCTGAGGTCTTTCTGACTTTACGGAGGAAATCAGTTCTTGTTTACTAAGGTATCAGGTGATGCTGCTGTGTAGATGCTTGGTTATTCCAGCATCATAGTTTCAACATCACTCACAGCATTGCTGTGGGTGTTGGCTAGCCGAAACTCCATCACCCCATGTTGTGGAGTGGGATTCAGTGTGCATAACTTCTTCCCCGTTTTCTTCTTTATCTCCCCCACTTCTTTTCTTTTTTTATTACCCCTCTCCCCCCGTTTTAGTACTGTCTAGCTCGGGTAAATATCCTCTCAGTTCTGGAGCCGGCTGGATTATTCAGAATTGATGGGAAGAGACTAAATAGTATTACCCTTTGTCCCTAGGTAAGAGACAAATGTCTAATCTGGGACGCCACAGTCAGTGACTCTTTTGCTCCCTCAAACATCCTGGATGCCGCAGTAAATGTGAGGGTCACTGCTTCGGTTGCCGAACGGTAGGTGTAAAAGTCAAACTCACTACCTTCAGTTCGGTATTTGTGCCAGCCCTTACCTATGGTCATGGCAATGACAGAAAGAATACAAGTGGCTGAAATGGAGTTCCTCCGAAAGGGTTTGGAGTAATGTTACTCGATAGAGTGCGTAGCTCGGAGATCAGGAGCGAAGAAGAAGCAGAAAACATTTGATTCAAAACAACTCCGTTGTTCCATATTTAAATATATCGAAAGAAAAAGTTGTGTCAAAATTCAACACATGCACATATATAACTCTATAACGGGGGTCAATAAAATAAAATACCAGTAATGTACTGGTGTCGACTTAATCGACCCCCCCCCCCCTCAAATTGCAGGCCTTGGGCCCAAAAGTAGAAACAATTAATAGGGTGGTGGATTGGTAGAATCGGTAGAGCGTTGGACAACTTGCTTTGCGGTATTTAGCTATGGTTTTCTACATTATGAGTTCAACTTTGCTTTTCATTTTTCTAGGGTCGATGTAATCGTTTTCTCCCACTCCCCACAAATTGTTGATCCTTTGCCTAAATCACAACAGTTTAACGTTTTTCCATCAATAGTTAGTACGAAAAGTACATATTTTCCAGATCTAGCTTCGTATGAAAATGATACTTCAAACATTCAGTAAATTAAGCAGGAAAGAATTATTATTAGTAGTATTATTAATTCATTAATCACATAAGCTTAAGTAACTTTATTTTTCATCAATTGATGGTGTAAAATGATTAGTACGAAAAGTAAACATTTCGTTTGAAATCTAGCTTCACTTGAAACGGCAAAATGGCGCCAAACATGTTGTAACACTAAATATATTTTTTTATTAAAGACGAAAGATTAGGTGAACAACAATACGTGATGACTGAAGTAAAATGGTAAATTTGTCTGCCAGGTTAAGTAAGGCTGTTTCGACAATGACGAGGATACTGAATGTCGCTGAAAAGAACGATGCAGCGAAATCATTGGCTGAAGTTTTATCGAGAGGAAACTTTCGCCGGGTAAGTGCAATCAGTGCAGCTTGGACACCATCTGAAAAATCAACGATAATGATAATCTTTTGTTTTTTTCTCAAAATAATTTTTAATGACTCAGTCAAATGAGGTGGGTCAACAGTATTCGTGATCTTCTGTTGTTGTAGCAGATGTGGAAGAACCCATGGTTCACCTGTTGTTATTTAGCTACAGGTCAGCAGTCGTGTGATATTTTAGCCAGGTCAGCCTTGATCGAGAGTCCTATGACAGGTTTCCTGATCCGGTCAACCTTAATCAGGCAGTTCTCCGTTAGACGGCTTTCCAGATGCGATAATCCTTTTTTATTACTTGTGTGCAAGGAAGACAGGGTCACATTATATACAAAGGGTTATTTTTCTAAGACGGGACAAGTAGATTTGACTACTGTTTCTAGCAGGTCGATCTAACACGTAGAGACTTCCTGATTGTTTCTTAAGGGTTTCGATTTTTATTGTCTGATTAATCAACCAGACCTATTATTAAATGTTTTCTGGTCGTACTCAACCTAATGTGTCTGGAAGACGAGGATCACGTTATATAACGTATTATTTTCCTAAGACGTTGTTGTGATTTGAGGGCGATATGGCTGCTATTTCTAGCAGGTCGGGTTCTTTACTGTCTCTTGAACGTTCGGTTTTGGGCATCATTAGCAATAGATCTCCTTTAATGAAAATATACATACGTACGAGTATCTTATGTGATTCACTGGATTCATTCGGCATGTTTCGCTCACACCCGAGCTAACCCTGACCCTAACGTTTATATATATTATACGATTAGGCTATGTAGCCGGTAAACCCTAAAGAGGCGCAACCCACCTCGCTATAGCGTTTCACCAGCTCCTTCCTTCTGTTGTATCTGTTTATGTATTTACGTGTAGATTTGTGTGTATGTAACTAAAGTGTAACGTACGTTACCAATAGACGACTAAATGATTTTAACTTGTTTTTTTTAACAATTGATGGTGGAAAAGATTTCAAATTGTCTTAACTCATGTTGTCTGACACTCTTACCGGCTACATAGCCTCTTCCTATATTATATATATATAATGTGTGTGTCTAAATCAGACGAGATATTTTCTTTATCTGAAATGTATTGTCAATGATGGTCTAGGTCAGGGGCCGGCTACTTCTTTGCCTCCACAGATCGAATGTTAATGACGGATAGCTGGCCGGACGAAGGCCATAAAAGAATAATTATGGAAAATTACACAAGCTAAAATTTAATCACGAGTGTTGACTTTACTTAGAAATAATTTGTATTAACCCCAGATGAATGTAGTAATGGAAAAACATCATTTATTCAATTGAAGATTAAAAATACATCACACAATTTTTAATTGTCTTTTTGGTGTCAAAGAGTTCACACCCGGTTGGTGGTGGACATTAGGTGGAGTGAATCTGTGGTGGTGGACATTAGGTGGAGTGAATCAGTGGTGGTGGACATTAGGTGGAGTGAATCTGTGGTGGTGGACATTAGGTGGAGTGAATCAGTGGTGGTGTGGTGGACATTAGGTGGAGTGAATCTGTGGTAGTGTGGTGGACATTAGGTGGAGTGAATCAGTGGTGGTGGACATTAGGTGGAGTGAATCAGTGGTGGTGTGGTGGACATTAGGTGGAGTGAATCTGTGGTGGTGTGGTGGACATTAGGTGGAGTGAATCTGTGGTGGTGTGGTGGACATTAGGTGGAGTGAATCAATGGTGGTGGACATTAGGTGGAGTGAATCAGTGGTGGTGTGGTGGACATTAGGTGGAGTGAATCTGTGGTGGTGTGGTGGACATTAGGTGGAGTGAATCTGTGGTGGTGTGGTGGACATTAGGTCGAGTGAATCTGTGGTGGTGTGGTGGACATTAGGTGGAGTGAATCTGTGGTGGTGTGGTGGACATTAGGTGGAGTGAATCTGTGGTGGTGTGGTGGACATTAGGTGGAGTGAATCTGTGGTGGTGTGGTGGACATTAGGTGGAGTGAATCTGTGGTGGTGTGGTGGACATTAGGTGGAGTGAATCTGTGGTGGTGGACATTAGGTGGAGTGAATCAGTGGTGGTGGACATTAGGTGGAGTGAATCTGTGGTGGTGGACATTAGGTGGAGTGAATCAGTGGTGGTGTGGTGGACATTAGGTGGAGTGAATCTGTGGTGGACATTAGGTGGAGTGAATCTGTGGTGGTGTGGTGGACATTAGGTGGAGTGAATCTGTGGTGGTGTGGTGGACATTAGGTGGAGTGAATCTGTGGTGGTGTGGTGGACATTAGGTGGAGTGAATCAATGGTGGTGGACATTAGGTGGAGTGAATCTGTGGTGGTGTGGTGGACATTAGGTGGAGTGAATCTGTGGTGGTGGACATTAGGTGGAGTGAATCTGTGGTGGTGGACATTAGGTGGAGTGAATCTGTGGTGGTGTGGTGGACATTAGGTGGAGTGAATCTGTGGTGGTGGACATTAGGTGGAGTGAATCTGTGGTGGTGTGGTGGACATTAGGTGGAGTGAATCTGTGGTAGTGTGGTGGACATTAGGTGGAGTGAATCTGTGGTGGTGGACATTAGGTGGAGTGAATCTGTGGTGGTGGACATTAGGTGGAGTGAATCTGTGGTGGTGGACATTAGGTGGAGTGAATCTGTGGTGGTGGACATTAGGTGGAGTGAATCTGTGGTGGTGGACATTAGGTGGAGTGAATCTGTGGTGGTGGACATTAGGTGGAGTGAATGAGTGGTGGTGTGGTGGACATTAGGTGGAGTGAATCTGTGGTGGTGTGGTGGACATTAGGTGGAGTGAATCTGTGGTGGTGGACATTAGGTGGAGTGAATCTGTGGTGGTGTGGTGGACATTAGGTGGAGTGAATCTGTGGTGGTGTGGTGGACATTAGGTGGAGTGAATCTGTGGTGGTGTGGTGGACATTAGGTGGAGTGAATCTGTGGTGGTGGACATTAGGTGGAGTGAATCTGTGGTGGTGGACATTAGGTGGAGTGAATCTGTGGTGGTGGACATTAGGTGGAGTGAATCTGTGGTGGTGGACATTAGGTGGAGTGAATCTGTGGTGGTGGACATTAGGTGGAGTGAATCTGTGGTGGTGGACATTAGGTGGAGTGAATCTGTGGTGGTGGACATTAGGTGGAGTGAATCTGTGGTGGTGGACATTAGGTGGAGTGAATCTGTGGTGGTGGACATTAGGTGGAGTGAATCTGTGGTGGTGTGGTGGACATTAAGTGGAGTGAATCTGTGGTGGTGTGGTGGACATTAGGTGGAGTGAATCTGTCGTGGTGTGGTGGACATTAGGTGGAGTGAATCAGTGGTGGTGGACATTAGGTGGAGTGAATCAGTGGTGGTGTGGTGGACATTAGGTGGAGTGAATCTGTGGTGGTGGACATTAGGTGGAGTGAATCTGTGGTGGTGGACATTAGGTGGAGTGAATCAGTGGTGGTGTGGTGGACATTAGGTGGAGTGAATCAGTGGTGGTGGACATTAGGTGGAGTGAATCTGTGGTGGTGTGGTGGACATTAGGTGGAGTGAATCTGTGGTGGTGGACATTAGGTGGAGTGAATCTGTGGTGGTGTGGTGGACATTAGGTGGAGTGAATCAGTGGTGGTGTGGTGGACATTAGGTGGAGTGAATCTGTGGTGGTGTGGTGGACATTAGGTGGAGTGAATCAGTGGTGGTGTGGTGGACATTAGGTGGAGTGAATCTGTGGTGGTGTGGTGGACATTAGGTGGAGTGAATCTGTGGTGGTGTGGTGGACATTAGGTGGAGTGAATCTGTGGTGGTGTGGTGGACATTAGGTGGAGTGAATCTGTGGTGGTGTGGTGGACATTAGGTGGAGTGAATCTGTGGTGGTGTGGTGGACATTAGGTGGAGTGAATCTGTGGTGGTGTGGTGGACATTAGGTGGAGTGAATCTGTGGTGGTGTGGTGGACATTAGGTGGAGTGAATCTGTGGTGGTGTGGTGGACATTAGGTGGAGTGAATCTGTGGTGGTGTGGTGGACATTAGGTGGAGTGAATCTGTGGTGGTGTGGTGGACATTAGGTGGAGTGAATCAATGGTGGTGGACATTAGGTGGAGTGAATCAGTGGTGGTGTGGTGGACATTAGGTGGAGTGAATCTGTGGTGGTGTGGTGGACATTAGGTGGAGTGAATCTGTGGTGGTGTGGTGGACATTAGGTCGAGTGAATCTGTGGTGGTGTGGTGGACATTAGGTGGAGTGAATCTGTGGTGGTGTGGTGGACATTAGGTGGAGTGAATCTGTGGTGGTGTGGTGGACATTAGGTGGAGTGAATCTGTGGTGGTGGACATTAGGTGGAGTGAATCTGTGGTGGTGGACATTAGGTGGAGTGAATCTGTGGTGGTGTGGTGGACATTAGGTGGAGTGAATCTGTGGTGGTGGACATTAGGTGGAGTGAATCTGTGGTGGTGTGGTGGACATTAGGTGGAGTGAATCTGTGGTAGTGTGGTGGACATTAGGTGGAGTGAATCTGTGGTGGTGGACATTAGGTGGAGTGAATCTGTGGTGGTGGACATTAGGTGGAGTGAATCTGTGGTGGTGGACATTAGGTGGAGTGAATCTGTGGTGGTGGACATTAGGTGGAGTGAATCTGTGGTGGTGGACATTAGGTGGAGTGAATCTGTGGTGGTGTGGTGGACATTAGGTGGAGTGAATCTGTCGTGGTGTGGTGGACATTAGGTGGAGTGAATCAGTGGTGGTGTGGTGGACATTAGGTGGAGTGAATCTGTGGTGGTGGACATTAGGTGGAGTGAATCTGTGGTGGTGGACATTAGGTGGAGTGAATCAGTGGTGGTGTGGTGGACATTAGGTGGAGTGAATCAGTGGTGGTGGACATTAGGTGGAGTGAATCTGTGGTGGTGTGGTGGACATTAGGTGGAGTGAATCAGTGGTGGTGTGGTGGACATTAGGTGGAGTGAATCTGTGGTGGTGGACATTAGGTGGAGTGAATCAGTGGTGGTGTGGTGGACATTAGGTGGAGTGAATCTGTGGTGGTGGACATTAGGTGGAGTGAATCTGTGGTGGTGTGGTGGACATTAGGTGGAGTGAATCTGTGGTGGTGGACATTAGGTGGAGTGAATCTGTGGTGGTGTGGTGGACATTAGGTGGAGTGAATCTGTGGTGGTGGACATTAGGTGGAGTGAATCAGTGGTGGTGTGGTGGACATTAGGTGGAGTGAATCTGTGGTGGTGGACATTAGGTGGAGTGAATCTGTGGTGGTGTGGTGGACATTAGGTGGAGTGAATCTGTGGTGGTGGACATTAGGTGGAGTGAATCTGTGGTGGTGTGGTGGACATTAGGTGGAGTGAATCTGTGGTGGTGTGGTGGACATTAGGTGGAGTGAATCTGTGGTGGTGGACATTAGGTGGAGTGAATCTGTGGTGGTGGACATTAGGTGGAGTGAATCTGTCGTGGTGTGGTGGACATTAGGTGGAGTGAATCTGTGGTGGTGTGGTGGACATTAGGTGGAGTGAATCAGTGGTAGTGTGGTGGACATTAGGTAGAGTGAATCAGTGGTGGTGTGGTGGACATTAGGTGGAGTGAATCTGTGGTGGTGTGGTGGACATTAGGTGGAGTGAATCAGTGGTAGTGTGGTGGACATTAGGTAGAGTGAATCAGTGGTGGTGTGGTGGACATTAGGTGGAGTGAATCTGTGGTGGTGTGGTGGACATTAGGTGGAGTGAATCAGTGGTAGTGTGGTGGACATTAGGTGGAGTGAATCTGTGGTGGTGTGGTGGACATTAGGTGGAGTGAATCAGTGGTGGTGTGGTGGACATTAGGTGGAGTGAATCTGTGGTGGTGTGGTGGACATTAGGTGGGGTGAATCAGTGGTGGTGTGGTGGACATTAGGTGGAGTGAATCTGTGGTGGTGTGGTGGACATTAGGTGGAGTGAATCTGTGGTGGTGGACATTAGGTGGAGTGAATCTGTGGTAGTGGACATTAGGTGGAGTGAATCTGTGGTGGTGTGGTGGACATTAGGTGGAGTGAATCTGTGGTGGTGTGGTGGACATTAGGTGGAGTGAATCTGTGGTGGTGTGGTGGACATTAGGTGGAGTGAATCAGTGGTGGTGGACATTAGGTGGAGTGAATCAGTGGTGGTGTGGTGGACATTAGGTGGAGTGAATCTGTGGTGGTGGACATTAGGTGGAGTGAATCTGTGGTGGTGTGGTGGACATTAGGTGGAGTGAATCTGTGGTGGTGGACATTAGGTGGAGTGAATCTGTGGTGGTGGACATTAGGTGGAGTGAATCTGTGGTGGTGTGGTGGACATTAGGTGGAGTGAATCTGTGGTGGTGTGGTGGACATTAGGTGGAGTGAATCTGTGGTGGTGTGGTGGACATTAGGTGGAGTGAATCAGTGGTGGTGTGGTGGACATTAGGTGGAGTGAATCTGTGGTGGTGTGGTGGACATTAGGTGGAGTGAATCTGTGGTAGTGTGGTGGACATTAGGTGGAGTGAATCAGTGGTGGTGGACATTAGGTGGAGTGAATCAGTGGTGGTGTGGTGGACATTAGGTGGAGTGAATCTGTGGTGGTGTGGTGGACATTAGGTGGAGTGAATCTGTGGTGGTGTGGTGGACATTAGGTGGAGTGAATCTGTGGTGGTGGACATTAGGTGGAGTGAATCTGTGGTAGTGTGGTGGACATTAGGTGGAGTGAATCTGTGGTAGTGTGGTGGACATTAGGTGGAGTGAATCAGTGGTGGTGTGGTGGACATTAGGTGGAGTGAATCTGTGGTAGTGTGGTGGACATTAGGTGGAGTGAATCAGTGGTGGTGGACATTAGGTGGAGTGAATCAGTGGTGGTGTGGTGGACATTAGGTGGAGTGAATCTGTGGTGGTGTGGTGGACATTAGGTGGAGTGAATCTGTGGTGGTGTGGTGGACATTAGGTGGAGTGAATCTGTGGTGGTGTGGTGGACATTAGGTGGAGTGAATCTGTGGTGGTGTGGTGGACATTAGGTGGAGTGAATCAATGGTGGTGGACATTAGGTGGAGTGAATCAGTGGTGGTGTGGTGGACATTAGGTGGAGTGAATCTGTGGTGGTGTGGTGGACATTAGGTGGAGTGAATCTGTGGTGGTGTGGTGGACATTAGGTGGAGTGAATCTGTGGTGGTGTGGTGGACATTAGGTGGAGTGAATCTGTGGTGGTGTGGTGGACATTAGGTGGAGTGAATCTGTGGTGGTGTGGTGGACATTAGGTGGAGTGAATCTGTGGTGGTGTGGTGGACATTAGGTGGAGTGAATCTGTGGTGGTGGACATTAGGTGGAGTGAATCTGTGGTGGTGTGGTGGACATTAGGTGGAGTGAATCTGTGGTGGTGGACATTAGGTGGAGTGAATCAGTGGTGGTGTGGTGGACATTGGGTGGAGTGAATCAGTGGTGGTGTGGTGGACATTGGGTGGAGTGAATCAGTGGTGGTGTGGTGGACATTAGGTGGAGTGAATCAGTGGTGGTGTGGTGGACATTAGGTGGAGTGAATCTGTGGTGGTGTGGTGGACATTAGGTGGAGTGAATCTGTGGTGGTGTGGTGGACATTAGGTGGAGTGAATCTGTGGTGGTGGACATTAGGTGGAGTGAATCTGTGGTGGTGTGGTGGACATTAGGTGGAGTGAATCTGTGGTGGTGGACATTAGGTGGAGTGAATCTGTGGTGGTGTGGTGGACATTAGGTGGAGTGAATCTGTGGTGGTGGACATTAGGTGGAGTGAATCTGTGGTGGTGCGGTGGACATTAGGTGGAGTGAATCTGTGGTGGTGTGGTGGACATTAGGTGGAGTGAATCTGTGGTGGTGGACATTAGGTGGAGTGAATCAGTGGTGGTGTGGTGGACATTGGGTGGAGTGAATCAGTGGTGGTGTGGTGGACATTGGGTGGAGTGAATCAGTGGTGGTGTGGTGGACATTAGGTGGAGTGAATCAGTGGTGGTGTGGTGGACATTAGGTGGAGTGAATCAGTGGTGGTGGACATTAGGTGGAGTGAATCTGTGGTGGTGGACATCAGGTGGAGTGAATCAGTGGTGGTGTGGTGGACATTAGGTGGAGTGAATCAGTGGTGGTGTGGTGGACATTGGGTGGAGTGAATCTGTGGTGGTGTGGTGGACATTAGGTGGAGTGAATCAGTGGTGGTGGACATTAGGTGGAGTGAATCAGTGGTGGTGTGGTGGACATTAGGTGGAGTGAATCAGTGGTGGTGTGGTGGACATTAGGTGGAGTGAATCTGTGGTGGTGTGGTGGACATTAGGTGGAGTGAATCAGTGGTGGTGGACATTAGGTGGAGTGAATCTGTGGTGGTGGACATTAGGTGGAGTGAATCAGTGGTGGTGTGGTGGACATTAGGTGGAGTGAATCAGTGGTGGTGTGGTGGACATTAGGTGGAGTGAATCTGTGGTGGTGTGGTGGACATTAGGTGGAGTGAATCTGTGGTGGTGGACATTAGGTGGAGTGAATCTGTCGTGGTGTGGTGGACATTAGGTGGAGTGAATCTGTGGTGGTGTGGTGGACATTAGGTGGAGTGAATCTGTGGTGGTGGACATTAGGTGGAGTGAATCTGTGGTGGTGTGGTGGACATTAGGTGGAGTGAATCTGTGGTGGTGTGGTGGACATTAGGTGGAGTGAATCTGTGGTGGTGGACATTAGGTGGAGTGAATCTGTGGTGGTGGACATTAGGTGGAGTGAATCTGTCGTGGTGTGGTGGACATTAGGTGGAGTGAATCTGTGGTGGTGTGGTGGACATTAGGTGGAGTGAATCTGTCGTGGTGTGGTGGACATTAGGTGGAGTGAATCTGTGGTGGTGTGGTGGACATTAGGTGGAGTGAATCTGTGGTGGTGTGGTGGACATTAGGTGGAGTGAATCTGTGGTGGTGGACATTAGGTGGAGTGAATCTGTGGTGGTGGACATTAGGTGGAGTGAATCTGTCGTGGTGTGGTGGACATTAGGTGGAGTGAATCTGTGGTGGTGTGGTGGACATTAGGTGGAGTGAATCTGTCGTGGTGTGGTGGACATTAGGTGGAGTGAATCTGTGGTGGTGTGGTGGACATTAGGTGGAGTGAATCTGTGGTGGTGGACATTAGGTGGAGTGAATCAGTGGTGGTGTGGTGGACATTAGGTGGAGTGAATCAGTGGTGGTGTGGTGGACATTAGGTGGAGTGAATCTGTGGTGGTGTGGTGGACATTAGGTGGAGTGAATCAGTGGTGGTGGACATTAGGTGGAGTGAATCTGTGGTGGTGGACATTAGGTGGAGTGAATCTGTCGTGGTGTGGTGGACATTAGGTGGAGTGAATCTGTGGTGGTGTGGTGGACATTAGGTGGAGTGAATCTGTGGTGGTGGACATTAGGTGGAGTGAATCTGTGGTGGTGTGGTGGACATTAGGTGGAGTGAATCTGTGGTGGTGTGGTGGACATTAGGTGGAGTGAATCTGTGGTGTTGGACATTAGGTGGAGTGAATCTGTGGTGGTGGACATTAGGTGGAGTGAATCTGTCGTGGTGTGGTGGACATTAGGTGGAGTGAATCTGTGGTGGTGTGGTGGACATTAGGTGGAGTGAATCTGTCGTGGTGTGGTGGACATTAGGTGGAGTGAATCTGTCGTGGTGTGGTGGACATTAGGTGGAGTGAATCTGTGGTGGTGTGGTGGACATTAGGTGGAGTGAATCTGTGGTGGTGGACATTAGGTGGAGTGAATCTGTGGTGGTGGACATTAGGTGGAGTGAATCTGTGGTGGTGTGGTGGACATTAGGTGGAGTGAATCTGTGGTGGTGTGGTGGACATTAGGTGGAGTGAATCTGTGGTGGTGTGGTGGACATTAGGTGGAGTGAATCTGTGGTGGTGTGGTGGACATTAGGTGGAGTGAATCAGTGGTGGTGGACATTAGGTGGAGTGAATCTGTGGTGGTGGACATTAGGTGGAGTGAATCAGTGGTGGTGTGGTGGACATTAGGTGGAGTGAATCAGTGGTGGTGTGGTGGACATTAGGTGGAGTGAATCTGTGGTGGTGTGGTGGACATTAGGTGGAGTGAATCAGTGGTGGTGGACATTAGGTGGAGTGAATCTGTGGTGGTGGACATTAGGTGGAGTGAATCAGTGGTGGTGTGGTGGACATTAGGTGGAGTGAATCAGTGGTGGTGTGGTGGACATTAGGTGGAGTGAATCTGTCGTGGTGTGGTGGACATTAGGTGGAGTGAATCTGTGGTGGTGTGGTGGACATTAGGTGGAGTGAATCAGTGGTGGTGGACATTAGGTGGAGTGAATCTGTGGTGGTGGACATTAGGTGGAGTGAATCAGTGGTGGTGTGGTGGACATTAGGTGGAGTGAATCTGTGGTGGTGTGGTGGACATTAGGTGGAGTGAATCAGTGGTGGTGGACATTAGGTGGAGTGAATCAGTGGTGGTGGACATTAGGTGGAGTGAATCAGTGGTGGTGGACATTAGGTGGAGTGAATCAGTGGTGGTGGACATTAGGTGGAGTGAATCTGTGGTGGTGTGGTGGACATTAGGTGGAGTGAATCTGGTGGTGGTGGACATTAGGTGGAGTGAATCAGTGGTGGTGGACATTAGGTGGAGTGAATCAGTGGTGGTGTGGTGGACATTAGGTGGAGTGAATCAGTGGTGGTGTGGTGGACATTAGGTGGAGTGAATCAGTGGTGGTGGACATTAGGTGGAGTGAAACTGTGGTGGTGGACATTAGGTGGAGTGAATCTGTGGTGGTGGACATTAGGTGGAGTGAATCTGTGGTGGTGGACATTAGGTGGAGTGAATCAGTGGTGGTGGACATTAGGTGGAGTGAAACTGTGGTGGTGGACATTAGGTGGAGTGAATCTGTGGTGGTGGACATTAGGTGGAGTGAATCTGTGGTGGTGGACATTAGGTGGAGTGAATCAGTGGTGGTGGACATTAGGTGGAGTGAAACTGTGGTGGTGGACATTAGGTGGAGTGAATCAGTGGTGGTGGACATTAGGTGGAGTGAATCTGTGGTGGTGTGGTGGACATTAGGTGGAGTGAATCTGTGGTGGTGTGGTGGACATTAGGTGGAGTGAATCTGTGGTGGTGTGGTGGACATTAGGTGGAGTGAATCAGTGGTGGTGTGGTGGACATTAGGTGGAGTGAATCAGTGGTGGTGTGGTGGACATTAGGTGGAGTGAATCAGTGGTGGTGGACATTAGGTGGAGTGAATCTGTGGTGGTGGACATTAGGTGGAGTGAATCAGTGGTGGTGTGGTGGACATTAGGTGGAGTGAATCTGTGGTGGTGGACATTAGGTGGAGTGAATCTGTGGTGGTGTGGTGGACATTAGGTGGAGTGAATCAGTGGTGGTGGACATTAGGTGGAGTGAATCTGTGGTGGTGGACATTAGGTGGAGTGAATCAGTGGTGGTGTGGTGGACATTAGGTGGAGTGAATCAGTGGTGGTGTGGTGGACATTAGGTGGAGTGAATCAGTGGTGGTGGACATTAGGTGGAGTGAATCTGTGGTGGTGGACATTAGGTGGAGTGAATCTGGTGGTGTGGTGGACATTAGGTGGAGTGAATCTGTGGTGGTGGACATTAGGTGGAGTGAATCTGTGGTGGTGTGGTGGACATTAGGTGGAGTGAATCAGTGGTGGTGGACATTAGGTGGAGTGAATCTGTGGTGGTGGACATTAGGTGGAGTGAATCAGTGGTGGTGGACATTAGGTGGAGTGAATCTGTGGTGGTGGACATTAGGTGGAGTGAATCTGTGGTGGTGGACATTAGGTGGAGTGAATCAGTGGTGGTGTGGTGGACATTAGGTGGAGTGAATCTGTGGTGGTGTGGTGGACATTAGGTGGAGTGAATCTGTGGTGGTGGACATTAGGTGGAGTGAATCAGTGGTGGTGGACATTAGGTGGAGTGTATCAGTGGTGGTGGACATTAGGTGGAGTGAATCAGTGGTGGTGGACATTAGGTGGAGTGAACTGTGGTTCCAGGGAATACCGATTGAGAAACACTGCATTAGAACGCCGGATAAAATAGTTTGTGGTATTCGTTCCAGCTCTCTGAGTTCAAATCCTGCTGAGCTCAACTTTGCCTTTCATCCTTTCAAGGTAGATAAAAATAGTTACCAGTGTAGTACTGGGGTGGATTCTTCCTTTCTATCAATCTCTCTCTGTGTGTCCTCCTCTGAGAGAAATCAGCTGTGTTCAGACATGGAGGGGAGATGAACTTTGCTGGGTTTTAAAAATGCCCAAATCATGCTATATGTCACTACAGCACTCCTACGACTCCAGGCATTATGGCTCTATCCATACATGCAAGGAATGCTGTGCGAAGGAGATTTAACTGCTAACTCTAGCAGGTCAAGTGGCTACATACAGGCTCCCTCCAATGATACAGTGGTATCATAGTCCAACCCATGCCAATAGGGAATGTGGGTAAAATAGTTTGACCCATGCCAGCCGGGAAAGTGGATTTTAAACAGAGTTCATGATTGACAATAGAGCTTGTTTGAAAAAATGAAAATCTCTGGATTCATTGCATTTATAAGGTTAGGGTTGGTTAAGGTCAGTTTCCCCTTGTGAGCTTGTGTGTGGGGCAGGGTTGGCTCTATCTTCTGTCCAACTAGGCAGCCACTTTGGGCCCAGAACTCAGAGAGCTATATTACTGAGCAATAAAGGATCTCAATTCTGTGGCCCTTTTTATAATTAAATGTGTCCAGAGATGGTTGCTTCTGATAGGACTCTCTGGAAGACATTTCCGAGGACTCTGTCCCCAGGACCCTCCCAGGAATAAGTGGGCAAAGAAGAAGAAATTAAATGAGTAAAGATCTTTGTTGCGTAACAGTCTTGTGGAACTATCTATACATTTAATTGTTTCTACTTTTGGCACAGTGTATTACTGGTACTTTATTTAATCGACCCCCGTAAGGATGAAAGGCTAAGTTAACCTCGGCGGGATTTGAACTCAGATCATAAAGGGCCGTAACTCTTTGCTGCAAAGCATGGCGTCCGACCCTTTACCGATACTGCCAATCCACCAACCCTGCTCAAATATATTAATACCTATCCTATATCACCACCATTAAATGGAACTATCTATACATTTAATTGTTTCTACTTTAGGCACAAGGCCAGCAATTACCCAGTGCATTACTGGTACTTTATTTTATCGACCCCGTAAGGATGAAAGGCAAAGTCAACCTCGGCGGGATTTGAACTCGGATTTGAACTCAGATTTGAACTCAGATTTGAACTCTATACATTTAATGATGGTGATATAGGATAGGTATTAATATATATGTGCAGGGTTGGTGCTACCATTAAGGTTAACTAGGCAACCACCTAGGGCACAGACCTTAGTGAATCGATCCTATAAGGATGAAAGGCAAAGCTAACCTCAGTGGGATCTGAACGTAAAGGACAATAGCTCTATGCTGCAAAGCATATTATCTGACTCTCCACCGATACTACCAACCCACTGCCCTATCAACTCCCAAAATGGTGAAAAGCAAAGTAAGTGGCACTCAGGAGACAGTGATACCCTGTCGACCATCCTCTCCTTTCATATAGCAGAACAACCAGTACTGAACCTTAAAGGATCACAGTTTTATAGAAATTCCTGCAATTAAGTAAAATATATAATAATTGTTTGCGAACAGGGACAACCAAAAAACGTTATAGAAACACAATGGGAAATTATATTTATATTTATATTTTTAATTGTTGGTGAATCAATAATAAACATTGATTACCAGATAAATTATTTATAAGAATATACTGAAGCGAAAACTCAACTTAACTGAGTGTGTTTTACTATTTTTGGCAATATTAGGATGACATGATCCTCCCCAGATATAACAAATAATAATTTACAGTGATCAATAAATAAATCATTAAACATCTTTTCTGTGTCACAGATTTGTGGAGATATCTAAAGTGGTGGAGGAGGTTGTACGGTGTTAGGGTCTGTAACATGGCTTGGGATGAAAGTGGAATCCTCATCACTGTTTTCTACACTAGCATGGGTTAGACGAGTTGTCCTGATGTGAGACAAGCCAAATCAGAACTGATTTTGGCTTGGTTTCTGTGGCTGGCTACCCTTCCCAATGCCAACCATTTACAGAGTGTACTGGGTGTATTTATCACGTCACCAACATTTCTAATCAAAAACAAACTAACCTCTTTTTTGTTTATTTCAGAGAGAAGGACGTTCTGTATACAATAAGATTTATGAATTTGACTCCTATATTTTTAACAAGACTTGTACAATGAGTATGACCTCTGTGTCAGGTCATCTTTTAGGGATTGAGTTTATTGGACTTTACAGAAAATGGTAAGTTGTTTTTATATGTTACTAGACCTCTCATGACACGTTGGGTCACGTTCACTTAAAGATATTTAAAAAAATCATGTCACTTAAAACTAATTTTTAAATAATTAAAATATACACAAACATGTCTCTCTCTTTCAATCTACTCTCTCCCAACCACTATCTCTTTCTCTCTCTCTATTTATGAAGGTACTCGGAAAAACCCCGTATCTTGGGAACCCGTGCTCCAATTTACGCAAAACTTGTATTATTCCATTTGTATTCCCATTTCAGGGGAAACTTCCTTTGACAGTATTTTCCCATTATGTGCCGTTTTGGCTGTATTAAATTACAGACAAGACACAATCAGAGAGTGATTGGCAGAATCGGTAGAGTGTCAGATAACATGCTGAGTTTCCCGTCGAGGTTAGCTTTGCTTTTCATCTTTATGGGGTCAATAAAGTAACAGTAATGCCCTGGAGTCGATTTAACCCTTTAGTATTTAAATCGGCCGCATCCGGCCAGAATTCTCTCATCTCTTTCTCTTCAAACCAATCATAACTGGCCACTCATACTGATGTTAAGGTATTGTTCTCAAAATAAATATGAAAATCTCGTAGATTCGATATTATGTGAGATAATTAAATGAAAATACAATAGTATATATAGAGTAATGTAAATGTTATGTGAGATATTATGTGAAGTAAAGCCTTTACTGTGAAAATACAATAGTATATATAGAGTAATGTAAATGTTATGTGAGATGTTATGTGAGGTAAAGCCTTTACTGTGAAAATACAATAGTATATATAGAGTAATGTAAATGTTATGTGAGATGTTATGTGAAGTAAAGCCTTTACTGTGAAAATACAATAGTATATATAGAGTAATGTAAATGTTATGTGAGATATTATGTGAGGTAAAGCCTTTACTGTGAAAATACAATAGTATATATAGAGTAATGTAAATGTTATGTGAGGTAAAGCCTTTACTGTGAAAATACAATAGTATATATAGAGTAATGTAAATGTTATGTGAGATATTATGTGAGGTAAAGCCTTTACTGTGAAAATACAATAGTATATATAGAGTAATGTAAATGTTATGTGAGATATTATGTGAGATAAAGCCTTTACTGTGAAAATACAATAGTATATATAGAGTAATGTAAATGTTATGTGAGATATTATGTGAGATAAAGCCTTTACTGTGAAAATACAATAGTATATATAGAGTAATGTAAATGTTATGTGAGAAATTATGAGGTAAAGCCTTTACTGTGAAAATACAATAGTATATATAGAGTAATGTAAATGTTATGTGAGAAATTATGAGGTAAAGCCTTTACTGTGAAAATACAATAGTATATATAGAGTAATGTAAATGTTATGTGAGATATGAGGTAAAGCCTTCACTGTGAAAATACAATAGTATATATAGAGCAATGTAAATGTTATGTAGGGTAAAGTCTTTACTGTGAAAATACAATAGTATATATAGAGTCATGTAAATGTTATGTGAGAAATTATGAGGTAAAGCCTTTACTGTGAAAATACAATAGTATATATAGAGTAATGTAAATGTTATGTGAGATATGAGGTAAAGCCTTTACTGTGAAAATACAATAGTATATATAGAGCAATGTAAATGTTATGTGAGGTAAAGTCTTTACTGTGAAAATACAATAGTATATATAGAGTCATGTAAATGTTATGTGGGAAATTATGAGGTAAAGCCTTTACTGTGAAAATACAATAGTATATATAGAGCAATGTAAATGTTATGTGAGATATTATGTGAGGTAAAGCCTTTACAGTGAAAATACAATAGTATATATAGAGTAATGTAAATGTTATGTGAGAAATTATGAGGTAAAGCCTTTACTGTGAAAATACAATAGTATATATAGAGTAATGTAAATGTTATGTGAGATATGAGGTAAAGCCTTTACTGTGAAAATACAATAGTATATATAGAGCAATGTAAATGTTATGTGAGATATTATGTGAGGTAAAGCCTTTACAGTGAAAATACAATAGTATATATAGAGTAATGTAAATGTTATGAGAGATATTATGTGAGGTAAAGCCTTTACAGTGAAAATACAATAGTATATATAGAGTAATGTAAATGTTATGTGAGATATTATGTGAGGTAAAGCCTTTACTGTGACAATACAATAGTATATATAGAGTAATGTAAATGTTATGTGAGATATGAGGTAAAGCCTTTACTGTGAAAATACAATAGTATATATAGAGCAATGTAAATGTTATGTGAGGTAAAGTCTTTACTGTGAAAATACAATAGTATATATAGAGTAATGTAAATGTTATGTGAGAAATTATGAGGTAAAGCCTTTACTGTGAAAATACAATAGTATATATAGAGTAATGTAAATGTTATGTGAGATATGAGGTAAAGCCTTTACTGTGAAAATACAATAGTATATATAGAGCAATGTAAATGTTATGTGAGATATTATGTGAGGTAAAGCCTTTACAGTGAAAATACAATAGTATATATAGAGTAATGTAAATGTTATGAGAGATATTATGTGAGGTAAAGCCTTTACAGTGAAAATACAATAGTATATATAGAGTAATGTAAATGTTATGTGAGATATTATGTGAGGTAAAGCCTTTACTGTGACAATACAATAGTATATATAGAGTAATGTAAATGCTATGTAAGATATTATGTGAGGTAAAGCCTTTACTGTGACAATACAATAGTATATATAGAGTAATGTAAATGTTATGTGAGATATTATGTGAGGTAAAGCCTTTACTGTGACAATACAATAGTATATATAGAGTAATGTAAATGTTATGTGAGATATTATGTGAGGTAAAGCCTTTACTGTGACAATACAATAGTATATATAGAGTAATGTAAATGTTATGTAAGATATTATGTGAGGTAAAGCCTTTACTGTGACAATACAATAGTATATATAGAGTAATATAAATGCTATGTGAGATATTATGTGAGGTAAAGCCTTTACTGTGACAATACAATAGTATATATAGAGTAATGTAAATGTTATGTGAGATATTATGTGAGGTAAAGCCTTTACTGTGACAATACAATAGTATATATAGAGTAATGTAAATGTTATGTAAGATATTATGTGAGGTAAAGCCTTTACTGTGACAATACAATAGTATATATAGAGTAATGTAAATGTTATGTGAGATATTATGTGAGGTAAAGCCTTTACTGTGACAATACAATAGTATATATAGAGTAATGTAAATGTTATGTAAGATATTATGTGAGGTAAAGCCTTTACTGTGACAATACAATAGTATATATAGAGTAATGTAAATGTTATGTGAGATATTATGTGAGGTAAAGCCTTTACTGTGACAATACAATAGTATATATAGAGTAATGTAAATGTTATGTAAGATATTATGTGAGGTAAAGCCTTTACTGTGACAATACAATAGTATATATAGAGTAATGTAAATGTTATGTGAGATATTATGTGAGGTAAAGCCTTTACTGTGACAATACAATAGTATATATAGAGTAATATAAATGCTATGTGAGATATTATGTGAGGTAAAGCCTTTAACAATAGTATATATATAGAGTAATGTAAATGGTAAAGGGTTGATTGACTTTCTCTTTTCCTCAAAATTGTTGGTCTTGTGCCTGAATCAGAAACCATTATGAAAGGCTTAAAATTGTTATACTATAGTGTTTAAGGTCATTTTCCCTGCTAAAAGAGGTGCTACCTATGTGGGCCCCATCAGAGGCATATTACTAGAGGGGCCCATGCACCCCACAAAAATTGTCAGAAATTTTTAAATTAAAAAAAAAATATTGTATACTTTGCTCATTTATTATCGACTAATAGATAATGGTTTGTTATATAGGCACAAGGCCAGCAATTTGGGGAAGGGAAAGTTGATTAAATCGCCCCCAGTGCGTGACTGGTACTTTATTTTATCGACCCTGTAAGGATGAAAGGCAAAGTTAACCTCAGCTGGATTTGGACTCAGATCATAAAGGGCCGTAACTCTGTGCTGCAAAGCATGGCGTCCGACTCTACCGATGCTGACAATCCACCAACTAATATATAATACTCTTGTGTATTTGTCCGGCACACTAGAGATGATTGAGGAAGGGGTGATAACATCGACTGAGGAAGGAAGGGGAGATGACGTTGACTGTGGAAGGAAGGGGTGATGACGTTCACTGAAGAAGGAAGGGGTGATGACGTCGACTGAGGAAGGAAGGGGTGATGACGTCGACTGAGGAAGGAAGGGGTGATGACGTCGACTGAGGAAGGAAGGGGTGATAACATCGACTGAGGAAGGAAGGGGTGATGACGTCGACTGAGGAAGGAAGGGGTGATGACGTCGACTGAGGAAGGAAGGGGTGATGACGTCGACTGAGGAAGGAAGGGGTGATGACGTCGACTGAGGAAGGAAGGGGTGATGACGTCGACTGAGGAAGGAAGGGGTGATGACGTCGACTGAGGAAGGAAGGGGTGATAACATCGACTGAGGAAGGAAGGGGTGATGACGTCGACTGAGGAAGGAAGGGGTGATGACGTTGACTGAGGAAGGAAGGGGTGATGACGTCGACTGAGGAAGGAAGGGGTGATGACGTCGACTGAGGAAGGAAGGGGTGATGACGTCGACTGAGGAAGGAAGGGGTGATGACGTCGACTGAGGAAGGAAGGGGTGATGACGTTGACTGAGGAAGGAAGGGGTGATGACGTCGACTGAGGAAGGAAGGGGTGATGACGTCGACTGAGGAAGGAAGGGGTGATGACGTCGACTGAGGAAGGAAGGGGTGATGACGTCGACTGAGGAAGGAAGGGGTGATGACGTCGACTGAGGAAGGAAGGGGTGATGACGTTCACTGAAGAAGGAAGGGGTGATGACGTCGACTGAGGAAGGAAGGGGTGATGACGTCGACTGAGGAAGGAAGGGGTGATGACGTCGACTGAGGAAGGAAGGGGTGATGACGTCGACTGAGGAAGGAAGGGGTGATGACGTCGACTGAGGAAGGAAGGGGTGATGACGTTGACTGAGGAAGGAAGGGGTGATGACGTCGACTGAGGAAGGAAGGGGTGATGACGTCGACTGAGGAAGGAAGGGGTGATGACGTCGACTGAGGAAGGAAGGGGTGATGACGTCGACTGAGGAAGGAAGGGGTGATGACGTCGACTGAGGAAGGAAGGGGTGATGACGTTCACTGAAGAAGGAAGGGGTGATGACGTCGACTGAGGAAGGAAGGGGTGATGACGTCGACTGAGGAAGGAAGGGGTGATGACGTTGACTGAGGAAGGAAGGGGTGATGACGTCGACTGAGGAAGGAAGGGGTGATGACGTCGACTGAGGAAGGAAGGGGTGATGACGTCGACTGACGAAGGAAGGGGTGATGACGTCGACTGAGGAAGGAAGGGGTGATGACGTCGACTGAGGAAGGAAGGGGTGATAACATCGACTGAGGAAGGAAGGGGTGATGACGTCGACTGAGGAAGGAAGGGGTGATGACGTTGACTGTGGAAGGAAGGGGTGATGACGTCGACTGAGGAAGGAAGGGGTGATGACGTCGACTGAGGAAGAAAGGGGTGATGACGTCGACTGAGGAAGGAAGGGGTGATGACGTCGACTGAGGAAGGCAGGGGTGATGACGTTGACTGTGGAAGGAAGAGGTGATAACATCGACTGAGGAAGGAAGGGGTGATGACGTCGACTGAGGAAGGAAGGGGTGATGACGTTGACTGTGGAAGGAAGGGGTGATGACGTCGACTGAGGAAGGAAGGGGTGATGACGTCGACTGAGGAAGGAAGGGGTGATGACGTCGACTGAGGAAGGAAGGGGTGATGACGTCGACTGTGGAAGGAAGGGGTGATGACGTCGACTGTGGAAGGAAGGGGAGATGACGTTGACTGTGGAAGGAAGGGGTGATGACGTCGACTGAGGAAGGAAGGGGTGATGACGTCGACTGTGGAAGGAAGGGGAGATGACGTTGACTGTGGAAGGAAGGGGTGATGACGTTCACTGAAGAAGGAAGGGGTGATGACGTCGACTGAGGAAGGAAGGGGTGATGACGTCGACTGAGGAAGGAAGGGGTGATGACGTCGACTGAGGAAGGAAGGGGTGATTATGTCGACTGAGGAAGGAAGGGGTGATGACGTCGACTGAAGAAGGAAGGGGTGATGACGTCGACTGAGGAAGGAGGGGGTGATGACGCCGACTGAGGAAGGAAGGGGTGATTATGTCGACTGAGGAAGGAAGGGGTGATGACGTCGACTGAGGAAGGAAGGGGTGATGACGTCAACTGAGGAAGGAAGGGGTGATGACGTTGACTGAGGAAGGAAGGGGGTGATGACGTCGACTGAGGAAGGAAGGGGTGATGACGTTGACTGTGGAAGGAAGAGGTGATAACATCGACTGAGGAAGGAAGGTGTGATGACGTCGACTGAGGAAGGAAGGGGTGATAACATCGACTGAGGAAGGAAGGGGAGATGACGTTGACTGTGGAAGGAAGGGGTGATGACGTTCACTGAAGAAGGAAGGGGTGATGACGTCGACTGAGGAAGGAAGGGGTGATTATGTCGACTGAGGAAGGAAGGGGTGATGACGTCGACTGAAGAAGGAAGGGGTGATGACGTCGACTGAAGAAGGAAGGGGTGATGACGTCGACTGAAGAAGGAAGGGGTGATGACGTCGACTGAGGAAGGAAGGGGTGATTATGTCGACTGAGGAAGGAAGGGGTGATGACGTCGACTGAGGAAGGAAGGGGTGGCAGCATCCAATATTCGCTACATCTGTGTGTGTATATGTATAGTGAATTGGCTACACACATTGGCTGTTATGATTATGTGTGTGTTTGTGTAAATTATATTTATATACAATATTTGTGTGTGTGTTTATTTAGAAAGATACATAGACAATAGAATTACAAACACACACGAGACGGATCTACATCATCATCATCATCATCATCATCGTTTAATGTCCATCTTCCACGCTAGCATGGGTTTGGACGGGAATTTTCACACTTGAGGCAAGATTGGTTGTCTCGCTCGCATAGGACTGTCTGGCGGGTTTTCTACGGTTGGATGCCCTTCCTAACACCAACCACGTTTACAGTGTGGACTGGGAGGTTTTTACCGTGTTACCTACACGGCCACATTACAGCGTGGACTGTCTGTGTTTTTTCTCCTGACACCTACACAACCTCATTTATTTAGGACTGGATGTTGTGGTACCAACATAACTTTACAGAGAAAGGGGTGGTGTTGATGAGGGTGGGGTAGTTGGGGTAGTGGGAGGGTGTGTGTGTGTGTGTGTGTATATTTGATTAAGAGATGCCTACTGACTTTAGGTTTCATACATATATGTAAACAGGCACACTTAGAAAACAATGATTATTACATACACATCTATGTGATGACTGAGGGAGGAGGGGTGCTGGTGGGGAACTATAGAAGTCCAGTGTTCTAAGATTCGTCACAGTTGTGTTTGTATGTGTAATGTTAAAGCATTGGCCTTGCAATCGAAAGGTTGTGAGTTCAATTCTCAGACCGGGTGATGTGTTGTTTCCTTGAGCAAGACACTTTATTTCACATTGCTCCAGTTTACTCAGCTGTAGAAATGAGATGATAGGGACTGGGGTCCCTATCATTCCACTGCAAAGTGGTTGTGGAGGTGCCACGGCAAAAAAGCACCCAGCACTCACTGTAAATGAAGTTGGTGTTAGGAAGGGCATCCAGCTGTAGAAATCAAGCCAGAATCAGTTCCCGTCCCACCCTTGCAAGCAGGGAAAAGCAGACGTAAAATGAAATGATGATGATGATGATGAATGATTTGGCAAAAGTAGAAACAATTCATTTCTTTGTTTCTCACTTGAAATAACATTCCCGATGTTGTTTTTTTCAGGACTATGTGTAACCCGATTAGTTTATTTGAAGCTAAAATACAGAAATATTGCCCACCAGATTTTCTCAATATAAAGGTACCTTGTATTATTTTCTTCCACTAATGTCATCACTATTTTTATTTCATGTCCACTTTCCCAGCTGTCACGGGTTGAGTGGGTCACTATGGTTGTAGACTGATAAAATACATCCAGTACACTGTAAAATGGCAGTACTAGTTCCATGATAAAATACATCCAGTACACTGTAAAATGGCAGTACTAGTTCCATGATAAAATACATCCAGTACACTGTAAAATGACAGTACTAGTTCCATGATAAAATACATCCAGTACACTGTAAAATGGCAGTACTAGTTCCATGATAAAATACATCCAGTACACTGTAAAATGGCAGTACTAGTTCCATGATAAAATACATCCAGTACACTGTAAAATGACAGTACTAGTTCCATGATAAAATACATCCAGTACACTGTAAAATGGCAGTACTAGTTCCATGATAAAATACATCCAGTACACTGTAAAATGGCAGTACTAGTTCCATGATAAAATACATCCAGTACGCTGTAAAATGACAGTACTAGTTCCATGATAAAATACATCCAGTACACTGTAAAATGGCAGTACTAGTTCCATGATAAAATACATCCAGTACACTGTAAAATGGCAGTACTAGTTCCATGATAAAATACATCCAGTACACTGTAAAATGACAGTACTAGTTCTATGATAAAATACATCCAGTACACTGTAAAATGGCAGTACTAGTTCCATGATAAAATACATCCAGTACACTGTAAAATGACAGTACTAGTTCCATGATAAAATACATCCAGTACACTGTAAAATGACAGTACTAGTTCCATGATAAAATACATCCAGTACACTGTAAAATGGCAGTACTAGTTCCATGATAAAATACATCCAGTACACTGTAAAATGACAGTACTAGTTCCATGATAAAATACATCCAGTACACTGTAAAATGGCAGTACTAGTTCCATGATAAAATACATCCAGTACACTGTAAAATGGCAGTACTAGTTCCATGATAAAATACATCCAGTACACTGTAAAATGACAGTACTAGTTCCATGATAAAATACATCCAGTACACTGTAAAATGGCAGTACTAGTTCCATGATAAAATACATCCAGTACACTGTAAAATGACAGTACTAGTTCCATGATAAAATACATCCAGTACACTGTAAAATGACAGTACTAGTTCCATGATAAAATACATCCAGTACACTGTAAAATGGCAGTACTAGTTCCATGATAAAATACATCCAGTACACTGTAAAATGACAGTACTAGTTCCATGATAAAATACATCCAGTACACTGTAAAATGGCAGTACTAGTTCCATGATAAAATACATCCAGTACACTGTAAAATGACAGTACTAGTTCCATGATAAAATACATCCAGTACACTGTAAAATGGCAGTACTAGTTCCATGATAGAATGCACCCAGTATACTCTGTAAAGTTGTACTAGTTCCGTGATAAAATACATCCAGTACACTCTGTAAAGTTGTACTGGTGCCATGATAAAATACACCCATTATACTCTGTAAAGTTGTAGTGATGGTGCCATGATAAAATGCACCCAGAACATTCTGTAAACTTGTAGTTCTGGTTCGATGATAAAATACACCCAGTACGTGCTGGTGTCATGATAAAATACGCCCAGTATACTCTGTATTGTGGTAGTGCTGGTGCCATGATAAAATGCACCCAGTACACTATAAAATGGTAGTGCTGGTGTCATGATAAAATACACCCAGTATACTCTGTATTGTGGTAGTGTTGGTGTCATGATAAAATACACCCAGTATACTCTGTAAAGTGGTAATGCTGGCTCCATGATAAAATGCACCCAGTACACTCTGTAAAGTGGTTAATGTTTGGAAGGGCACCTGAAATATGGAACGCATGAGCATGAGAGCAAACTAAGGAAAAACTAAAGTTCTGATGAGCAAGAAAGAAAACAGGACCCTGATCCCATCAGGAAAGTGGCCCTGCTTAATATGTAGAAAAGGAGTAGGTACTAACTCTATACCAGGGGTCCCCAACCTTTTGGGATCGCGGGCCGGATAGCCATGCAGCGGTGGCCCCGCGGGCCGGACGCACAATTAATACTACTTATATACAAATAAGTAATCGTTTATTTATCCCTTATGTTAGATTTGAAACAAAGTTCAATATTGATACTTAGAGCTGTCCCAAGCAGAAAAATACATTTAAACATTGTTTTATTCGGCAATATCGATAGATCAGGTGCAAATTTATTGCAAACTGTACCCTTTTTAGAACCCTCGCGAGCAGGATAAAGGCCTTCGCTGGCCAGATTGAAACCCGCCGGGGGCTGGGGACCCCTGCTCTATACGATGGACACAATGTAAATCTTAGGTATACAAAAGGTGTGGTGGTATAGTTTGGAAGTCTAACAGAAAAGGTAAACTTTGTATGTGGCAGATACACAAGGATAGATGGAAAAAGTTCAGAAAGCTACTACCTCTGTTGACAGAAAAAGGTTTCTCTCTAGGATGGAAAGACCAGCTATATGTTGTGTGTGTACGAAGTGTGATGTTACATGGTGGTGAGGTATGAGCAGTGAACATAGAGGATATTCAAAGGCTGAAGAGAAATGAAACAGGCATGCCTCAATGAATGTGCAATGTTAATATATGTGAAAGGTAATGCAGAGATGAGCTGAGAGAGTGGCTGGATATATGAGGAAACAGATGTAGTGTTCTGGAGAGAAGACTGCACTGGTATGGACATGTGATAAGTATGGATGATGATTGTTGGGTGAAGAAGTGCCAATGTTCATTATTATTTAACGATAACTGTTTCTACTTTTGGCACAAGGCCAGCAATTACTCCAGTGTATTACTGGTACTTTATTTTATCGACCCCGTAAGGATGAAAGGCAAAGTTAACATTATTTAACGATAATGGCGGTGGATTGGCAGAACGTCAGAGGCTATGCTTTGCAGCATAGAGTTATGGCCCTTTACGTTCTGAGTTCAATAACTTTGTCTTTCATCTTTACTGGGTCGATAAAATACAGTACCAGTAATGCACTGGGGTAATTGCTGGCCTTGTGCTAAAAGTAGAAACAATTATTATACAACCATGTCCAGTCCATGCTGTTGCTGCTGGTGGTAGTAGTGGTGGGGGTGATAATAGTAGTGGTGGGGGTGATAATAGTAGTAGTGAGGGTGATAATAGTAGTGGTGAGGGTGATAATAGTAGTGGTGAGGGTGATAATAGTAGTGGTGGGGGTGATAATAGTAGTGGTTGGGGTGATAATAGTAGTGGTGGGGGTGATAATAGTAGTGGTAATACAAATGGTGATGGTGTTAATATTTTCTTTATTTTCTTTTTTATTCATCTCTAAGAAAACTCTGGAAGAAGAGATCCGTAGATGTCAGTCTTTAATCATCTGGACTGATTGTGACAGAGAAGGTGAAAATATTGGTTTTGAAATCATTGAAGTATGTCAGGCAGGTAATTTTGGGTGTTTCTACCTTTATTAACCTTTACAGTGAAGTACACTGTCCTCTGTGTTTTAACACTTTCAGTGACCTGGTATACCTATTGAGATACCCTTTCATTGTGTATACATATATATATGGAGGCACATGGCTTAGTGGTTAGAGTATTGTCCTTGCAATCGAAAGGTTGTGAGTTCAATTCTCAGACCGGGTGATGTGTTGTTTCCTTGAGCAAGACACTTTATTTCACATTGCTCCAGTTTACTCAGCTGTAGAAATGAGATGATAGGGACTGGGGTCCCTATCATTCCACTGTAAAGTGGTGGTGGAGGTGCCATGGCAAAAAAACACCCAGCACTGTAAATGAGGTTGGTGTTAGGAAGGGCATCCAGCTGTAGAAATCAAGCCAGAATCAGTTCCCGTCCCACCCTTGCAAGCAGGGACAAGCGGACGTAAAATGATGATGATGATGATACACAGTTGCCACCTGGTATTCACAGGGGTTACGTCCCTAGAGCACCTGTGAAGAGTGAAAAACTGCAAATATTGGACGTGGTCCATAAAAATGTCTATAAATGTCAAAACAACGTAAAATATAGGCCGGCAAATACGGTTTATTGTTGTTGTTAATAATTTAGTGTTAAAAAGAATGAAAAAAGCCATAAAAAGATGGCGGAAGATATTTACGATTCCGAGAATATGCGGTGGTTTCCACGAACAATTATTAGTTAGGTTCTAAGGAAAATTCCATGAATATTCCATACACTGCACACACACACACACACACACACACACACACACACACACGTGGTGTATTGTTATAGTTAATGTTGTTTTTGTTTTTACAGTGAAAGCTAATATAAACATCTACCGAGCCAAGTTTTCTGAAATAACTCCACAGTAAGTACCCCCCACTTGGGTGTCTTCTTATCTAGCAAGCCAGCCACAGTAAGTACCCCCCACTTGGGTGTCTTCTTATCTTGCAAGCCAGCCACAGTAAATACCCCCCACTTGGGTGTCTTCTTATCTAGCAAGCCAGCCACAGTAAGTACCCCCCACTTGGGTGTCTTCTTATCTAGCAAGCCAGCCACAGTAAGTACCCCCCACTTGGGTGTCTTCTTATCTAGCAAGC
This sequence comes from Eledone cirrhosa, assembly GCA_964016885.1. Lineage (NCBI taxonomy): Eukaryota > Metazoa > Mollusca > Cephalopoda > Octopoda > Eledonidae > Eledone > Eledone cirrhosa. The sequence continues at coordinate 7,270,366 of OZ024761.1, read as the reverse complement.
CAGCCACAGTAAGTACCCCCCACTTGGGTGTCTTCTTATCTAGCAAGCCAGCCACAGTAAGTACCCCCCACTTGGGTGTCTTCTTATCTAGCAAGCCAGCCACAGTAAGTACCCCCCACTTGGGTGTCTTCTTATCTAGCAAGCCAGCCACAGTAAATACCCCCCACTTGGGTGTCTTCTTATCTAGCAAGCCAGCCACAGTAAATACCCCCCACTTGGGTGTCTTCTTATCTAGCAAGCCAGCCACAGTAAATACCCTCCACTCAGATGTCTTCTTATCTAGCAAGCCAGCCACAGTAAATACCCCCCACTCAGATGTCTTCATATCTAGCAAACCAGCCACAGTAAGTACCCCACTCAGGTGTCTTATCTAGCAAGCCAGCCACAGTAAATACCCCCTACTTGGGTGTTTTCTTATCTAGCAAGCCAGCCACAGTAAGTCCCCAAATACACAAACCTACCTCTGTTAACAGCAAAATATTCGCCTCTACAAAAGAAAGGTTGGCTTGGCTGTATGATGCTCATCGTCGAAGTGTGATGTTGCATGGTGGTGAGACATGGGCAGTGATCATGGAAGATATGTGAAGGATGGAGAGAAATGAAGGAAGCATGCTTTGTTGGATATGCAATGCATAGATCATCGAGAGAGAAACTTGGTATAAGGAGAATCAGATGTATTGTGCAGGAGAAAAGACTGCACTGGTACAGCCATGTGATGCGTATGGATGATGAGAGCTGGGTGAAGAAATGCCAAGAAATCTCTGGAAAGGAGACCAAGGAAGATCTGGACAGAGGTTGTTGGAGCTGAACTTGTTTGACAATGGATTGAGATTTATGGAGAGTTATTGTGCTGGAAAGGACCTGTCCAATCTATTCTAGCATGATAAAATGGTGATGATAATCATGATATATATATATATATATATATATTTATTAAAATAACAGATTAATGTTTAAGAAAAGAATCGCTGCTTTCACCCTTAACGGGATCTTCTGAAACTAACAAAGTCAATCTGTAAACGCAGAACTGGATATTTCAAAATATCTTCAATTTTAATATTATTACTATATATATATATATATATATATGTATATATATATTATATGCGACCAGTGCTTTGAGAAAACAACACCAAACTTCAGCACTGAGCATATAAAAAAATTGAAATAACAGAAGTAAGCTTTATTCTATCGTTATGTTCTTCTGTTTTCTACTGTTCATGTTCTAGCTGTCTGATGAGGTCATAGCTGTTGTATAATGGTTATCACTGAAATATATATAACAGCGAATATGAATAAATGAAGTTAATTTTAACCTGTTGACTTACACTTCTTGTATATATATATATATGAGCAAGACATAGTCAGCTGATCTGGCTTGTCTCACAACCGGACAACTCATGTAACCCATGCTAGCGTGGAAAAATGGGCGTTAAATGGTGATGATATATATATATATATATATAGAGAGAGAGTGAGAGAGAGATAGATACATGCTGTGTACTTTGTAGAGTGCGGGGACAGGAGCTGAAGGCCTCCTCCACTCCGGCCTGTCTGTGATGTCAGTAGTTAAGTATTGGCACTGTGACAACCCAGCCAATCCTGCACAACAAGTAAAACTCACATTAACCCTTTAGCATTTACATTACTCTATATTTACCATTGTATTATCATGGTAAACACTTTATTTCACATAATATCGAAGCTATGAGATTTGGATATTATTTCTTTTGAGAACAATACCTTAACATCAGTATGAGTGGCCAGATATGGCCGGTTTGAGCAGAAAGAGGTGAGAGAATTCTGGCTGGATACAGCCGGTTTAAATGCCTAAGGGTTATGGATTGGCAGTATCGGTAGAGAGTCGGACACCATGCTTTGACGCTTAGAGTTACGGCCCTTTCCATTCTTAATTCAAATCTCGCCGAGGTTAACTTTGCCTTTCATCTTTACGGGGTCGATAAAATAAAGTACCAGTAATGCACTGGGTAATTGCTGGCCTTGTGCCAAAAGTAGAAACAATTATTTATTATGAGAACAATACCTTAACATCAGTATGAGTGGCCAGATACGGTTGGTTTGTTAAAGGGTTAAATGATGATATTGATGATGATGATATCAGCCATTCATACAAATAGTTTCTTTTCTAATTCTTTTTTCTATTTTGTTTGTTTTTCTTTGTCAGGGCTGTGAACCGAGCCTGCCAAAATCTCGTCCCTCCCGATGAAAATACTTCTAAAGCTGTTGATGCGAGGATGGAACTTGATCTTCGAATTGGTTAGTAAAACCTCATCATGACTATAGCACTGGTTAGTCTGGTAGAATTAGTGGAGTGTGAGACAGTGGTAGAGTTAGTGGAGTGAGATAGTGGTAGAGTTAGTGGAGTGTGAGACAGTGGTACAGTTAGTGGAGTGTGAGACAGTGGTACAGTTAGTGGAGTGTGAGACAGTGGTACAGTTAGTGGAGTGTGAGACAGTGGTTGAGTTAGTGGAGTGTGAGACAGTGGTACAGTTAGTGGAGTGTGAGACAGTGGTACAGTTAGTGGAGTGAGAGACTGGTAGAGTTAGTGGAGTGTGAGACAGTGGTACAGTTAGTGGAGTGTGAGACAGTGGTACAGTTAGTGGAGTGTGAGACAGTGGTAGAGTTAGTGGAGTGTGAGACAGTGGTACAGTTAGTGGAGTGTGAGACAGTGGTAGAATTAGTGGAGTGTGAGACAGTCGTACAGTTAGTAAGGAGACGGCGGTTCGCGGGCCACATCCTTCGTTTGCCGGCTGATCGACCTGCTCATATTGCCATGGATTGGGTACCAGAAGGTGGCAGGAGAGAACGGGAAAGACCATGAAAAACATGGCGGAGCACATTCAGGGAGGACCTGCGGGAGATGGGAATTACCTGGAGAGGTGTTAGAAGGGCCGCCAGTGACAGGATCAAGTGGAGGAAGCTGGTCGCCCAATGTTCCACAAGGGACTGGAGGAACTAAGACTAAGACTAAGATATATTTATGTCCTGATATTTCGAGGTTAAAATCTCTTCCGAGAAATATCAGAAGGTAAAAACACTTCTTTATTTATTCGTCCATTTCACATTGCCGTGGCTATCAAACTTGAATTCTTTATACCATATACAATGTTCAGTAAACTACAAATTCCTCCTTTTATATATATATATATGAGAGACGTAAAATAAGAAAATTATAAAATTAACTTACTTACTAAAATATCACTTCCAACTAATTAGTTTCTGGAATGGAGTAAATATATTTTCCGAAGCTTAGCTGAGAATAGACTTCCCTGACGACGGAATGTTTCTCTATATCTTCTTCGGAAAATATATTTACTCCATTCCAGAAACTAATTAGTTGGAAGTGATATTTTAGTAAGTAAGTTAATTTTATAATTTTCTTATTTTACGTCTTTCATATAATTGTTCTGCATCCCCCTGCATTGAACCACAATGTTACTAAGACAAAACCTATATATTTGCTAGCATTGATATGCATCTGTATGTATATATATGTTACTAGATATTAATTCTTTATATATATATATATATATATATTTTCCCCTCCCCACACATCCAGGAGCTGCCTTCACACGTTTCCAGACTCTACGACTTCAGAAAGTTTTTCCTGACTCTCTCGCTGATCATCTCATTAGTTATGGCAGCTGTCAGTTCCCAACCCTTGGCTTCGTTGTTGAACGATACAAACAGGTTGAGGCCTTCATTGCTGAACCATTTTGGAAGTTAAAAGGTGAGTCTATATCAATTTCAGTGATGTCATTGTTGTCGTTGTCACCACCACCACCATTGTTGTTGTTTTTACTTGCTTCATCATCGTCATCATCATCATCATCATCATCACTATTTCACGTCTGTTCTTCCGTGCTAGCATGGGTTAGACGGGTTGTCCTGTTGTGGGCAGTGTCCGCTCGGCTGACCTTGTCTTGCTCATACGGGAACTGATTCTGGCTTGATTTCTACAGCTGGATGCCCTTCCTAACACCAACCTCATTTACAGTGAGTGCTGGGTGCTTTTTTGCCGTTGCTTCATCATCATCATCATCATCATCATCATCACTATTTCACGTCCGTTCTTCCATGCTAGCATGGGTTAGACGGGTTGTCCTGTTGTGGCCAGTGTCCGCTCGGCTGACCTTGTCTTGCTCATACAGGAACTGATTCTGGCTTGATTTCTACAGCTGGATGCCCTTCCTAACACCAACCTCATTTACAGTGAGTGGTGGGTGCTTTTTTGCCGTGGCACCTCCACGACCACTTTTTGCAGTGGGAGGGTGTGGGGCATATTGTCTATATGCTTCAGCTTCGGCTGTGTGCTTATATATATATATATATATATATATATATATATATATATATATATACACAGCTGCATGCTTATATATATATATATATTCAGCTTCGGCTGCGTGCTTATATATATATATATATACAGCTGCATGCTTATATATATATATATATATATATATATATATACAGTGTACCTCCGGTTATTTGCAGAATTTTCCTTAGATCCTAATTAATAATTGTTTCTACTTTAGGCACAAGGCCAGCAATTACCCAGTGCATTACTGGTACTTTATTTTATCGACCCCGTAAGGATGAAAGGCAAAGATCCTAATTAATAATAATTGTTCATGGGAACCACCACATATTCACAATATCATAAATACCTTACACAATTTTTTAATGGATTTTTTGTGGCAATATATATTTTTTCATGCTTTTTAATGCTGAATTATTAATAACAATACACCATATTTGCTGGCCAATATTTTACGTTATGTTTTGGCTAGTCCAGAAATAGCCGTCGAAACGGCTTGAGCTCTGCCGTCGGGGTCAAACATTTTTCTATTACCCACTCTACTACCCTAAGTATTGAGTATTCTGGTGCGTTATGGTCCATCTGGTTCCTTACCACACCTCCGTTATATATATATATATACATACACACACAGTTGTCCCCTATTATTCGCGAGGGTTACACTCCTAGAGCACCTGCGAAGAATGAAAAACCACGAATATTGGACATGGTCCATAAAAAATGCCTATAAATGTCAAAATATAACATAAAATATAATAAAAAAGGGAAAGTCTTATGTGAAGAGGCATCCAATAGGCAGGCAAATATGGTATATTGTTATATTATATTGTTATATTGTTGTTATATTATATTGTTATATTATACTGTAATATTGTTGTTATATTATATTGTTATATTATACTGTTATATTGTTGTTATATTATATTGTTATATTATATTGTTATATTGTTGTTATATTATATTGTTATATTATACTGTTATATTGTTGTTATATTATATTGTTATATTATACTGTTATATTGTTGTTATATTATATTGTTATATTATACTGTTATATTGTTATTATATTATATTGTTATATTATATTGTTACATTGTTGGTATATTATATTGTTATTAATAATTTAGTGTTAAAAAAATATATATTTCCACGAAAAAAGCCATTAAAAAATCATGGAAGATATTTACGTTTCCGCGAATATACGGTGGTTTCCATGAACAATTATTAGTTAGGGACTAAGGAAAATTCTGCTAATAACCAGGAAAATTCTGCTAATAACCAGGACTGCGAATTTCGAGACTGTGAATGCCGGGAGTACACTGTATATCTATATTAATAAAGCTGACAGCCGTATGTAACAAACTTCTGGCAAAACGGCTGGACCAAACAGCACCAAATTTGCACCATAGATGTAACTTTTTCCAAGAAAGAAAGTGTACATATTTTCAACAGTAATACTGTACTATATATTTTCAACAGTAGTACTGTACTGCATATTTTCAACAGTAATACTATACTACATATTTTCAACAGTAGTACTGTACTATATATTTTCAACAGTAATACTATACTGCATATTTTCAACAGTAATACTATACTATATATTTTCAACAGTAATACTATATATTTTCAACAGTAGTACTGTACTATATATTTTCAACAGTAATACTGTACTATATATTTTCAACAGTAGTACTGTACTATATATTTTTAACAGTAATACTGTACTATATATTTTCAACAGTAATACTGTACTATATATTTTAAACAGTAATACTGTACTATATATTTTAAACAGTAATACTGTACTATATATTTTAAACAGTAGTACTGTACTATATATTTTCAACAGTAATACTATACTATATATTTTCAACAGTAATACTGTACTATATATTTTAAACAGTAGTACTGTACTATATATTTTCAACAGTAATACTGTACTATATATTTTCAACAGTAATACTATACTACACATTTTCAACAGTAATACTGTACTATATATTTTCAACAGTAATACTATACTATATATTTTCAACAGTAGTACTGTACTATATATTTTTAACAGTAATACTATACTATATATTTTTAACAGTAATACTGTACTATATATTTTCAACAGTAATACTATACTATATATTTTCAACAGTAAGCAGCAAACAGCTACAGGAAACAAAAACTACCAAATTCTGGGAGGGCTCTGTAGAAACAGTAGACAGCTTTTGCTACCTAGGTGACCGAATTAACAGTGGAGGTGGGTGTTCTGAAAGTACATTAGTCAGAGTAAGAACGGGATGGAAGAAGTTCAGGAAGCTACTACCACTGCTAGCTGCAAAAGGTTTTTCCCTCAAAAACGAAAGGTAGACTGTATGATGTGTGCATACGAACAGCAATGTTACATGGTTGTGAGACCTGGGCTTTGTGTGTAGAAGACTTGCGTAGATTAGAAAGAAATGAAGCTTGCGTTCTCCGATGAATGTGTAATAGTAATATACGCAAATGGCAAAGCATAAACAAATTAAGAGAGAGGCTAAGCATAAGAGGAATCAAATGTTGTGTGCAGGAGAGGAGATTATGTTGGTATGGACATATGATGACAGCTGCATAAAAAGGTGCAGAGCACTAAAAGTCGATGGAAGCCTTGGAGTGGGGAGACCCAAGAAGAACTGGAATGAGGTGATAAAAACTGACCTTGCCCAATTGTACCTCTCAAAGGCGATGACAGTTACCAAGACCTCTGGCGCTACGCAATAATACAGAAGACCCGAGTTCCAACGGGTACAAGCCGAAGCTGAAGCATATAGACAATATGCCCCCCCCCCCCCCCCCCCCCCCCCAGGAGGGGCATCCAGCTGTAGAAACCAAGCCAAAATCAGGCCTGTATTAGCAAGACACGGTCACCTGACCTGTTATTGCCCACAACAGGACAACCCGTCTAACCCATGCTAACGTGGAGACATTGACGTAAAACGGTGATGATTATGATGATGATGCATGCATGTATACAGACATAGCATTTCTGTTTATCAAAGTCCATAATAATATCAATATTGTTTTTATTTTCAGTCACACACATACGTGATGAGGTTCTGGCAGAATTTGTTTGGAAAAGGTAAACAGGCTTTTGTTGTTGCTTCTGTTGTTGGTGTTGTCACAAACTGAGAACTGCCATGCCAAGAGAGAGAGACCTCATCTTGCTCACATGTTTCGTTTGGTTTCTATGGCTAGATGCTCTTCCTAATGTCAGCCACATTACAGGGTGTACTGGATGTGATTTTATAGCTCCAGCACTACCACTTTACAGAGTGTACTGGGTGTATTTTATCAAGACACCAGCTCTACCACTTTACAGAGTGTACTGGGTGTATTTTATCAAGACACCAGCCCTACCACTTTACAGAGTGTACTGGATGTGTTTTATGGCACCAGCACTAGATAGGTTGTTCATACTAAGAAGTCCTTCTATGAGTCTTTATTTTTTGAGTTCAAATTCCATTGAGGTTAACTTTGCGTTTCGTCTTTACAAGATTGAGAAAATAAAGTACCAGTAACAGACTGGGGTTGATATAAGCAACTTTTCCTTCTCCCAAATTGTTGCTCTTGTGCCTCAATCAAAAACAATTATAGTTATTATTATTAACCCTTTAGTTGGCAGGGGATTTGCAGTACCGGTAGAGCGTCAGACACCATGGCAGTATCGGTAGAGGGTCGGATGCCATGCTTTCCAGCATAGTTAGGTCCCTTTATGGTCTGAGTTCAAATCCCGCTGAGGTTAACTTTGCCTTTCAATCTTACGGGGTCGATAAAATAAAGTACCAGTAATGTACTGGGTAATTGCTGGCCTTGTGCCAAAAGTTGAAACAATTATTAACCCTTTAGCATTTACATTACTCTATATATACTATTGTATTTTCATGGTAAAGGCTTTACCTCACATAATATCTCACATAACATTTACATTACTCTATATATACTATTGTATTTTCATGGTAAAGGCTTTACCTCACATAATATCTCACATAACATTTACATTACTCTATATATACTATTGTATTTTCACAGTAAAGGCTTTACCTCACATAATATCTTACATAACATTCACATTACTCTATATATACTATTGTATTTTCACAGTAAAGGCTTTACCTCACATAATATCTCACATAACATTCACATTACTCTATATATACTATAGTATTTTCATGGTAAAGGCTTTACCTCACATAATATCTCACATAACATTTATATTACTCTATATATACTATTGTATTTTCATGGTAAAGGCTTTACCTCTCATAATATCTCGCATAACATTTATATTACTCTATATATACTATTGTATTTTCATGGTAAAGGCTTTACCTCACATAATATCTCACATAACATTTATATTACTCTATATATACTATTGTATTTTCATGGTAAAGGCTTTACCTCACATAATATCTCACATAACATTTATATTACTCTATATATACTATTGTATTTTCATGGTAAAGGCTTTACCTAACATAATATCTCACATAACATTCACATTACTCTATATATACTATTGTATTTTCATGGTAAAGGCTTTACCTCACATAATACCTCACATAATATTTACATTACTCTATATATACTATTGTATTTTCATGGTAAAGGCTTTACCTCACATGATATCTTACAGTGTCAGATACCATGGCAGTATCTGTAGAGTGTCAGACACCATGGCAGTATAGGTAGAGTGTCAGACAACATGGCAGTATAGGTAGAGTGTCAGACACCATGGCAGTATAGGTAGAGTGTCAGCTATCATGGCAGTATAGGTAGAGTGCCAGATACCATGGCAGTATAGGTAGAGTGCCAGATACCATGGCAGTATAGGTAGAGTGTCAGACAACATGGCAGTATAGGTAGAGGGTCAGACACCATGGCAGTATAGGTAGAGTGTCAGACACCATGGCAGTATAGGTAGAGTGTTAGATACCACGGCAGTATAGGTAGAGTGTCAGACACCATGGCAGTATAGGTAGAGGGTCAGACAACATGGCAGTATAGGTAGAGTGTCAGACACCATGGCAGTATAGGTAGAGGGTCAGACACCATGGCAGTATAGGTAGAGTGTCAGACAACATGGCAGTATAGGTAGAGGGTCAGACACCATGGCAGTATAGGTAGAGTGTTAGATACCATGGCAGTATAGGTAGAGGGTCAGACACCATGGCAGTATAGGTAGAGTGTCAGACAACATGGCAGTATAGGTAGAGTGTCAGACACCATGGCAGTATAGGTAGAGTGTCAGACACCATGGCAGTATTGGTAGAGTGTCAGACACCATGGCAGTATTGGTAGAGTGTCAGACACCATGGCAGTATAGGTAGAGTGTCAGACATCATGGCAGTATAGGTAGAGTGTCAGACAACATGGCAGTATAGGTAGAGTGTCAGACATCATGGCAGTATAGGTAGAGGGTCAGACACCATGGCAGTATTGGTAGAGTGTCAGACACCATGGCAGTATAGGTAGAGTGTCAGACACCATGGCAGTATTGGTAGAGTGTCAGACACCATGGCAGTATTGGTAGAGTGTCAGACACCATGGCAGTATAGGTAGAGTGTCAGACATCATGGCAGTATAGGTAGAGTGTCAGACAACATGGCAGTATAGGTAGAGTGTCAGACACCATGGCAGTATAGGTAGAGTGTCAGACACCATGGCAGTATAGGTAGAGTGTTAGATACCACGGCAGTATAGGTAGAGTGTCAGACACCATGGCAGTATAGGTAGAGGGTCAGACAACATGGCAGTATAGGTAGAGTGTCAGACACCATGGCAGTATAGGTAGAGGGTCAGACACCATGGCAGTATAGGTAGAGTGTCAGACATCATGGCAGTATAGGTAGAGGGTCAGACAACATGGCAGTATAGGTAGAGTGTCAGACATCATGGCAGTATAGGTAGAGTGTCAGACAACATGGCAGTATAGGTAGAGTGTCAGACATCATGGCAGTATAGGTAGAGGGTCAGACACCATGGCAGTATTGGTAGAGTGTCAGACACCATGGCAGTATAGGTAGAGTGTCAGACATCATGGCAGTATAGGTAGAGGGTCAAACACCATGGCAGTATTGGTAGAGTGTCAGACACCATGGAAGTATAGGTAGAGTGTCAGACACCATGGCAGTATAGGCAGAGTGTCAGACATCATGGCAGTATAGGTAGAGTGTCAGACAACATGGCAGTATAGGTAGAGTGTCAGACATCATGGCAGTATAGGTAGAGGGTCAGACAACATTGCAGTATAGGTAGAGTGTCAGACATCATGGCAGTATAGGTAGAGGGTCAGACACCATGGCAGTATTGGTAGAGTGTCAGACACCATGGAAGTATAGGTAGAGTGTCAGACATCATGGCAGTATAGGTAGAGTGTCAGACACCATGGCAGTATTGGTAGAGTGTCAGACACCATGGCAGTATAGGTAGAGTGTCAGACATCATGGCAGTATAGGTAGAGTGTCAGACAACATGGCAGTATAGGTAGAGTGTCAGACATCATGGCAGTATAGGTAGAGGGTCAGACACCATGGCAGTATTGGTAGAGTGTCAGACACCATGGCAGTATAGGTAGAGTGTCAGACATCATGGCAGTATAGGTAGAGGGTCAGACAACATGGCATCAGACACCATGCTTTGCAGCATAGAGTTATAACTCTTTATGGTCTGATTTCAAATCCCGCTGAGGTTAGCTTTGCCTTTCATCCTTACAGAGTCGATAAAATAAAGTACACTCTCTCTTTCACATATATATATATATACACCTTCTCTCTCTCTCTCTCTCTCTCTCTCTAGGAAGCACCTGTTTGATTATTTGGCATGTTTGGTCTTTTATGAACACTGTCTTGAGGTAAGTACCTATTATACACACCTGTATATTATATACCTATTATACACACCTGTATATTGTATACCTATTATACACACCTGTATATTGTATACCTATTATACACACCTGTATATTATATACCTATTATACACACCTGTATATTATATACCTATTATACACACCTGTATATTATATACCTATTATACACACCTGTATATTGTATACCTATTATACACACCTATATATTGTATGTATACACTGAGGATGAACTCGGAGCTGTACGGGAGCCTCCCAAATGTCAGCTCAATAGTGACACAGAGGAGACTGAGGTTAGCTGGACATGCTCACCGACATCCAGAGTTGACATTGCATTCAGTGCTTCTGTGGGAGCCCCTACATGGACACACTGGAAGAGGGAGACCAAGGCTAACATGTTAATGCCCTAAGCACAGACACTGGTCTGTTGGAGATGCAGGACATGGCAGCGATAATGAGGGAGACAGGGACTGCTGGAGAGAACTCGTCCATGGATCTCAGGAATTTTACCTGCCCTAGATAGATAGATAGGTAATTATATATACACACCTGTATATTGTATATCTATTATACACAGCTGTGTACTGTATACCTACTATACACACATATATTGTATATCTATTATACACAGCTGTGTACTGTATACCTACTATACACACATATATTGTATATCTATTATACACAGCTGTGTACTGTATACCTACTATACACACATATATTGTATATCTATTATACACACCTGTATATTGTATATCTATTATACACACCTATATATTGTACTAGCAGTGGTAGCCGGCGTTGCACGGGATAAGGTATTTTGGAACACGGGCCGCCAACAGACCTAATCGTGGAAAAACTGCATGCCTGGACAATATGTAAAGAAAATAAACCGAATACTCTGATGGCTGGATAATCTTTAAGATTTTCTATTCCAAGGGAAATAACTCTGAATGCGAATTAGACGTAACGCCTCAAAAAAGCCCCAAAAAGCTGAAAAAATGAAGTTTTTCACCTAATGCGGGCCCTAGGCCATAAAAAAAGTTGGATTTTCTTTGCTAGCGGTATGAAAAAGAGACTGACAAATACATAGTTACAATTTCAAGGAAATCGGTCTGACGTAACACCTCAAAAAACCCCTAAAAAGCTGAAAAAATGCAGTTTTTCACCTAATGCGGGCCCTAGGGGATAAAAAAATACACCCTATCCCTCGACCATTACCATCTGTTCAACAGACAATTTTTATTCACTATTCCAGTTTCCTACTGCAGTCGTTTGTGATGTGAAAAGTCGAGAAAAAAGTAAATGGCGTCCTCAACCATTACACACAGTGGTAAGTTATTGACCCCTCCATCACCATATTTCTAATGAAAGACACTGTCTATGTCATTAACCCTTCCATCACCATATTTCTAATGAAAGACACTGTCTATGTCATTAACCCCTCCATCACCATATTTCTAATGAAAGACACTGTCTATGTCATTAACCCCTCCATCACCATATTTCTAATGAAAGACACTGTCTATGTCATTAACCCCTCCATCACCATATTTCTAATGAAAGACACTGTCTATGTCATTAACCCCTCCATCACCATATTTCTAATGAAAGACACTGTCTATGTCATTAACCCCTCCATCACCATATTTCTAATGAAAGACACTGTCTATGTCATTAACCCCTCCATCACCATATTTCTAATGAAAGACACTGTCTATGTCATTAACCCCTCCATCACCATATTTCTAATGAAAGACACTGTCTATGTCATTAACCCTTCCATCACCATATTTCTAATGAAAGACACTGTCTATGTCATTAACCCCTCCATCACCATATTTCTAATGAAAGACACTGTCTATGTCATTAACCCTTCCATTACCATATTTCTAGTGAAAGACACTGTCTATGTCATTAACCCTTCCATCACCATATTTCTAATGAAAGACACTGTCTATGTCATTAACCCTTCCATCACCATATTTCTAATGAAAGACACTGTCTATGTCATTAACCCCTCCATCACCATATTTCTAATGAAAGACACTGTCTATGTCATTAACCCCTCCATCACCATATTTCTAATGAAAGACACTGTCTATGTCATTAACCCCTCCATCACCATATTTCTAATGAAAGACACTGTCTATGTCATTAACCCCTCCATCACCATATTTCTAATGAAAGACACTGTCTATGTCATTAACCCTTCCATTACCATATTTCTAATGAAAGACACTGTCTATGTCATTAACCCTTCCATCACCATATTTCTAATGAAAGACACTGTCTATGTCATTAACCCTTTCATTACCATATTTCTAATGAAAGACACTGTCTATGTCATTAACCCTTCCATCACCATATTTCTAATGAAAGACACTGTCTATGTCATTAACCCTTTCATTACCATATTTCTAATGAAAGACACTGTCTATGTCTTTAACCCCTCCATCACCATATTTCTAATGAAAGACACTGTCTATGTCATTAACCCTTCCATTACCATATTTCTAATGAAAGACACTGTCTATGTCATTAACCCTTTCATTACCACATTTCTAATGAAAGACACTGTCTATGTCATTAACCCTTTCATTACCATATTTCTAATGAAAGACACTGTCTATGTCATTAACCCTTCCATTACCATATTTCTAATGAAAGACACTGTCTATGTCATTAACCCTTCCATTACCATATTTCTAATGAAAGACACTACCTATGTCATTAACCCTTTCATTACCATATTTCTAATGAAAGACACTGTCTATGTCATTAACCCTTTCATTACCACATTTCTAATGAAAGACACTGTCTATGTCATTAACCCTTTCATTACCACATTTCTAATGAAAGACACTGTCTATGTCATTAACCCTTCCATTACCATATTTCTAATGAAAGACACTGTCTATGTCATTAACCCTTCCATTACCATATTTCTAATGAAAGACACTACCTATGTCATTAACCCTTTCATTACCATATTTCTAATGAAAGACACTGTCTATGTCATTAACCCTTTCATTACCACATTTCTAATGAAAGACACTGTCTATGTCATTAACCCTTTCATTACCACATTTCTAATGAAAGACACTGTCTATGTCATTAACCCTTCCATTACCATATTTCTAATGAAAGACACTGTCTATGTCATTAACCCTTCCATTACCATATTTCTAATGAAAGACACTACCTATGTCATTAACCCTTTCATTACCATATTTCTAATGAAAGACACTGTCTATGTCATTAACCCTTTCATTACCACATTTCTAATGAAAGACACTGTCTATGTCATTAACCCTTTCATTACCACATTTCTAATGAAAGACACTGTCTATGTCATTAACCCTTCCATTACCATATTTCTAATGAAAGACACTGTCTATGTCATTAACCCTTCCATTACCATATTTCTAATGAAAGACACTACCTATGTCATTAACCCTTTCATTACCATATTTCTAATGAAAGACACTGTCTATGTCATTAACCCTTTCATTACCACATTTCTAATGAAAGACACTGTCTATGTCATTAACCCTTTCATTACCACATTTCTAATGAAAGACACTGTCTATGTCATTAACCCTTCCATTACCATATTTCTAATGAAAGACACTGTCTATGTCATTAACCCTTCCATTACCATATTTCTAATGAAAGACACTACCTATGTCATTAACCCTTTCATTACCATATTTCTAATGAAAGACACTGTCTATGTCATTAACCCTTTCATTACCACATTTCTAATGAAAGACACTGTCTATGTCATTAACCCTTCCATTACCATATTTCTAATGAAAGACACTGTCTATGTCATTAACCCTTCCATTACCATATTTCTAATGAAAGACACTGTCTATGTCATTAACCCTTTCATTACCATATTTCTAATGAAAGACACTGTCTATGTCATTAACCCTTCCATTACCATATCTCTAATGAAAGACACTGTCTATGTCATTAACCCTTTCATTGCCATATTTCTAATGAAAGACACTGTCTATGTCATTAACCCTTTCATTACCATATTTCTAATGAAAGACACTGTCTATGTCATTAACCCTTCCATTACCATATTTCTAATGAAAGACACTGTCTATGTCATTAACCCTTCCATTACCATATTTCTAATGAAAGACACTGTCTATGTCATTAACCCTTTCATTACCACATTTCTAATGAAAGACACTGTCTATGTCATTAACCCTTCCATTACCATATTTCTAATGAAAGACACTGTCTATGTCATTAACCCTTTCATTACCATATTTCTAATGAAAGACACTGTCTATGTCATTAACCCTTCCATCACCATATTTCTAATGAAAGACACTGTCTATGTCATTAACCCTTTCATTACCATATTTCTAATGAAAGACACTATCTATGTCATTAACCCTTCCATTACCATATTTCTAATGAAAGACACTGTCTATGTCATTAACCCTTTCATTACCATATTTCTAATGAAAGACACTGTCTATGTCATTAACCCTTCCATTACCATATTTCTAATGAAAGACACTATCTATGTCATTAACCCTTCCATTACCATATTTCTAATGAAAGACACTGTCTATGTCATTAACCCTTTCATTACCATATTTCTAATGAAAGACACTGTCTATGTCATTAACCCTTTCATTACCATATTTCTAATGAAAGACACTGTCTATGTCATTAACCCTTTCATTACCATATTTCTAATGAAAGACACTGTCTATGTCATTAACCCTTTCATTACCATATTTCTAATGAAAGACACTGTCTATGTCATTAACCCTTTCATTACCATATTTCTAATGAAAGACACTGTCTATGTCATTAACCCTTCCATTACCATATTTCTAATGAAAGACACTGTCTATGTCATTAACCCTTTCATTACCATATTTCTAACGAAAGACACTGTCTATGTCATTAACCCTTTCATTACCATATTTCTAATGAAAGACACTGTCTATGTCATTAACCCTTCCATTACCATATTTCTAATGAAAGACACTGTCTATGTCATTAACCCTTTCATTACCATATTTCTAATGAAAGACACTGTCTATGTCATTAACCCTTCCATCACCATATTTCTAATGAAAGACACTACCTATGTCATTAACCCTTTCATTACCATATTTCTAATGAAAGACACTGTCTATGTCATTAACCCTTTCATTACCATATTTCTAATGAAAGACACTACCTATGTCATTAACCCTTTCATTACCATATTTCTAATGAAAGACACTGTCTATGTCATTAACCCTTTCATTACCATATTTCTAATGAAAGACACTACCTATGTCATTAACCCTTTCATTACCATATTTCTAATGAAAGACACTGTCTATGTCATTAACCCTTTCATCACCATATTTCTAATGAAAGACACTGTCTATGTCATTAACCCTTTCATTACCATATTTCTAATGAAAGACACTACCTATGTCATTAACCCTTTCATTACCATATTTCTAATGAAAGACACTGTCTATGTCATTAACCCTTCCATTACCATATTTCTAATGAAAGACACGACCTATGTCATTAACCCTTTCATTACCATATTTCTAATGAAAGACACTGTCTATGTCATTAACCCTTTCATTACCATATTTCTAATGAAAGACACTGTCTATGTCATTAACCCTTTCATTACCATATTTCTAATGAAAGACACTACCTATGTCATTAACCCTTTCATTACCATATTTCTAATGAAAGACACTGTCTATGTCATTAACCCTTCCATCACCATATTTCTAATGAAAGACACTGTCTATGTCATTAACCCTTTCATTACCATATTTCTAATGAAAGACACTGTCTATGTCATTAACCCTTCCATTACCATATTTCTAATGAAAGACACTGTCTATGTCATTAACCCTTTCATTACCATATTTCTAATGAAAGACACTGTCTATGTCATTAACCCTTTCATTACCATATTTCTAATGAAAGACACTGTCTATGTCATTAACCCTTTCATTACCATATTTCTAATGAAAGACACGACCTATGTCATTAACCCTTCCATCACCATATTTTTAATGAAAGACACTGTCTATGTCATTAACCCTTTCATTACCATATTTCTAATGAAAGACACTGTCTATGTCATTAACCCTTTCATTACCATATTTCTAATGAAAGACACTGTCTATGTCATTAACCCTTTCATTACCATATTTCTAATGAAAGACACTGTCTATGTCATTAACCCTTTCATTACCATATTTCTAATGAAAGACACTGTCTATGTCATTAACCCTTTCATTACCATATTTCTAATGAAAGACACGACCTATGTCATTAACCCTTCCATCACCATATTTCTAATGAAAGACACTGTCTATGTCATTAACCCTTTCATTACCATATTTCTAATGAAAGACACTACCTATGTCATTAACCCTTTCATTACCATATTTCTAATGAAAGACACTGTCTATGTCATTAACCCTTTCATTGCCATATTTCTAATGAAAGACACTGTCTATGTCATTAACCCTTTCATTACCATATTTCTAATGAAAGACACTGTCTATGTCATTAACCCTTTCATTACCATATTTCTAATGAAAGACACTGTCTATGTCATTAACCCTTTCATTGCCATATTTCTAATGAAAGACACTGTCTATGTCATTAACCCTTTCATTGCCATATTTCTAATGAAAGACACTGTCTATGTCATTAACCCTTTCATTACCATATTTCTAATGAAAGACACTGTCTATGTCATTAACCCTTTCATTGCCATATTTCTAATGAAAGACACTGTCTATGTCATTAACCCTTTCATTACCATATTTCTAATGAAAGACACTGTCTATGTCATTAACCCTTTCATTACCATATTTCTAATGAAAGACACTGTCTATGTCATTAACCCTTCCATCACCATATTTCTAATGAAAGACACTGTCTATGTCATTAACCCTTCCATTACCATATTTCTAATGAAAGACACGACCTATGTCATTAACCCTTCCATCACCATATTTCTAATGAAAGACACTGTCTATGTCATTAACCCTTTCATTACCATATTTCTAATGAAAGACACTGTCTATGTCATTAACCCTTCCATCACCATATTTCTAATGAAAGACACTGTCTATGTCATTAACCCTTCCATTACCATATTTCTAATGAAAGACACGACCTATGTCATTAACCCTTCCATCACCATATTTCTAATGAAAGACACTGTCTATGTCATTAACCCTTTCATTACCATATTTCTAATGAAAGACACTGTCTATGTCATTAACCCTTCCATCACCATATTTCTAATGAAAGACACTGTCTATGTCATTAACCCTTCCATCACCATATTTCTAATGAAAGACACTGTCTATGTCATTAACCCTTTCATTACCATATTTCTAATGAAAGACACTGTCCATGTCATTAACCCTTTCATTACCATATTTCTAATGAAAGACACTGTCTATGTCATTAACCCTTTCATTACCATATTTCTAATGAAAGACACTATCTATGCCATTAACCTTTTCATTACCATATTTCTAATGAAAGACACTGTCTATGTCATTAACCCTTCCATCACCATATTTCTAATGAAAGACACTGTCTGTGTCATTAACCCTTTCATAACCATATTTCTAATGAAAGACACTGTCTATGTCATTAACCCTTTCATTACCATATTTCTAATGAAAGACACTATCTATGTCATTAACCCTTCCATCACCATATTTCTAATGAAAGACACTGTCTATGTCATTAACCCTTTCATTACCATATTTCTAATGAAAGACACTGTCTATGTCATTAACCCTTTCATTACCATATTTCTAATGAAAGACACTGTCTATGTCATTAACCCTTTCATTACCATATTTCTAATGAAAGACACTGTCTATGTCATTAACCCTTTCATTACCATATTTCTAATGAAAGACACTATCTATGTCATTAACCCTTTCATTACCATATTTCTAATGAAAGACACTGTCTATGTCATTAACCCTTCCATCACCATATTTCTAATGAAAGACACTGTCTATGTCATTAACCCTTTCATTACCATATTTCTAATGAAAGACACTATCTATGCCATTAACCTTTTCATTACCATATTTCTAATGAAAGACACTGTCTATGTCATTAACCCTTTCATTACCATATTTCTAATGAAAGACACTGTCTATGTCATTAACCCTTTCATTACCATATTTCTAATGAAAGACACTATCTATGTCATTAACCCTTCCATCACCATATTTCTAATGAAAGACACTGTCTATGTCATTAACCCTTTCATTACCATATTTCTAATGAAAGACACTGTCTATGTCATTAACCCTTTCATTACCATATTTCTAATGAAAGACACTGTCTATGTCATTAACCCTTTCATTACCATATTTCTAATGAAAGACACTGTCTATGTCATTAACCCTTTCATTACCATATTTCTAATGAAAGACACTATCTATGTCATTAACCCTTCCATCACCATATTTCTAATGAAAGACACTGTCTATGTCATTAACCCTTCCATCACCATATTTCTAATGAAAGACACTGTCTGTGTCATTAACCCTTTCATTATCATATTTCTAATGAAAGACACTGTCTATGTCATTAACCCTTCCATCACCATATTTCTAATGAAAGACACTGTCTGTGTCATTAACCCTTCCATCACCATATTTCTAATGAAAGACACTGTCTGTGTCATTAACCCTTTCATTACCATATTTCTAAGGAAAGACACTGTCTATGTCATTAACCCTTTCATTATCATATTTCTAATGAAAGACACTGTCTGTGTCATTAACCCTTTCATTACCATATTTCTAAGGAAAGACACTGTCTATGTCATTAACCCTTTCATTATCATATTTCTAATGAAAGACACTGTCTGTGTCATTAACCCTTTCATTACCATATTTCTAATGAAAGACACTGTCTATGTCATTAACCCTTCCATCACCATATTTCTAATGAAAGACACTGTCTGTGTCATTAACCCTTTCATTACCATATTTCTAAGGAAAGACACTGTCTATGTCATTAACCCTTCCATCACCATATTTCTAATGAAAGACACTGTCTGTGTCATTAACCCTTTCATTACCATATTTCTAATGAAAGACACTGTCTATGTCATTAACCCTTCCATCACCATATTTCTAATGAAAGACACTGTCTGTGTCATTAACCCTTTCATTACCATATATCTAATGAAAGACACTGTCTATGTCATTAACCCTTCCATCACCATATTTCTAATGAAAGACACTGTCTGTGTCATTAACCCTTTCATTACCATATATCTAATGAAAGACACTGTCTATGTCATTAACCCTTCCATCACCATATTTCTAATGAAAGACACTGTCTGTGTCATTAACCCTTTCATTACCATATTTCTAATGAAAGACACTGTCTATGTCATTAACCCTTCCATCACCATATTTCTAATGAAAGACACTGTCTATGTCATTAACCCTTCCATCACCATATTTCTAATGAAAGACACTGTCTGTGTCATTAACCCTTTCATTACCATATATCTAATGAAAGACACTGTCTATGTCATTAACCCTTCCATCACCATATTTCTAATGAAAGACACTGTCTGTGTCATTAACCCTTTCATTACCATATATCTAATGAAAGACACTGTCTATGTCATTAACCCTTCCATCACCATATTTCTAATGAAAGACACTGTCTGTGTCATTAACCCTTTCATTACCATATTTCTAATGAAAGACACTATCTATGTCATTAACCCTTCCATCACCATATTTCTAATGAAAGACACTGTCTATGTCATTAACCCTTTCATTACCATATTTCTAATGAAAGACACTGTCTATGTCATTAACCCTTTCATTACCATATTTCTAATGAAAGACACTGTCTATATCATTAACCCTTTCATTACCATATTTCTAATGAAAGACACTGTCTATGTCATTAACCCTTCCATCACCATATTTCTAATGAAAGACACTGTCTGTGTCATTAACCCTTTCATTATCATATTTCTAATGAAAGACACTGTCTATGTCATTAACCCTTCCATCACCATATTTCTAATGAAAGACACTGTCTGTGTCATTAACCCTTCCATCACCATATTTCTAATGAAAGACACTGTCTGTGTCATTAACCCTTTCATTACCATATTTCTAAGGAAAGACACTGTCTATGTCATTAACCCTTTCATTATCATATTTCTAATGAAAGACACTGTCTGTGTCATTAACCCTTTCATTACCATATTTCTAAGGAAAGACACTGTCTATGTCATTAACCCTTTCATTATCATATTTCTAATGAAAGACACTGTCTGTGTCATTAACCCTTTCATTACCATATTTCTAATGAAAGACACTGTCTATGTCATTAACCCTTCCATCACCATATTTCTAATGAAAGACACTGTCTGTGTCATTAACCCTTTCATTACCATATTTCTAAGGAAAGACACTGTCTATGTCATTAACCCTTCCATCACCATATTTCTAATGAAAGACACTGTCTGTGTCATTAACCCTTTCATTACCATATTTCTAATGAAAGACACTGTCTATGTCATTAACCCTTCCATCACCATATTTCTAATGAAAGACACTGTCTGTGTCATTAACCCTTTCATTACCATATTTCTAATGAAAGACACTGTCTATGTCATTAACCCTTCCATCACCATATTTCTAATGAAAGACACTGTCTATGTCATTAACCCTTCCATCACCATATTTCTAATGAAAGACACTGTCTGTGTCATTAACCCTTTCATTACCATATATCTAATGAAAGACACTGTCTATGTCATTAACCCTTCCATCACCATATTTCTAATGAAAGACACTGTCTGTGTCATTAACCCTTTCATTACCATATATCTAATGAAAGACACTGTCTATGTCATTAACCCTTCCATCACCATATTTCTAATGAAAGACACTGTCTGTGTCATTAACCCTTTCATTACCATATTTCTAATGAAAGACACTGTCTATGTCATTAACCCTTCCATCACCATATTTCTAATGAAAGACACTGTCTGTGTCATTAACCCTTCCATCACCATATTTCTAATGAAAGGCACTGTCTGTGTCATTAACCCTTCCATCACCATATTTCTAATGAAAGACACTGTCTATGTCATTAACACTTTCATTACCATATTTCTAATGAAAGACACTACCTATGTCATTAACCCTTCCATCACCATATTTCTAATGAAAGACACTGTCTGTGTCATTAACCCTTCCATCACCATATTTCTAATGAAAGACACTGTCTATATCATTAACACTTTCATTACCATATTTCTAATGAAAGGCACTGTCTATGTCATTAACACTTTCATTACCATATTTCTAATGAAAGACACTGTCTATGACATTAACCCTTTCATCACCATATTTCTAATGAAAGACACTGTCTATGTCATTAACACTTTCATTACCATATTTCTAATGAAAGACACTGTCTATGACATTAACCCTTTCATCACCATATTTCTAATGAAAGACACTGTCTATGTCATTAACACTTTCATTACCATATTTCTAATGAAAGGCACTGTCTATGTCATTAACTCTTTCATTACCATATTTCTAATGAAAGACACTGTCTATGTCATTAACCCTTTCATTACCATATTTCTAATGAAAGACACTGTCTATATCATTAACCCTTCCATCACCATATTTCTAATGAAAGACACTGTCTGTGTCATTAACCCTTCCATCACCATATTTCTAATGAAAGACACTGTCTATGTCATTAACACTTTCATTACCATATTTCTAATGAAAGGCACTGTCTATGTCATTAACTCTTTCATTACCATATTTCTAATGAAAGACACTGTCTATGTCATTAACACTTTCATTACCATATTTCTAATGAAAGACACTATCTATGTCATTAACTCTTTCATTACCATATTTCTAATGAAAGACACTATCTATGTCATTAACTCTTTCATTACCATATTTCTAATGAAAGACTCTATCTATGTCATTAACCCTTTCATTACCATATTTCTAATGAAAGACACTACCTATGTCGTTAACCCTTCCATCACCATATTTCTAATGAAAGGCACTGTCTATGTCTTTAACCCTTTCATTGCCATATTTCTAATGAAAGACACTGTCGATTTCCAGGAACTCGAGAAGCTTGCTTCAAGAAAACTGAGGATTGGTGCAAAGGAAACAATGAAGATTGCTGAGAAACTGTACACCCAGGGTATTATCAGCTACCCAAGGACAGAAACTAACATGTTTACGAAAGACATTGACCTAAATGCTTTGATTGAAAAGCAAACTGTTGATCCAACATGGGGTGGTACGTAGAAGAATGGCTCATTTCTTTATTTCTTTCCTAAATATCTATATATATATCTAAAACTGTGTGTGTGTGTGTGTAAGTGTGTGTGTGTGTGAATCCCTAAAACTCGAGAGTATCCAACCGATGTTTTTCAAACTTTACACATGTATTACTTATGTTTCATGGAGTGTTATGCACATAAAAAAAAATTGATTTTCTTGATCCCCTAGGGCCCGCATTAGGTGAAAACCTGCATTTTTCCTGCTTCATCGAGGAAAATCTTAAAAGATTATCCAGCGATCAGAGTATTCAGTTTATTTTCTTTACATATTGTCCAGGCATGCAGTTTTACCACGATTATCTCTGTTGGCGGCCCGCCTTCCAAAATACTTTATCCCGTGCAACGCTGGGTACCACTGCTAGTTATCTATATATCTAAAACAGAGAATGTCTGTCTGTCTGACTGTCTAAAACTCGAGAACCACCCAACCAATTGTTTTCAAACTTTACACATGTAATACCTATGGTCATGTAAGTGTTTTGAGCAAATTTTCAATGCCCTAGGGACCGCATTAGGCAATTTAGCGATCTCTCTCTATAATTCTTAGTCTTTCTTTTTAGATAGATACATAGATATAACGTTGCACCCTTATAATATCTGTCTGTATGTCTGGCTGTCTGCATTACGACATTATGACACTATCTGTGTGTGTGTGTATATATATGTACATATAGTGTGTGTATATATATATATATATATATATAGTGTGTAACGTTTTTCGAAATATTTACTTCTGCGTTCACAGATTGATTTTTTTAGTTTCAGAAGATCCTGTTAAGGGTGAAAGCAGCGATTCTTTGCTTAAACTTTAATCTGTTATTTTAATATATATATATATATATATAATTATATATTCGTGTACAGATATTTTTGCATACACAATAACAAAATATAAAGAAACATATTTATTTCATGAGGCTCAATAAGGATAAATATATATCAAATATATAAGAACCCTAGAGCAAATCCCGAGCAACGTCGGGCCATTCTGCTAGTTATTATTACAGCGATGGATTGGCAGTATCGGTAGAGCGTTAGACACGATGTTTTGCAGCATAGAGTTATGGCCCTTTAGGTTCTGAGTTCAAATTCAGCCGAGGTTAGCTTAGCCTTTCATACTTACAGGGTCAATAAAATAAAGTACCAGTAATGTACTGGGTTGATTTAATTGACGATCCTCTCCTAAAATGGTTGGCCTTGTGCCTAAATAAGACACCAATTATTGTTAAGGTCAGTGGATTGCCAGTATCAATAGAGCATGTGGAAATGTCTCAACAGACTAAGATCTGGTGTTGGACGTGCTAAGGTCACTCTTGCAAAATGGGGATATTTAACCCTTTAGCAATCACATTATTTTATATATACTATTATATTTTCATGGTAAAGGCTTTACCTCGCATAATTATCTCACATAATATCGAATCTATGAGATTTTGAAAGTATTTATTTTGAGAACAATACCTTAACATCAGTTTGAGCAACCAGTTACAGCCAGTTTCAACAGAAAGAGGTAGAGAATTCTGGCGGGATTTGGCCGGTTTGAACATTAAAGGGTTAAAGGGATGGGGATGTTGTGTGTGACTGTGACATTGAATCATAGACTACACAGCACCTCCTGATATGCCCCCTGCTGGAACACAGTAGTGGACGACTTGACAGAGTTTAATGAGAAAAGACAGCAATGTGTTCAGCTGTGGTGGAACCACATCTAGCCAAGCTTTGTAACTGACACTCTTGTGGACAAAAGGACAGCAATGTGTTCAGCTGTGGTGGAACCACATCTAGCCAAGCTTTGTAACTGACACTCTAGGGGACAAAAGGACAGCAATGTGTTCAGCTGTGACAGAACCACATCTAGCCAAGCTTTGTAACTGACACTCTAGGGGACAAAAGGACAGCAATGTGTTCAGCTGTGGTGGAACCACATCTAGCCAAGCTTTGTAACTGACACTCTTGGGGACAAAAGGACAGCAATGTGTTCAGCTGTGACAGAACCACATCTAGCCAAGCTTTGTAACTGACACTCTAGGGGACAAAAGGACAGCAATGTGTTCAGCTGTGGTGGAACCACATCTAGCCAAGCTTTGTAACTGACACTCTGGTGGACAAAAGGACAGCAATGTGTTCAGCTGTGGTGGAACCACATCTAGCCAAGCTTTGTAACTGACACTCTAGGGGACAAAAGGACAGCAATGTGTTCAGCTGTGGTGGAACCACATCTAGCCAAGCTTTGTAACTGACACTCTAGGGGACAAAAGGACAGCAATGTGTTCAGCTGTGGTGGAACCACATCTAGCCAAGCTTTGTAACTGACACTCTAGGGGACAAAAGGACAGCAATGTGTTCAGCTGTGGTGGAACCACATCTAGCCAAGCTTTGTAACTGACACTCTAGGGGTCAAAAGGACAGCAATGTGTTCAGCTGTGGTGGAACCACATCTAGCCAAGCTTTGTAACTGACACTCTAGGGGACAAAAGGACAGCAATGTGTTCAGCTGTGGTGGAACCACATCTAGCCAAGCTTTGTAACTGACACTCTAGGGGACAAAAGGACAGCAATGTGTTCAGCTGTGGTGGAACCACATCTAGCCAAGCTTTGTAACTGACACTCTTGTGGACACAACAAGAAGATCATGGGTTGAAGCATAGTTACGTCCCTTTACATTCTGAGTTTAAATCATATTGAGGTTAGCTTTGCCTTTCATCCTTACGGGGTTAATAAAATAAAATACCAGTAACATACTGGGGTTGATTTAATTGACTTTTCCCTCCCCGCAAAATTGCAGGCTTTGTGCCTCAATCAGAAACAATTATCTATATATAAATTTCTGTGATTCTGTCACAACATGTAAAGAGAGAGTAGTAGTTTGACTACCTCATACTACTACTCTCTCATTATGGCTGCTGTCTGCTTGAATGTATGTGTGTGTTAAAGGAAGGAAGGGGATGGTGAAAAGACTATAGCTATCAGCAACGTGTATGTCCATGTGTGTGTTTGTGTAAATGTATGTCTATGAGTGTGTCTGTGTTTGCGTGTTTATATTTATATACTCATACACACAAATGTATGCACATACACATACAATTGAAAGGTTGTGAGTTCAATTCTCAGACCGGGTGATGTGTTGTTTCCTTGAGCAAGACACTTTATTTCACATTGCTCCAGTTTACTCAGCTGTAGAAATGAGATGATAGGGACTGGGTCCCTATCATTCCACTGCAAAGTGGTCGTGGAGGTGCCACGGCAAAAAAGCACCCAGCCCACACTGCAAAGTGGTCGTGGGGGTGCCACGGCAAAAAAGCACCCAGCCCACACTGTAAAGTGGTCGTGGGGGTGCCATGGTAAAAAAGCACCCATCCCACACTGCAAAGTGGTCGTGGGGGTGCCACGGCAAAAAAGCACCCAGCCCACACTGTAAAGTGGTCGTGGGGGTGCCACGGCAAAAAAGCACCCAGCCCACACTGTAAAGTGGTCGAGGGGGTGCCACGGCAAAAAAGCACCCAGCACTCACTGCAAAGTGGTCGTGGGGGTGCCACGGCAAAAAAGCACCCAGCACTCACTGCAAAGTGGTCGTGGGGGTGCTACGGCAAAAAAGCACCCAGCCCACACTGCAAAGTTGTCGTGGAGGTGCCACGGCAAAAAAACACCCAGCACCCACTGTAAATGAGGTTGGTGTTAGGAAGGGCATCCAGCTGTAGAAATCAAGCCAGAATCAGTTCCCGTCCCACCCTTGCAAGCAGGGAAAAGCGGATGTAAAATGATGATGATGATGATGATTCACATACGCGTCTAATAAAATTACTAACGTTATTTTATCGATTAAGATAATTTTATATAAATGGCAGCAATTAGAAAGTAGATCCAGCTAGATCTCCATATTTACGGGGGCTAATTGTCAGCAGAAGAGCATCCAGGAACCATGACCTTCATTAAAGTTGATTAGAGTAATGTCCAGGTTTAGCACAGTAGTACTTTATTTTATTGACCCCTGCTTGGAAAGATGAAAGGTAAAGTTGACCTCAGTGGGATTTGAACCCAGAATGCAAAGGGCCGTAACTCTATGCTGCAAAGCATGGTGTCTGATGCCCTACCGATACTGCCAATCCATGTTGTTTTGTATTTTTCAAGAATGTCTTACTAATGTGGTGTCATGTGGTACAGGACATTAATGTCTTACTAATGTGGTGTCATGTGGTACAGGACATTAATGTCATACAATGTTTATTTTCCTGCAGCTTTCGCATCCGGTGTGTTGCAGGATGGTCCTAACCCCAGAAATGGCCACAAAACAGACCAGGCCCATCCTCCCATTCATCCAACTAAATACACTGCCTCGTTACAGGTATGTTCTCATTCACCTCCTCTTCATCTTCCTCATTCCCTATCACCTGTCCCTTCGCATCCCCCCCCCCACCATTTCCTATCCCCCTCCATTTCCTCTGCTCACCTATTATCAATCATCACATGCCCCCCCCACCCATCCCTCTCCTTATCACCTGTCTCTTCATCTCCCCCTTCAGCTCCCCCCCCCCACCATCGTTATCCTCTTACTTGATAATAACTTCTCCCTTTTGTTCCCATATTTATAACGAAATCTCTATTTCAATTAATTAGGAGAGAATTTTGAAGAATTTACTAAAATTATTAATTGTATCTAGGGCGGGTAAATTCCTGAGATCCATGGATGAGTTCTCTCCAGCGCTCTCTGTCCTTCGTCCCCCATAGACCAGTGTCTGTCCTTAGGGCATCAACATCTCTCAGCCTCGGTCACCCTCTTTCAGTGTGTCCGTGTAGGGGCTCCCACAGGACTTAGGGCATCAACATCTCTCATCCACGGTCACCCCCTTTCAGTGTGACCGTGTAGGGGCTCCCACAGGACTTAGGGCATCAACATCTCTCATCCACGGTCACCCCCTTTCAGTGTGACCTTGTAGGGGCTCCCACAGGACTTAGGGCATCAACATCTCTCATCCACGGTCACCCCCTTTTAGTGTGACCGTGTAGGGGCTCTCACAGGACTTAGGGCATCAACATCTCTCATCCATGGTCACCCTCTTTCAGTGTGTCCGTGTAGAGGGCTCGCACAGGACTTAGGGCATCAACATCTCTCATCCACGGTCACCCCCTTTCAGTGTGACCATGTAGGGGCTCCCACAGGACTTAGGGCATCAACATCTCTCATCCACGGTCACCCTCTTTCAGGGTGACCGTGTAGGGGCTCCCACAAGACCGCTGAGTGCAATGTTAACTCTGAATGTCGGTGAGTATGTCCAGTTAACCTTATTAATTATTTCATGACTAATATCGTCAGAAAAGGGTTAATGAAGGTTTTTAAATAATATTATGGAAGATTTCTTGTGAAAAATTAAATTCAACAGATATTCTTGTTAGAAATATGGCAATGAAAGGGTTAATGACATACACAGTGTCTTTCATTAGAAATATGGTAATGGAAGGGTTAATGACATAGGCAGTGTCTTTCATTAGAAATATGGTAATGAAAGGGTTAATGACATAGACAGTGTCTTACATTAGAAATATGGTTATGAAAGGGTTAATGACATAGATGGTGTCTTTCATTAGAAATATGGTAATGAAAGGGTTAACAACATAGGTAGTGTCTTTAATTAGAGATATGGTAATGAAAGGGTTAATGACATAGACAGTGTCTTTCTTTTGAGATATGGTGATGAAGGGGTTAATGACATAGACAGTGTCTTTCATTAGAGATATGGTAATGAAAGGGTTAATGACATAGACACTGTCTTTCATTAGAAATATGGTAATGGAAGGGTTAATGACATAGACAGTGTCTTTCATTAGAGATATGGTAATGAAAGGGTTAATGACATAGGCAGTGTCTTTCATTAGAAATATGGTGATGAAGGGGTTAATGACATAGACAGTGTCTTTCATTAGAAATATGGTTATGAAAGGGTTAATGACATAGACAGTGTCTTTCATTAGAAATATGGTTATGAAAGGGTTAATGACATAGGCAGTGTCTTTCATTAGAAATATAGCAATGAAAGGGTTAATGACATAGACAGTGTCTTTCTTTTGAGATATGGTGATGAAGGGGTTAATGACATAGACAGTGTCTTTCATTAGAAATATGGTAACGAAAGGGTTAATGACAGACAGTGTCTTTCATTAGAAATATGGTAATGAAAGGGTTAATGACATAGACAGTGTCTTTCATTAGAAATATGGTAATGGAAGGGTTAATGACATAGTGTCTTTCATTAGAAATATGGTTATGAAAGGGTTAATGACATAGACAGTGTCTTTCATTAGAAATATGGTTATGAAAGGGTTAATGACATAGGCAGTGTCTTTCATTAGAAATATGGCAATGAAAGGGTTAATGACATAGACAGTGTCTTTCTTTTGAGATATGGTGATGAAGGGGTTAATGACATAGACAGTGTCTTTCATTAGAAATATGGTAATGAAAGGGTTAATGACATAGACAGTGTCTTTCATTAGAAATATGGTAATGAAAGGGTTAATGACATAGACAGTGTCTTTCATTAGAAATATGGTAATGGAAGGGTTAATGACATAGACAGTGTCTTTCATTAGAAATATGGTGATGAAAGGGTTAATGACATAAACAGTGTCTTTCATTAGAAATATGGTAATGAAAGGGTTAATGACATAGACAGTGTCTTTCATTAGAAATATGGTAATGAAAGGGTTAACAACATAGACAGTGTCTTTCATTAGAAATATGGTGATGAAAGGGTTAATGACATAGACAGTGTCTTTCATTAGAAATATGGTAATGAAAGGGTTAATGACATAGACAGTGTCTTTCATTAGAAATATGGTAATGACAGGGTTAATGACATAGGTAGTGTCTTTCATTAGAGATATGGTGATGAAAGGGTTAATGACATAGACAGTGTCTTTCACTAGAAATATGATAATGAAAGGGTTAATGACATAGACAGTCTATTTCATTAGAAATATGGTAATGAAAGGGTTAAGGACATAAACAGTGTCTTTCACTAGAAATATGGTAATGAAAGGGTTAACAATATCTTTCAAACTCATCTGTTTTTGACAGGGCAACGACAAGAAACTGTATGAGTTTATTGTGCGACATTTTCTTGCCACATGTTCCAAGGATGCTAAAGGACAGGAGACTACTGTGGAGATTGAGATTTCTCAGGAGAAAGTAAGTATATATAACATTGGAGGAGGGTATGATGATGGTGGTGGTGGTGGTGTGGTGGTGGTGGTGGTGTGGTGGTGATGGTGTGGTGTGGTGGTGGTGGTAGTGGTGTGGTGTGGTGGTGATGGTGATGGTGTGGTGGTGGTGGTGTGGTGTGGTGGTGGTGGTGATGGTGTGGCGGTGGTGATGGTGTGGTGGTGGTGGTGGTGGCGGTATGGTGGTGGTGGTGGTGGTGTGGAGATGGTGAGGTGGTGGTGCTGTTAGTGGTGATGGTGTGGTGGTGGTGGTGTTGGTGGTGTGGTGATGGTGCTGTTGGTGGTGATGGTGGTGGTGTGGTGGTGGTGTGGTTGTGGTGTGGTGGTGGTGGGGTGGTGGTGGAGGTATGGAGCATGTATAACTTTTACTATTCTCTTACCATCCCTCCTGAGACCAGCCTCATTATATGATACAAACTGCTCATATTAAAATATTTATGTTTGAATATATTTAAAAATGACAAAACTCATCGCTAAATGTTGTGAGAGACAGCAATGGGCAAAAATGCCTCAGTGGACAGAGACCAGTGACCAGTGGTCAACAGAGAGACAATCCACAAGGTGGGTGACAGGCAGATGATATATGTCTCAGAGGACAGAGACCAGTGACCAGTGGTCAAGAGAGACAATCCACAAGGTGGGTGACAGGTAGATGATATATAATGTCTCACCCGAATTGTAGATTGTCCCTCTGTTGACCACTATCTCTGTCCTCTAAGGTATTTTCGCCCATCGCTGTCTTTGACGGCATTTAGCTGTTTTCACAGCTGTTCTAGAGATCAGTTTTCTCATTTTTATATGTATTCAAATACACTGTTGCTTCGTCTCAGAGACAACATTGTTTTTCATTTAAATTTATATTTAAATTTGATTTAACCTTTTAGCATTTACATTACTCTATATATGCTATTGTATTTTCATGGTAAAGGCTTTACCTCACATAATATCTCACATAACATTTACATTACACTATATATACTATTGTATTTTCACAGTAAAGACTTTACCTCACAATATCTCACATAACATTTACATTACTCTATATATACTATTGTATTTTCACAGTAAAGGCTTTACCTCACATAATATCTCACATAACATTTACATTACTCTATATATACTATTGTATTTTCACAGTAAAGGCTTTACCTCACATAATATCTCGCATAACATTTACATTACTCTATATATACTATTGTATTTTCACAGTAAAGACTTTACCTCACAATATCTCACATAACATTTACATTACTCTATATATACTATTGTATTTTCACAATAAAGGCTTTACCTCACATAATATCTCACATAACATTTACATTACTCTATATATACTATTGTATTTTCACAGTAAAGGCTTTATTTACCTCACATAATATCTCACATAACATTTACATTACTCTATATATACTATTGTATTTTCACAGTAAAGGCTTTACCTCACATAATATCTCACATAACATTTACATTACTCTATATATACTATTGTATTTTCACAATAAAGGCTTTACCTCACATAATATCTCACATAACATTTACATTACTCTATATATACTATTGTATTTTCACTGTAAAGGCTTTACCTCACATAATATCTCACATAACATTTACATTACTCTATATATACTATTGTATTTTCACAATAAAGGCTTTACCTCACATAATATCTCACATAACATTTACATTACTCTATATATACTATTGTATTTTCACAGTAAAGGCTTTACCTCACATAATATCTCGCATAACATTTACATTACTCTATATATACTATTGTATTTTCACAATAAAGGCTTTACCTCACATAATATCTCACATAACATTTACATTACTCTATATATACTATTGTATTTTTACAGTAAAGGTTTTACCTCACATAACATTTACATTACTCTATATATACTATTGTATTTTCACAATAAAGGCTTTACCTCACATAATATCTCGCATAATATAAAATCTATGAGATTTTTACGTCAGGTCACTGTTGAGTGCTACTGGTAGCGTGTAACCCACTGCAACCTGTTGCATGTTCGGGTCGTCAGCGACTAAACCAGCAACTCCACCAAGTTTACTTGGTGAGTAGGGTGATTTTGGACACCCTCTAGGACAAAAAAACAAAACCTGACAAAGGGCAGAAGAACTCATAAGTGTCAATGGCCATCTTAAAAAAAAAAAAAAAGAAATCCTGTTAAATCAATGGGTGGCAGTAGTTCCAGCTGCATCAAAAGACTAGTGTTGTGATTCTGAGAACAACACGTCTTTGCAGATGATCAATGTAAATTGACAATGGAAAGACGCTCCCACTCGAGTTAGAAGAGAACTATTGACCTTCAGGAGAAGCAGTGACCCCTGATTGTATTCAGCAACTGAAACAAATATGAAGTACACCAAATCCAATGCTCCTAGGGGCAGCCCTGCTTCTTTGGCCAGATTAGATTAGATGAGATTTTGATATTATTTATTTTGAGAACAATACCTTAACATCAGTATGAGTGGCTAGTTACAGCCAGTTTGAACAGCAAAAGGTGAGTGTATTCTGGCCGAATATGGTTGGTTTAAATGCTTTTTGTTAAGTATAGTTTCAAACATGAGTTTTTTTAATGAAAAAGCTATTTGATTATTTTAAAGATTAATTGATACATATATGCAGTGTAGCTTATTAGAAATATGGTAACAAACACCATCACTACCACCACTACTACTACTATTACTACTACTACTACTACTACTACTACATGTCTCTAATTACAGTTTGTTGCCAATGGCTTAATGATTCTTGCCAAGAACTATCTGGAAGTCTACCCTTATGATAAATGGTCTGACAAGGTGAGATATTTCTAATTAATATGGTCTGACAAGGTGAGATATTTCTAATTAATTGTTTCTACGTTAGGCACAAGGCCAGCAATTACCCAGTGTATTACTGGTACTTTATTTTATCGACCCCGAAAGGATGAAAGGCAAAGTTAACCTCGGCTCTGACAAGGTGAGATATTGTTAATTAATATAGTCTGACAAGGTGAGACATTGCTAATTAGTATGGTCTGACAAGGTGAGATATTGTTAATTAATATAGTCTGACAAGGTGAGACATTGCTAATTAGTATGGTCTGACAAGGTGAGATATTGTTAATTAATATAGTCTGACAAGTTGATACATTGCTAATTAGTATGGTCTGACAAAATGAGATATTGTTAATTAATATGGTCTGACATTGCTAGATAATTTTTCTTCTTCACCTACTATTACTCAAAAGTGAGATCGGTCTAAAGTTCTTAAGAGCAAATGGATCTTTTCCAGATTTCAGCCGTGCTATAATGTGAGCTTTCTTTCAGATGTTGGGGAGATTGTATGTTGTTAAGCACTCATTGTAGAGCTGCAGTAGCCACATCTTTGCCTTGTGACAGAAGTGCTTCATCTGTTCAGTTGCAATGTTATCCAGTCCAATTGCCTTTCTTGGTTTGAGGGTAGAGATTCCTGCTTCCAGCTCTTCTATGATAAACAGTCCTGTAAAAGCAGGGTCCTGGTTTGAGGGTAGAGATTCCTGCTTCCAGCTCTTCTATGATAAATAGTCCTGTAAAAGCAGGGTCCTGGTTTGAGAGCAGAGATTCCTGCTTCCAGCTCTTCTATGATAAACAGTCCTGTAAAAGCAAGCAGGGCCCTGGTTTGAGAGTAGAGATTCCTGCTTCCAGCTCTTCTATGATAAACAGTTTTGTAAAAGCAGGGTCCTGGTTTGAGGGTAGAGATTCCTGCTTCCAGCTCTTCTATGATAAACAGTCCTGTAAAAGCAGGGTCCTGGTTTGAGAGCAGAGATTCCTGCTTCCAGCTCTTCTATGATAAACAGTCCTGTAAAAGCAAGCAGGGCCCTGGTTTGAGAGCAGAGATTCCTGCTTCCAGCTCTTCTATGATAAACAGTCCTGTAAAAGCAGGGTCCTGGTTTGAGAGCAGAGATTCCTGCTTCCAGCTCTTCTATGATAAACAGTCTTGTAAAAGCAGGGTCCTGGTTTGAGGGTAGAGATTCCTGCTTCCAGCTCTTCTATGATAAACAGTCCTGTAAAAGCAGGGTCCTGGTTTGAGAGCAGAGATTCCTGCTTCCAGCTTTTCTATGATAAACAGTCCTGTAAAAGCAGGGTCCTGGTTTGAGAGCAGAGATTCCTGCTTCCAGCTCTTCTATGATAAACAGTCTTGTAAAAGCAGGGTCCTGGTTTGAGGGTAGAGATTCCTGCTTCCAGCTCTTCTATGATAAACAGTCCTGTAAAAGCAGGGTCCTGGTTTGAGAGCAGAGATTCCTGCTTCCAGCTTTTCTATGATAAACAGTCCTGTAAAAGCAGGGTCCTGGTTTGAGAGCAGAGATTCCTGCTTCCAGCTCTTCTATGATAAACAGTCCTGTAAAAGCAGGGTCCTGGTTTGAGAGCAGAGATTCCTGCTTCCAGCTCTTCTATGATAAACAGTCTTGTAAAAGCAGGGTCCTGGTTTGAGGGTAGAGATTCCTGCTTCCAGCTCTTCTATGATAAACAGTCCTGTAAAAGCAGGGTCCTGGTTTGAGAGCAGAGATTCCTGCTTCCAGCTTTTCTATGATAAACAGTCCTGTAAAAGCAGGGTCCTGGTTTGAGAGCAGAGATTCCTGCTTCCAGCTCTTCTATGATAAACAGTCCTGTAAAAGCAGGGTCCTGGTTTGAGAGCAGAGATTCCTGCTTCCAGCTCTTCTATGATAAACAGTCCTGTAAAAGCAGGGTCCTGGTTTGAGAGCAGAGATTCCTGCTTCCAGCTCTTCTATGATAAACAGTCTTGTAAAAGCAGGGTCCTGGTTTGAGGGTAGAGATTCCTGCTTCCAGCTCTTCTATGATAAACAGTCCTGTAAAAGCAGGGTCCTGGTTTGAGAGCAGAGATTCCTGCTTCCAGCTTTTCTATGATAAACAGTCCTGTAAAAGCAGGGTCCTGGTTTGAGAGCAGAGATTCCTGCTTCCAGCTCTTCTATGATAAACAGTCTTGTAAAAGCAGGGTCCTGGTTTGAGGGTAGAGATTCCTGCTTCCAGCTCTTCTATGATAAACAGTCCTGTAAAAGCAGGGTCCTGGTTTGAGAGCAGAGATTCCTGCTTCCAGCTCTTCTATGATAAACAGTCCTGTAAAACCAGGGATCGCAATGTATTTCTTTTAGTTTAGTTTGATCGTCCCTCTCTTTCCATTCTCTAGCAATTGGTTGGCAGTAACTTTTGGGGGTTGAGGGGCTGCTTTAGGATTACCACGTAGCTTGTAAATAAGTGTCCATGCTTTCTTGCTGTTTTTTGATATGTCCATAAACTCAATAAGAGCATTCCAGGTCTTGCTTTCCATCACCTTCTTGCCTTGGGCAGATGTTTCTTCTGAGAAGAGGTCTGCTTCAAACATGCTGATATAGTTGACATAGAGGCCTGTACATTCCTTTGAAAGTCTAGGTATATATTCAACTCTTCAGCTTCGTGGGATGTTTCCAAGCAGTTTTCAGCACCAGGTTAGCAAAGAGGTTGTAGTTATTGCTTGATGGTATTATATGTTTACAGTCAGTAGGCACCTCTTAACCAAATATACACCTCTGCCCACTACCCCTACTCCACCCTCCCACTCCCACCACAGAACATCCAGTCCACACTAAAGTGGTCGTGTAGGTGTCATGACAAAAAGAACCCAGTCCACACTAAGGTGGTCATTGTGGAGACACGGTAAAAAAGCACTCAGTCCACACTGTAAATGTGGTTGGTGTTAGGAAGGGCATCCAGCCGTAGAAAAGTCCTATATGATTGAGACACACGATCACCCAACCAATCTTGCCACTAGTGGGACAATTCCTGTCTAACCCATGCTAGCGTGGGAGATAGACGTTAAACGATGATGATGATGATCTTCTCTTCCATCTAGGTGTAACCCTGGACAGGTGTCTCTCTTTTAAGATCCACATTGAGAAGACCAAGTGCAAAGTGAATGCGAGGAACAACATCGTCTGCAAGTTCACTGGCACAACCTGGGGTGCAAACCAACAGACTCTGAAGTAACTGCACTAGCTCTCTGCTACTCAGCTGCCGAGTATGCATGCCCAGTATGGGAGCGAGCTGTCCATGTCCAGAAGCTAGATCCGGCCCTCAATGCTAGCTGCTGCCTCATCACAGGCTGCCTGAAATCTACATCTAAAGACCGTCTGTATATCCTGGCAGGCATGGCCCCCACCAGAGATTCATGGAAGTGCAGCAGGCAAGAAAGAGTGTCAACAATAGACTACAGATCAAAAACATCCTCTCTTCAGCTAAGTGCCAGCCAAAAGACACCTTAAATCCAGGAAAGTTTCCTAAAGAACGTCACACCCCTTGGAACATCAAGCGTAATTAGTGAAAGAGTCACTTGTTGGGAAGAAAAACTTAACAACCTTCCATATGTAACAACAATGGAGCTAAAGGTGAACGAGGCACCCCGCCCCCTGGAGCAGATACAAACTATGCAGTGTGGAAATGCCTAAACAGACTAAGATCTGGTGTTGGTTGTGCAAAAGTCACTCTTGCAAAATGGAGATATTTAAAGGATGGGGATGTTGTGTGACTGTGGCATTGAACCACAGACTACGCACCACCTCCTGATATGCCCCCTGCTGGAACACCCCAACACAGTATTGGACTTGGCAGAGTTTAATGAGAAAGGACAACAATGTGTTCAGCTATGGTGGAACCACATCTAGCCAAGCTTTGTAACTGACACTCTAGGGGACAAAAGGACAGCAATGTGTTCAGCTGTGGTGGAACCACATCTAGCCAAGCTTGGTAACTGACACTCTAGGGGACAAAAGGACAGCAATGTGTTCAGCTGTGGTGGAACCACATCTAGCCAAGCTTGGTAACTGACACTCTAGGGGACAAAAGGACAGCAATGTGTTCAGCTGTGGTGGAACCACATCTAGCCAAGCTTGGTAACTGACACTCTTGGGGACAAAAGGACAGCAATGTGTTCAGCTGTGGTGGAACCACATCTAGCCAAGCTTTGTAACTGACACTCTTGGGGACAAAAGGACAGCAATGTGTTCAGCTGTGGTGGAACCACATCTAGCCAAGCTTTGTAACTGACACTCTAGGGGACAAAAGGACAGCAATGTGTTCAGCTGTGGTGGAACCACATCTAGCCAAGCTTTGTAACTGACACTCTAGGGGACAAAAGGACAGCAATGTGTTCAGCTGTGGTGGAACCACATCTAGCCAAGCTTTGTAACTGACACTCTAGGGGACAAAAGGACAGCAATGTGTTCAGCTGTGGTGGAACCACATCTAGCCAAGCTTTGTAACTGACACTCTAGGGGACAAAAGGACAGCAATGTGTTCAGCTGTGGTGGAACCACATCTAGCCAAGCTTTGTAACTGACACTCTTGGGGACAAAAGGACAGCAATGTGTTCAGCTGTGGTGGAACCACATCTAGCCAAGCTTTGTAACTGACACTCTAGGGGACAAAAGGACAGCAATGTGTTCAGCTGTGGCAGAACCACATCTGGCCAAGCTTTGTAACTGACACTCTTGGGGACAAAAGGACAGCAATGTGTTCAGCTGTGGTGGAACCACATCTAGCCAAGCTTGGTAACTGACACTCTAGGGGACAAAAGGACAGCAATGTGTTCAGCTGTGACAGAACCACATCTAGCCAAGCTTTGTAACTGACACTCTAGGGGACAAAAGGACAGCAATGTGTTCAGCTGTGGTGGAACCACATCTAGCCAAGCTTTGTAACTGACACTCTAGGGGACAAAAGGACAGCAATGTGTTCAGCTGTGGTGGAACCACATCTAGCCAAGCTTTGTAACTGACACTCTAGGGGACAAAAGGACAGCAATGTGTTCAGCTGTGGTGGAACCACATCTAGCCAAGCTTTGTAACTGACACTCTAGGGGACAAAAGGACAGCAATGTGTTCAGCTGTGGTGGAACCACATCTAGCCAAGCTTTGTAACTGACACTCTAGGGGACAAAAGGACAGCAATGTGTTCAGCTGTGGTGGAACCACATCTAGCCAAGCTTTGTAACTGACACTCTAGGGGACAAAAGGACAGCAATGTGTTCAGCTGTGGTGGAACCACATCTAGCCAAGCTTTGTAACTGACACTCTAGGGGACAAAAGGACAGCAATGTGTTCAGCTGTGGCAGAACCACATCTGGCCAAGCTTTGTAACTGACACTCTTGGGGACAAAAGGACAGCAATGTGTTCAGCTGTGGTGGAACCACATCTAGCCAAGCTTGGTAACTGACACTCTAGGGGACAAAAGGACAGCAATGTGTTCAGCTGTGACAGAACCACATCTAGCCAAGCTTTGTAACTGACACTCTAGGGGACAAAAGGACAGCAATGTGTTCAGCTGTGGTGGAACCACATCTAGCCAAGCTTTGTAACTGACACTCTAGGGGACAAAAGGACAGCAATGTGTTCAGCTGTGGTGGAACCACATCTAGCCAAGCTTTGTAACTGACACTCTAGGGGACAAAAGGACAGCAATGTGTTCAGCTGTGGTGGAACCACATCTAGCCAAGCTTTGTAACTGACACTCTAGGGGACAAAAGGACAGCAATGTGTTCAGCTGTGGTGGAACCACATCTAGCCAAGCTTTGTAACTGACACTCTAGGGGACAAAAGGACAGCAATGTGTTCAGCTGTGGTGGAACCACATCTAGCCAAGCTTTGTAACTGACACTCTAGGGGACAAAAGGACAGCAATGTGTTCAGCTGTGGTGGAACCACATCTAGCCAAGCTTTGTAACTGACACTCTAGGGGACAAAAGGACAGCAATGTGTTCAGCTGTGGTGGAACCACATCTAGCCAAGCTTTGTAACTGACACTCTAGGGGACAAAAGGACAGCAATGTGTTCAGCTGTGGTGGAACCACATCTAGCCAAGCTTTGTAACTGACACTCTAGGGGACAAAAGGACAGCAATGTGTTCAGCTGTGGTGGAACCACATCTAGCCAAGCTTTGTAACTGACACTCTAGGGGACAAAAGGACAGCAATGTGTTCAGCTGTGGTGGAACCACATCTAGCCAAGCTTTGTAACTGACACTCTAGGGGACAAAAGGACAGCAATGTGTTCAGCTGTGGTGGAACCACATCTAGCCAAGCTTTGTAACTGACACTCTAGGGGACAAAAGGACAGCAATGTGTTCAGCTGTGGTGGAACCACATCTAGCCAAGCTTTGTAACTGACACTCTTGGGGACAAAAGGACAGCAATGTGTTCAGCTGTGGTGGAACCACATCTAGCCAAGCTTGGTAACTGACACTCTAGGGGACAAAAGGACAGCAATGTGTTCAGCTGTGGTGGAACCACATCTAGCCAAGCTTTGTAACTGACACTCTTGGGGACATGACAAGAAGGCTCCTGCTGTTGCTACTACTGCTATCTCCACCACCACTACTACCTACTACTACTAGTGTACCAAAATGGTAAGGGTCAGGTGGGGGAGGGCCTTGCTACCAAAAAAGGGGTTAAATTATAATCTTTAATTTCTTCTTTCCTGCAGGAAATTCCAATTTACGATGTTGGTCAAACTTTTGTTCCGTCTTCATTGGAGGTAAGATATTCTCTTGACTATCTCTCAGACTGTGTCCATACTGGAGCATTGTTTTAAAAGGATGCAGTTGATCACATCAACACCACTACCCTGGATACAAACAACAAATGCAAACATGTATATATATATATCAAATGCAATCATGTATATATATATATATACCGGGTGATGTGTTGTCTCAGACCGGGTGATGTGTTGTTTCCTTGAGCAAGACACTTTATTTCACATTGCTCCAGATTACTCAGCTGTAGAAATGAGGTGATAGGGACTGGGGTCCCTATCATTCTACTGTAAAGTGGTCGTGTAGGCGCCACAGCAAAAAAGCACCCAGCACTCACTGTAAATGAGGTTGGTGTTAGGAAGGGCATCCAGCTGTAGAAATCAAGCCAGAATGAGTTCCCGTACCACCCTTGCAAGCAGGGAAAAGCGGACGTAAAATGATGATGATGATGATGATGATGATTGTTATATTTGGGGAGGGTCATATTGTTATAATATTGCCAGAAATAATAACAGAACACACTCACTGTTTGGTTTGGTTTTTGCTTCTGTATCTTTTATATCTCCATAGTTAATTTATTTGGCAATCAATGTTTATCATTGATTGACCAACAGTTAAAAATACAAATATAAATATATATATATATATATATAGTCTATCAAAGTTCTTTCGTCACACATCTGTGACATCATCAGTGGTACTATTGTTTCCTCCTGTTGTA
The DNA here is from genome assembly GCA_964016885.1 of Eledone cirrhosa. Lineage (NCBI taxonomy): Eukaryota > Metazoa > Mollusca > Cephalopoda > Octopoda > Eledonidae > Eledone > Eledone cirrhosa. The sequence goes on along the minus strand of OZ024761.1, from coordinate 7,229,201 downwards.
TTGTAGTGTCTATGCCATTTTTATTTAATTTAATTATTTGTTTTATTGTCTCTGTCTCTGTTTGGTGTGTGTGTTTGAGTCTATGTGTGTTTGTATTCTATCTTTGTTCACTTAGTGTGTGTTTATGTGTGCTTGTTGTTATTATACTTGTGTATATTTATTTATTTATATTTTTTGTTGATTAGGGATTTTATGCTAGTTCCTGGCTTTTCTACCACTTTAATCTTTAGATGGGTCTTTCTTAGGGCCTTTCTACATTGGTTAGCTAATTTCCCTCCAAGGGTAGCATCCACAAACATGACACTCTGGTATCTCTGGTTGTCGTACCATGAAGTGGCTTTCTCTATCTTATGTTTAGTCCTATCTAATCTATTCCATGATTTGCTCCTGTATAATGGGCAAATTCCTTTCATGTCCATTTCTATGAGGGTTTTATATTTCTCCGTGGCTCCTTTGTATACTCTGATTCTGTCTCTTTGGTTGTAGCCAGAGAACGGTATGCGGTTGATGAAGTGTTGGATGTGTCTTACGAAGTCTGCGATCAGAATATTAAACTTAGCACTATTGGACATTGCTGAGTTTTTTAGTATCAGGTATTTGGAGGCCACGTGTTTAGCATAGTGTGAGTGGAGAATTTGGGCCCTCATGTCTATAGTGTTTAACCAGAGTTCCATATCTAATACTGGTAGTTTATTGTTAGGGTGTTTGGAAGGGTAGTCAACAGTTACGGTTATACTCTGGTGTATGGAGTTAGCTATCTGCTGGACGTTTTCCATTGTGCTATCTTCTAAATCATGTTTATAGTACTCTCTTGTGGGGGTGTTCTTATTACTATATTAATATTGTCTACGTAACGAGAGTACATGACGAGGGCTATGGAGTTCTCTGAGTCTCCTCTCCCACCATACCATAAATAGGTTGGTAACATCACCAGCTATGCTGACGCCAATGGCTGCTCCCTCATTCTGGGTGTAGATCTTTTCGTTAAATTTAAACATATGGCCCTTTAGGGTAGTTTTAAGACTAGCCCCTACTGCATGTGTGACCCTTTTTCTCACCTGATCATTGTTTTGGGGTGTCCGTATGGCTTTGGTCCATCCATTCCATCTTCCCATGGGAGTCTTTTTAGCCATTGAGGTTATGGGAGGGGGTCTACCTCTTATGGATCTACTGGGGCAGAAACAGCTAAGGTCATGTTTATCTAGGTACTTGGTGTCATAAGTAAGTCTAAGTAGGAGGCCCAGTTCATCTGTGTCGACATCGCAGAACTCCACTTCGCTCTCCCTGATTATTTCCACACATTTTTCCACAGCAAAATCTATGACAATGGATGGGTACAGTGACACCACGTCCATACTGCCTATTATGCAGTTTGTTAAGTTGTTGTTGTTGTTGCATTCATTGATTCTACTGAGGAAGTTCTCTGTACTATCACATACATCTGGGGACATCTTAATTATGGGGCGTAAAACCATAGAGAGGAAGTAGGAGATCCTGTATATATATATATATACAACGTTTTTTGAAATATTCACTTCTGTGTTCACAGATTGACTTTGTTAGTTTCAGAAGATCCCGTTAAGGGTGAAAGCAGCGATTCTTTGCTTAAACTTTAATCTGTTATTTTAATAAATTAATATATAAGAGAGTATTGAAGTTTGCTTGAAGCATTGTGGGATAATAAGGTATATTTCTTTAAGTCGTTTGGGAGCCTCGACAATGCAAATTAATATATATATATATATATATATATATCTTCCTGCTATTTCAAGTGTTAATATATTTCTTCCATGTTCTGTGCTGTTTATTTTGTTATTTTTGTTATTTCTGTTTGCCTTTTACATATATATATATACCCCCCCCCCCCACACACACACACATGTATATACAGTTGTCTGCTGGTACATATATACACACACATTTATATACAGTTGTCTGCTGGTACATATATACACACACACACATTTATATACAGTTGTTTGCTGGTACATATACACACACACACACATTTATATACAGTTGTATATATATATATATATATATATACACATATGTATATACAGTTGTATATATATACCCACACACACACATATATACAGTTGTATATATATACCCACACACACACACATATAGTTGCATATATATACCCACACACACACACACACATAGTTGTATATATATATATATACACACACACATACAGTTGTATATATATATACCCACACACACACACATATAGGGGTATATATATATATACAACTATATGTGTGTGTGTGTGGGTATATATATACAACTGTATATACATATGTGTATATATATATATATATATACAACTGTATATAAATGTGTGTGTGTGTGTATATGTACCAGCAAACAACTGTATATAAATGTGTGTGTGTGTATATATGTACCAGCAGACAACTGTATATAAATGTGTGTGTATATATGTACCAGCAGACAACTGTATATACATGTGTGTGTGTGTGGGGGGGGGGGGGGGGGGGGGGTATATATATATATATGTAAAAGGCAAAATATAGTTGTATATATATATGCCCCCACACACAGACACACATATAGTTGTATATATATACCCACACACATACACACACACATATAGTTGTATATATATACCCACACACACACACACACATATATACAGTTGTATATATATATATATATATACACACAAAAGCAGGGAAAAGCAGACGTAAAATGATGATGATGATGATGACACACATATGTACATACAGTTGTATATATATATACACATACACATATGTATATACAGTTGTATATATATACCCACACCCACACACATATGTACATACAGTTGTATATATATATACACATACACATATGTATATACAGTTGTATATATATACCCACACACACACACATATACAGTTGTATATATATATACACATACACATATGTATATACAGTTGTATATATATACCCACACACACACACATATACAGTTGTATATATATATATACATACACATATGTATATACAGTTGTATATATATACCCACACCCACACACATATATGTACATACAGTTGTATATATATATACACATACACATATGTATATACAGTTGTATATATATACCCACACACACACACATATATATATATACAGTTGTTTATATATATACACATACACATATGTATATACAGTTGTATATATATACCCACACACACATATATATATACAGTTGTTTATATATATACACATACACATATGTATATACAGTTGTATATATATACCCACACACACACACACATATACAGTTGTATATATATATATACACATACACATATATATATACAGTTGTATATATATACCCACACATACACATATGTACATACAGTTGTATATATATATACACATACACATATGTATATACAGTTGTATATACATACCCACACACACACACACATATATATATACAGTTGTTTGCGGTATTTGCGGGGGTTATGTTCTTAGAGAGCCCGTGAAGAGTAAAAAAACCGCAAATATTGGACGTGGTTCAATAAAATACCTATAAACCTGAAAACATAACATAAAATATAGGCCGGCAAATACGGTATATTATTAATAATAATTCAGCATTAAAAAGCGTGAAAAAAATATATATTGCCTTGAAAAAAAGCCATTAAAAAATTGTATTTATGATTTTGTGAATATGTGTTGGTTTCCATGAACAATTATTAAGTTCTGGCCTTGTATCTAAATTAAAAATCAGGTGGATTGGCAGTATCGGTAGAGGGTCGGACGCCATGCTTTGACGCATAGAGTTACGGCCCTTGCCATTCTGAGTTCAAATCCCGCCGAGGTTAACTTTGCCTTTCATCCTTACGGGGTCGATAAAATAAAGTACCAGCCGCGCACTGGGGTAATAGCTGGCCTTGTGCCAAAAGTAGAAACAATTATTATGGGGTTTGTTTCTGTTTTCCTCAATGTCCAGATCTTTTATATTTAGATAATTTCTCGATTTTATTGAGAGATATACTGTCTTCTGTGTTATTGTTTTGATTGGTGATGATGATGATGGTGATGATTGAATTTCTTTTCATTTTGCAGATGTTGTCAGGTAAAACCTCACCCCCCTCTTTACTCACAGAAGCTGACCTTATTGCTCTAATGGAAAAACATGGCATCGGTAAGTAACGAAAAGTGGTCAGTTTACTTGTCATCGCCATCATTATCATCATCATTGTTATCGCCACTGTTAACAAAAATGTCGTCATTTCTCAGTTAGCTACATATATATGTATATATGTATTATTGAGTATATATATATATATTTACACATATATATATATATACTCATCTCTCACCCAGAAATATGTGGAGTTATTTTTCTTTGTGGTATATATGTATATACATAAACAGGAGGCACATGGCTTAGTGGTTAGAGCATTACCCTTGCAATCGAAAGGTTGTGAGTTCAATTCTCAGACCGGGTGATGTGTTGTTTCCTTGAGCAAGACACTTTATTTCACATTGCTCCAGTTTACTCAGCTGTAGAAATGAGATGATAGGGACTGGGGTCCATATCATTCCACTGCAAAGTGGTCGTGGAGGTGCCACGGCAAAAAAGCACCCAGCACTCACTGTAAATGAGGTTGGTGTTAGGAAGGGCATCCAGCTGTAGAAATCCAGCCAAAATCAGTTCCCGTGTTCCTACCAATCTTTTCACCTTTGATAACTACCATAAATATACATACACATAAACTACATATATACACTCTGTATACATATATATAACAAATGCAAGCACTCATCAAATGCCGGATGTGTAAACAATGCACTTGGAAAACAAAACATCTAGTGGATAACACCATTGGATTCCAAAGTTGTAAAAGCTGAGTCAATCATGAACTAAATATTTATATTAGAACTAAGACATCCCACCAAAATCCCTACCTCAGATACCCTCCATATATCCCAACCCTTAACCTGATCTAAATATGAGTACGGGGGAGACAGAATTTTTCAAGCTGCAGCCGTCAAATTATGCAGTTTCTGTATAAGAATAGACATTAAATATACATTATTACCTGCAGCGACTAACAGCCCCATTATGCAGTAGGCCTTGCTCTACCCTCTCCCGTATACCTTTAAATTAAAACCTCAAGCAATTCCCTCAAGTTGATGTCATGCATGGGAAGGCCTACGTTTCGAATAAATATAATATACATACTCAAATATAATACATCATTAAGATTAAACAAAATATTAAAGAATAAAAGAGTAAAACGACCAAAGATAAAGAATGCAAGAAATCTAGTTCCTATTCTATATCCTATAGACCAGAATAAGGATAAGGAAAATACCCGAATTATTAAGAAAAAAATGACATGAGCAAAATGAATCCATGATGAAAAATATATACATTTCATGATCATGATCATCATTTTACGTCCGCTTTTCTCTGCTTGCAAGGGTGGGACGGGAACTGATTCTGGCTTGATTTCTACGGCTGGATGCCCTTCCTAACACCAACCTCATTTACAGTGAGTGCTGGGTGGGTTTTTCCGTGGCGCCTCCACGACCACTTTGCAGTGGAATGATAGGCAAACTGTCTTGCTCAAGGAAACAACACATCACTCGGTCTGAGAATTGAACTCACAACCTTTCGATTGCAAGACCAATGCTCTAACCACTAAGCCATGTGCCTCCATGATATACATATATATTTCATTATGAAAAATATATATATATATATATATATTTCTGTGTTATTATTACTATCTCACACGTTTTTAATAATATGCTTAAATCTGTTGGACCCTTTCTAGAAAGTAATTTTCTCCTAAAGTTAATATCAACCCACCCCCACATGCCACCATTGCTATTTGGTCCAATCAGCGGTTTATAGTATGTTTCTCTTACCAATCTCTATAGCAAAGCCACCGCCTCAGCTATTACTCCTTAAGTTTAGACCTGGTTGCTTTTCAGTTTGCTAAATGGACTACAGAATTTGGAGAGTCTGAACACTCAATGACAATGTCAAAGATAAAGATAAATTCACCTCCTGCTGCCGGATGAGAATGCAAGGACTCTTCTTTATTTCAGACACGGATGGCCAACATAATTCCATCTCCCACACCCTTCCCTGCGCCTCCAACCCATCCCTTCCACCCACCCAACAAAACCCAAAACTTCAGAGTTGGTACCATGAATGTAGGCACTTTGAACGAGGTTGTAGAGATGCTTGAACGTAAGGAAGTTGGTGTTTGTTGTGTTCAAGAGACTAGGTGGAGGGGTGGGTCTGCTAGATTCATTGTGGGTAAAAAACGATGCTATAAACTTTTCTGGGTGGGAAATAACAATGGGCTGGGTGGAGTAGGAATTATGTTAGCAGAAAAATGGGTAGGTAATTGCTGTAAATAGAGTGAATGACAGAATAATTAAAATAAGGCTAGTCCTAAATAGAACTACTGTGTCAATAATATCGGCTTATTCTCCCCAATCTGGCCCACTTGACGTTATAAAAGACAGGTTCTATGAGTCGCTAATGCACACTACCTCCCAAATAACCGACAGTGACTACATAATTATTGCTGGCGACCTCAATGGTCATGTTGGACAACATTGTGACGGATATGACGGAGTCCATGGAGGCTATGGGTTGGTACTAGAAATGAGGAATCCTGGAATTCTGTGATGCTAATAACCTATCTGTAACACAAACTTCAAAAAACGAGACAATCACTTGATCACCTATAGATCAGGGGAACACGCCAGTCAGATAGATTATATCCTTACTAGAAGACGTGACAGAGTGTCTGTTGTAAACACTAAGTCCCCCCCTCGTGAAGAATGGACCACCCAACATAGCCTAATAATTAGTGACCTCATAGTCAGGACTAGACATACGCAATGACAGAGGAGGACTACCCTGAGAAGAAGAATATGGAAGTTAAAGGACCCCACAGCCAGTGACAAATTTAAAAGCATATTACTTGATGCTTTTGACAGTAAGGAAGAGCAATTAGAGACGTATAATATAGAGGAACAGTGGGAATTCTTGAAAGTTAACCTGCTGAAGGCGACGGATGAAATCTGTGGCTGGAGGAGAGTAATTTGGTGGTGGAACAGTAAGGTGGAGGAGACAATTAAGGCCAAAAAGCAGGCTTGGAAAGTATGGGAGGGATGGGGGAAGTAGAGAACACTATCAAGTGGCCAGGAGAGAAACTAGGAGACAAGTGTACCTTGCAAGAAGGGAAGCAGAGGATAGAAAGTTCAAGCATGTTCTACAACGTGAGGACCAAAAAAGTGAGGTGTTCAGGATTGCAAGACAATGTGTCAAGGAAAACCGTGATATTGTCGGGGAGAAGTGTGTCCGTAATGATGATGGTATACTTGCCCTCACTGATACTGATAAGAAGGTAGCTTGGAAGTATCACTACGAGACTACTAAATGAGGAGAATAAATGGGAAAATGATAGTCTGCCCAATAGAGGGACCAGAGGTGCAAGTTAATGGTAGTATAATAAGTAAGGCAATCAAAGATATGAAGACAGGCAAGGCAGCTGGGCCTTCGGAGATAGTTGCTGAGATGTTGAAGGCATCTGGAATAGTGGGACATACTATGGTCACCCGTATAGTTAACCAAGTAATACAGAATGGAGTCATACCAAATGACTGGCGTAGCAGCATCATCATTAACTGCTACAAGGGTAAAGGAGATGCTCTAGATAGGGGAAACTATAGAGGCATTAAGTTAGTTGACCAGGTGATGAAGGTCACAGAAAGAGGTATAGCACAACAAAGCAGAGATCGAATTGATCTAGTTGAGATGCAGTTTGGGTTTGTGTCAGGTAAAAGTACCACAGACGCTCTTTTCCTTGTACGACAACTACAGGAGAAGTACCTAGCTAAAAGTAAACCCCTCTACTTAGCTTTTAACTTGGAGAAAGCTTTTGACTGAGTCCCCTGCTCCATTATCTGGTGGGCTCTTAGAAAACTAGGTGTTGATGAATGGCTTGTGAGAGCTATACAAGCCATGTATAAAGAAACAGTCAAGCAAGGTTAGAACTATCCACTATAAACTGGCCCACCTGCATGAGTTTCACTATTGTTCAATTAGTGTATCTGTTGTACCTTATTCTAATCATGAGGTCCTTGCCATTCTGAAGGAAACATACTTGAATTTATTACTGACAACCAGGTCTATTATACTACCCACCCCCTTTTTTAAAAACTAAATCCAGCTCTAAACTAGTAAAAAAGGTGGGAAATCATACATGTGCATAGTTTTTATCATCTTCAATCTATTCAATCTAGTTAAAAAATCATCAGTAGATCCTATACTCCACTTCATCCCCATTCCACTATTTACAACAATTGTACCACAATATCATCAGTAGATCTTATACTCCACTATTTACAACAAATGTACCACAATATCATCAGTAGATCCTATACCCCACTCATCTCCATTCCACTATTTACAACAATTGTACCACAATATCATCAGTAGATCCTATACTCCACTTCATCTCCATTCCACTATTTACAACAATTGTACCACAATATCATCAGTAGATCTTATACTCCACTATTTACAACAATTGTACCACAATATCATCAGTAGATCCTATATATATATATATATATATATATATATATATATATATATAGAAGAGATTCTACAGAAATATGTATTGAATATATATATATATATATATATATATATATATATATATATATATATACACAGACACACACGCTTCACAGAAATTCTTTGCTTAAACTTTAATCTGTATAAATAATAAATATTTGGTCTATGGATTTATATATATCTACTATAAAGATGGCAATTTCTGTCTGTCTGTGTGTAACCAGTTGGCGTCTAAACCATTGATCCGATCCTGATGAAACTTTTCACACATGTTAAGCTAATATTCAGGAACAGGACTGGTTAATTGGATTTCAATAAAAATCAATAATGGAACCCCTGGGGACATTAACCCCCCCCCCCTCTCTCCCACAATTCAGTCCTCCAAAATGAGGCAACAACTTATTTGTTTTTTTTTGTTCTTCATTCTGTAGAGAGAGAGAGAGAGAGAGAGGAGATAAGAGAGAAAGAAAGGGGATGAGAGAAAGAAAGCCGCTGGGATGTTGGAATACAGGCTTTTAAATTAGTCATTTTGGTGCACTTCTTTCCATTTGATTATTGATCCTAGGTTTTAATTGCTTGATTAAGGGGGCTTCCTTCTTAGCGTGCCTATACTGTGTTCAGTAGCTAAGACTGTGGTGGGAATGTTGTCTGTAAACACATCATCAAATGTGGAAACCGGGACATCATTACCACCGCAATCATCATCATCATCATCATCTTCGTTTAACGTCCATTTTCAACGCTAGCATGGGTTAGACGGGAGTTGTCCCACTTGAAGCAAGGTTGGTCGGGTGACCGTGTCTCGCTCATATAGGACTGACTGGCAGGTTTTCTACGGCTGGATGCCCTTCCTAACACCAACCACATTTACAGTGTGGAACTGGGAACTTTTTACCGTGTTACCTACACGACCACATTACAGCGTGGACTGTGTGTGTTTTTTCTCGTGACACCTACACGATCTCGATCTCATTATCTCATTTATTTGGACTGGATGTTGTGGTACCAACTTTACAGAGAGAGGGTGGAGTTGGTTGGAGTGGGAGGATAGGGTAGGGGTAGTGGATTGGGGTGTATATTTGGTTAAGAGGTGCCTACTGACTGTAGGTTTCGCTTTGTACTTAGGCAAGGCGGGTCTTCTGTATTACTGCGTAGCGCCAAAGATCTCGGTCCAGTGACATTGTCTTAGAGAGGTGTAAGTGCGTAAGGTCGGAATTTATCAGATCGTCCCAGGTTTTTCTGGGTCTACCTATTCCGTAGCTTCCATCTATTTTGATCGCCCTGCACTTTTTTATACAGCTGTCGTCTTTCATGCGCACCACATGGCCATACCAACGTAGTCTTCTCTCAACAGCATCTGATCCCTCTTATTCCTCTTAGTATATATTACATATATACATATACTGTGTATATGTGCTCAATGTGTATGTGTCCTCTTATCCAGGTACTGATGCCACTCATGCAGAACATATTGAAACTATCAAAAGTAGAAACTACGTTGGAGTGAGAGATGATGGCAAGTTTGTTCCAGGACATTTAGGAATGGGACTTGTTGAAGGTATTTTAAGTTTACATTGTCGCTTCTCTCTATTATATATATCTCTGCTGCCAATATCTGATCCTGTCTATGTCTAGTTCCTGTCTCTACCCCAATCTCTACAATATCTGATCCTTTCTATGTCTAGCTCCTGTATTTCTAAAATATATTTTAAAATATATTTTAAATATATTTTAAAATATGTTTTTAAAAATATTTTTTGGAGATATAATTTTAAATTTATATTTGAATTGCATGCTTTCTCTTATTAATTTTATTAACTATTTATGATATATGTTTTCTCACTGTTCTTAATTTATCTGTAACAGCATTTTTTTAAATTTATCTGTAACAGCATTTTTTTATTGCCTTTATCTGCTCCTATTTTATTGCCTTTATCTGCTCCTATATTATTATGTTTATATACGTACACTATACATACATATACATATACACACAAAGTTTGTACATATGCTGCAACACTGACTTTATCTCTTTAAAATATATATATATGTATACAAAGATCTATGTTGCACAGCAGCGAGACCTGGGCACTGTGTGCAGAGGATCTGTGAAAATTGGAAAGAAATAATTGTTTCTACTATTGGCACAAGGCCAGCAATTACCCAGTGCATTACTGGTACTTTATTTTATCAACCCCGTAAGGATGAATGGCAAAGTTAACCTCGGCGGGATTGGAACTCAGAATGGCAAGGGCTGTAACTATGTGCCAATGCATGGCGTCCGACCTTCTACCGATAATGAAGCCTCAATGTTTCAACGTATACAGGATGACAGCTGTATAAAAGGGTACAGAGTGCTCAAAGTTGACGGTAGAGGGAAGCCCTAGGAAGATTTGGGATGAGGTAATGAATGCTGACCTTACTCAATTACACCTCACTAAAGCGATGCCATGAAGTATTACAGAAGATCCACCTTCTTATATTCCCAAGCTGTGACATATATCTAGGTGGCGACACCTTCCCGTACGATCTCCTCTTACATAAACCTCCCTCGCAATCATTCCATCCCTATACCTACATCCCCAATTTCTACATGCATCTTCCCCACCCCTCCCAAGTTCCCAACCCTCTCCATAAAGTGATTCCACCCTCTCTGGAGCAACAACCTAAGAGCCGTGGGCTCGGCTCTTAGGTTGTGGCTGTAAAGTGGTTGGTGTTAGGAAGGGCATTCAGCTGCAGACACCAAGCCAAAATCAGTTCTCATCATCATCATCATCATCACCGTTTTACGTCCATTCTTCCACGCTAGCATGGGTTAGACGGGTTGTCCTGTTGTGGGCAGAGGTCGGTCGGCTGGCCTTGTCTTGCTCATACGGGAACTGATTCTGGCTTGATTTCTACAGCTGGATGCCCTTCCTAACACCAACCTCATTTACAGTGAGTGCTGGGTGCTTTTTTCTTTTGTGGCGCCTACACATCCACTTTACCTTGTGGGCTGGGTGCTTTTTTTGCCGTGGCACCTCCACGACCACTTTACAGTGGAATGATAGGGACCCCAGTCCCTATCATCTCATTTCTACAGCTGAGTAAACTGGAGCAATGTGAAATAAAGTGTCTTGCTCAAGGAAACAACACATCACCCGGTCTGAGAATTGAACTCACAACCTTTCGATTGCAAGGCCAATGCTCTAACCACTAAGCCATGTGCCTGCATTCTGTGTGAGCGAATCACGGTCCTCCTACCCGATATCTCACAAAGGGACAGCCCGCCCTACCCATACTAGAGTGGAAGATGGACTTTAAACAATAATTGTTTCTACCTTTGGCACAAGGCCAGCAATTACCCAGTTGATGATGATATATATATATATGGAGGCACATGGCTTAGTGGTTAGAGCATTGGCCTTGCAATCGAAAGGTTGTGAGTTCAATTCTCAGACCGGGTGATGTGTTGTTTCCTTGAGCAAGGCACTTTATTTCACATTGCTCCAGTTCACTCAGCTGTAGAAATGAGATGATAGGGACTGGGGTCCCTATCATTCCACTGCAAAGTGGTCGTGTAGGTGCCACGGCAAAAAAGCACTCAGCCCAAGTATATATATATATATATATATATATATATAGTAATAATAATAATTGTTTCTACTTTCGGCACAAGGCCAGCAATTACCCAGTACATTACTGGTACTTTATTTTATCGACCCCCGTAAGGATGAAAGGCAAAGTTAACCTCGGCGGGATAAATAATGAATGAATATTACATAATTTTTCTACTAAATTTCGTGGTTGTTGATTAAATATATTTTATAGCTTATTTAAAGATTTACTTCTTTAAAATTGTCAAATGTCAACACTTCCGGTTAGCGGCCGTTATATTATAGCACCTTGATTGGTGGTGGATTGGCAGTATCGGTAGAGGGTAGGACGCCATGCTTTGAGGCAATGAGTTACGGCCCTTTCCATTCTGAGTTCAAATCCCGCCGAGGTTACCTTTGCCTTTCATCCTTACGGGGTCGATAAAATAAAGTACCAGTAATACACTGGGTAATTGCTGGCCTTGTGCCAAAAGTAGAAACAATTATATTATAACACTTATAATCGCATATATTTCCGTCGCTAATTTTCTCCTAATGCAGTTTATATATAATGTCTTTTTTTAAATGTATCATTGATTACAGAAGACAGTGTATATTGTCAATTACGATTTTATTTACATGCATATATCATCATCATCATCATCATCGTTTAACGTCCATCCATGTTCCACGCTTGCATGGGTTTGGATGGGAGTTTTCCCACTTGAGGCAAGAGTGGTTGTCTTGCTCGCATAGGACTGTCTGGCGGGTTTTCTACAGCTGGATGCCCTTCCTAACACCAACCACATTTACAGTGTGGGGCTGGGAGGTTTTTACCGTGTTGCCTACACGGCCACATTACAGCGTGGATTGTCTGGCGGGTTTTCTACAGCTGGATGCCCTTCCTAACACCAACCACATTTACAGTGTGGGACTGGGAGGTTTTTACCGTGTTGCCTACACGGCCACATTACAGCGTGGACTGTGTGTTTTTTTTTGTCGTGACACCTACACGATCTCATTTGTTTCGGCCTGGATGTTGTGGCACCAACATAACTTTACATTGAAAGGGGCGGTATATATTTGTGTATAATATCAATATACACGCTACACATACTAGCAGAAAACCACCCGAAGGATGGTTTTTCTGCTAGTATATATAATTACTGTAACATTCTATTAAATAGGTTATGATGCTATGGGCTTTGCTATGTCAAAACCTCACCTACGTGCAGAACTTGAAGCAGATTTGAAGAAGTAAGTCATTTCTTTGTTTTTGAAGGGCTTTCTCCATCATCATCATCATCACACTCATCTTCACTACCACCACCACCATCTCCACTACCACCACCACCATCTCCACTACCACCACCACCATCTCCACCACCATCTACACCACCACCATCTCCACCACCACCACCATCTACACCACCACCACCACCACCATCACCACCTACCACCACCACCACTACATTGTAACACAACACTAACAACAGTGTACACAACATAACAAAACACACAACACTAACAACAGTGTACACAACACACAACACAACACACAAACAGCAGTGTACACAACACAACAGTAACAACAGTGTACACAACACAACACTAACAACAGTGTACACAACAACACAACACACAAACAGCAGTGTACACAACACTAACAACAGTGTACACAACACTAACAACAACACAACACACAAACAGCAGTGTACACAACACTAACAACAGTGTACACAACACTAACAACAACACAACACTAACAACAGTGTACACAACACACAACACTAACAACAGTGTACACAACACAACACTAACAACAGTGTACACAACACATAACACTAACAACAGTGTACACAATGCACAACACAACACTAACAACAGTGTACACAACACTAACAACTACACAACACAACACTAACAACAGTGTACACAACACAACACTAACAACAGTGTACACAACACTAACAACTACACAACACAACTCTACAACACTAACAACAGTGTACACAACACACAACACTAACAACAGTGTACACAACACTAACAACTACACAACACAACTCTACAACACTAACAACAGTGTACACAACACACAACACTAACAATAGTGTACACAAAACTAACAACTACACAACACAACTCTACAACACTAACAACAGTGTACACAGCACACAACACTAACAACAGTGTACACAACACTAACAACTACACAACACAACTCTACAACACTAACAACAGTGTACACAACACTAACAACAGTGTACACAACACAACACTAACAACAGTGTACACAACACACAACACTAACAACAGTGTACACAACACAACACTAACAACAGTGTACACAACACACAACACTAACAACAGTGTACACAACACAACACAACTCTACAACATATGGTAACACAATAATTTCTTTCTCTCTTGCAGGGTTTGCGAAGGTCAGAAACGTAAAGAAGGTAATATTTCTGCTGTTATTATATATGAAGTGGTGGATTGGCAGTATCGGTAGAGCATCAGACACCATGCTGGGCAGCATAGAGTTATGGCCCTTTAGGTTCTGAGTTAAATCCCACCTAGGTTAACTTTGCCTTTCATCCTCACGGGGTTGATAAAATAAAGCACCAGTAATGCCCTGGGGGTTATTGCTGGCCTTGTGCCAAAAGAAGAAACTACTATTATATATGAAGGTAGTAGACAAAATTGGTAGAGCATCAGAGAAAATGGCAGTGGTTCTGGTTCTTTACATTCTGAGTTTAAATATCACTAACGTTGACTTTGCATTCCATGTTGCCCGGGTTCAATAAAATATAGTACCAGCAATGTACTGGGGCTGATTTATTCAACTTTACTCGTCTCCCTCAAATTTGTGTATTTGTGCCTAAAATAAGAATCAAAATTTTAGGAATTGGGGAGATTTGGCACTGGGGAGGGGAGGTTTGGGGTGGGATTTGGTAGGTATCGATAACAACAACAATGAATACCAGAAGGAAAAGAATTAATATATATACATATATAAAAAAGAAAATGTTCATTCTACATGGCTGAATACAATAAATGTTATCTGAGTTTTTTGAATATTAATAATTGTTTCTACTTTAGGCACAAGGCCAGTAATAACCCAGTGCATTACTGGTACTTTATTTTATCGACCCTGTAAGTATGAAAGGCAAAGTCAACCTCGGCGGGATTTGAACTCAGATCGTAAAGGGACGTAACTATGCTGGAAAGCATGGTGTCCGACCCTGTAACTATGCTGGAAAGCATGGCGTCCGACCCTGTAACTATGCTGGAAACCATGGCGTCCGACCCTGTAACTATGCTGGAAAGCATGGCGTCCGACCCTGTAACTATGCTGGAAAGCATGGCGTCCGACCCTGTAACTATGCTGGAAAGCATGGCGTCCGACCCTGTAACTGTGCTGGAAAGCATGGCGTCTGACCCAGTAACTGTGCTGGAAAGCATGGCGTCCGACCCTGTAACTATGCTGGAAAGCATGGCGTCCGACCCTGTAACTATGCTGGAAAGCATGGCGTCCGACCCTGTAACTATGCTGGAAAGCATGGCGTCCGACCCTGTAACTATGCTGGAAAGCATGGCGTCCGACCCTGTAACTATGCTGGAAAGCATGGCGTCCGACCCTGTAACTATGCTGGAAAGCATGGCGTCCGACCCAGTAACTATGCTGGAAAGCATGGCGTCCGACCCAGTAACTATGCTGGAAAGCATGGCGTCCGACCCTGTAACTATGCTGGAAAGCATGGCGTCCGACCCAGTAACTATGCTGGAAAGCATGGCGTCCGACCCTCTACCGATACTGCCAATCCACAACATTCGATTCCTTTGCAATTATGCAAACAAGCCTCAACTGCAGTTCTGTTCACATGCCAACACAAGAG
Source organism: Eledone cirrhosa (assembly GCA_964016885.1). Lineage (NCBI taxonomy): Eukaryota > Metazoa > Mollusca > Cephalopoda > Octopoda > Eledonidae > Eledone > Eledone cirrhosa. The sequence continues at coordinate 7,213,082 of OZ024761.1, read as the reverse complement.
CAAGAATGAAGGGTTCATTCTACTGACATGGCTATAAAATTGAGGCTTGTTTGCATAATTGCAAATGAATCAAATGTTATTATTAATATTCGAAAAACTCAGATTACATTTATATATATATATACATATATATATATATTGTTATACTTTGGGAGGGTCATGTTGCCAATAAGAAACACACGCACCAGTTACTTTCACTTCAATTTATTATAATAAATTTATAAATTTAGGAATTTATAAATTTCCAGTTGGTTGGTTGGTTCCACAACCAGATGATTGTTTATATATTGTCAAAGTTCTTTCGTCACACATTCTGTGACCTCTTCAGTGACTGGGGATTCTTTTCTTTGTTTTTGTGCCTCTCCTTTGTTCTGTCCTACGCCATCTTGCTTTTGTGTGTGTTGTGTGCTTAGTTTGCACATGTGTTACATCCAGGTGTCTGTGTGTGTTTATATTTGTTTATTTATTTGTTTATTTACATGTTTATTTACATGGTTGGTTGTTTGTTCTATGTGCGTGTGTGTGTTTTCATTTTGTCCTTAATTGTAAGTTGTGATGTTGCTGTTATATATGTATGTGTTTGCTGTTGTTGTCGTTGTTGTTGTCAACCAAATATATACCCCTCCCTCAGACTTCCATTTATTGCTTCCACTATCTATTGGGTTCTAGCTACACATAGACTATCATTTGATACAGATCAACGCAGCATATTTGAGGGGTTACCTTTCTACTGATTTACGACCTCAATTCCGTGGAGGATGCATAAATCCTGATTTCGCTAGTTGACAGCTGGGAGACCCTTTCAGGAACTCGTATGTCTGCTGGGCACACGAGCAATAGGACGTGTGTTTTTTTCCTTCTGGCAGCATATCACTAAATCTGATTTCATCTGAGGATACCATTCTCATAACAACAACAAATGCATGAATTACATCTTGATTGCATGGGAGAACCATTCAGATAATTATAATGAATGGAGGCACATGGCTCAGTGGTTAGAGCATTGGCCTTGCAATCGAAAGGTTGTGAGTTCAATTCTCAGACCGGGTGATGTGTTGTTTCCTTGAGCAAGACACTTTATTTCACATTGCTCCAGTTTACTCAGCTGTAGAAATGAGATGATAGGGACTGGGGTCTATATCATTCCACTGCAAAGTGGTCGTGGAGGTGCCACGGCAAAAAAGCACCCAGCACTCACTGTAAATGAGGTTGGTATTAGGAAGGGCATCCAGCTGTAGAAATCAAGCCAGAATCAGTTCCCGTCCCACCCTTGCAAGCAGGGAAAAGTGGATGTAAAATGAAATGATGATGATAATGAATAAACGATTTATGTAAACATCAGCATCTTTATTAATGTTATTTATATATATATATAATTGTGTTTTTTCACCACTATGTAATATTAATCAACTAATATATAATTAGACAATGTGCTACACAAGTACACCATTCACTGTACAAGAGGATAGGCATTTATTGTATAACATTTACAGATGTTTCATTAACATGTGAAGGTATTGCATCTAGAAAGCGCTAATCCCAATAATATATTGGGAAAAATCAGACTTACCCTTTAGCATTTACATTACTCTATATTTACTATTGTATTTTTATGGTAAAGGCTTTACCTTAGATAATTATCTGACATAATATCTACATTACTCTATATTTATTATTGTATTTTCATGGTAAAGGCTTTACCTTAGATAATTATCTGACATAATATCTACATTACTCTATATTTATTATTGTATTTTCATGGTAAAGGCTTTACCTTAGATAATTATCTGACATAATATCTACATTACTCTATATTTACTATTGTATTTTCATGGTAAAGGCTTTACCTTAGATAATTATCTGACATAATATCTACATTACTCTATATTTATTATTGTATTTTCATGGTAAAGGCTTTACCTTAGATAATTATCTGACAATATCTACATTACTCTATATTTACTATTGTATTTTCATGGTAAAGGCTTTACCTTAGATAATTATCTGACATAATATCTACATTACTCTATATTTATTATTGTATTTTCATGGTAAAGGCTTTACCTTAGATAATTATCTGACATAATATCTACATTACTCTATATTTACTATTGTATTTTCATGGTAAAGGCTTTACCTTAGATAATTATCTGACATAATATCTACATTACTCTATATTTACTATTGTATTTTCATGGTAAAGGCTTTACCTTAGATAATTATCTGACATAATATCTACATTACTCTATATTTACTATTGTATTTTCATGGTAAAGGCTTTACCTTAGATAATTATCTGACATAATATCTACATTACTCTATATTTACTATTGTATTTTCATGGTAAAGGCTTTACCTTAGATAATTATCTGACATAATATCTACATTACTCTATATTTACTATTGTATTTTCATGGTAAAGGCTTTACCTTAGATAATTATCTGACATAATATCTACATTACTCTATATTTACTATTGTATTTTCATGGTAAAGGCTTTACCTTAGATAATTATCTGACATAATATCTACATTACTCTATATTTACTATTGTATTTTCATGGTAAAGGCTTTACCTTAGATAATTATCTGACATAATATCTACGTTATAAACAACACATCACCCGGTCTGAGAATTGAACTCACAACCTTTCGATTGGCTTTGCAATCGAAAGGTTGTGTGTTCAATTCTCAGACTGGGTAATGTGTTGTGTCCTTGAGCAAGACACTTTACTTCACATTGCTCCAGTTTACTCAGCTGTAAAAATGAGATGATAGGGACCGGGGTCCATATCATTCCACTGCAAAGTGGTCGTGGAGGTGCCACGGCAAAAAAGCACCCAGCTGTCACTGTAAAGTGGTCGTGGAGGTGCCACAGAAAAAAAGCACCCAGCACTCACTGTAAATGAGGTTGGTGTTAGGAAGGGCATCCAGCTGTAGAAATCGAGCCAGAATCAGTTCCTGTCCCACTCTTGCAAGCAGGGAAAAGCAGACGTAAAATGATGATGATGATGATTACTCTATATTTACTATTGTATTTTCACAGCAAAGGCTTTATCTTCCATAATTATCTCACATAATAACAAATTTACAAGATTTTGATATTATTTATTTTGAAAACAATACCTTAACATAGGTATGAGCAGCTGGTTACAGCCGGTTTGAACAGAAATAGGTAAGAGAAATCTGGCCAGATATGGCCGGTTTAAATGCCTTCTGAAAATCCGCTTCAACCTTCTAAATAACTGTTTCTATGGTTGGATGCCTTTCCTAACACCAACCACTTTACAGAGTGTACTGGGTGCAATTTCTCTTTTCTAGTTCTTTAATCTTTACAGATGTATTGCAGTCCCAGATCAGTAAATATAAGGAAGTTTTTATTAAAGCTGTTGAACAGGTTTGTAAAGTTTAGTTAATCTGGTGTTGTTGATAAAACATTCAGTTGTGCCTGGTACTGGATCTGATGAGGGTGGTGACAGTGGTGGTAGTGGTGGTGACGGTGGTGGTTGATCTGGGGGAGGGTGGTGGTGGATCTGGGGAGGGTGGTGACAGTGGTAGTGGTGGTGGTGGTGGTGGTTGATCTGGGGGAGGGTGGTGACAGTGGTAGTGGTGGTGGTAGATCTGGGGAGGGTGGTGACAGTGGTAGTGGTGGTGGTGGTGGTGGATCTGGGGGAGGGTGGTGACTGTGGTGGTGGTAGATCTGGGGAGGGTGGTGACGGTGGTGGTGGTAGATCTGGGGAGGGTGGTGACGGTGGTGGTGGTTGATCTGGGGAGGGTGGTGGTGGTGGTGGTGGATCTGGGGAGGGTGGTGGCGGTGGTGGTGGTGGTTGATCTGGGGAGGGTGGTGACGGTGGTGGTGGTAGTGGGGGAGGGTAACTAGTGGTGTGGTGGTTGTGATGGTGGTAGGGGTGTGGTGGTGGTGGTGGAGGTTGACTTGGAGAGGGTTGTGACAGTGGTGGTAGTGTGTGTGTGGGGTAACTAGTGGTGTGGTGGTGATAATGGTGGTTGTGATGGTGGTAGTGGTGGTGGTGGTGGTGGTGGTGGCTTTTTATGGGGGTCACAAGTCTAATCTATCATTTAGGAGGGAAACTATATAAATTTCTGTGATTCTGTCAACATGTAAAGAGAGAGGAGTTTGAGTACCTCATACTACTGCCCTCTCTTTGTCTGCTGCCTGTGTGAATGTATGTGTGTATTTGTGTAAATGTATGTGTGTTTGTGTGAATGTATGTGTATTTGTGTGAATGTATGTGTGTGTTTGTGTAAATGTATGTGTGCTTATGTGAATGAATGTGTGTGTATTTGTGTGAATGTATGTATTTGTGTGTATGTATGTGTGTTTATGTGAATGAATGTATGTGTATTTGTGTGAATGTATGTATGTGTTTATGTGAATGAATGTATGTGTATTTGTGTCAATG
>OZ024761.1:7178662-7203662 GCA_964016885.1 Eledone cirrhosa | reverse complement strand
AATGTAACCAGGATATGCTACTGAGGCAGAGGAAAAATGGAAAAGGGTGAGTTGGAACTTTCTTTACTCAGCACTTATTGTTGTTGTAGTTGTTGTAGTTATTGTTGCAGTTATTGTTGGTTGTTGTTGTAGTGGATGATGTTGGGAATACATACACACACACACACACATACAGACATATACATACATGCTTATATATAGACATCTATACACACACACACACACAGACATATACATGCTTATATATAGACAAGACATCCATGCATACAAACACACAGACATATACATGCTTATATATAGACATCCATACACACACACACAAACATATACATGCTTATATATAGACATACATACACACACACACAGGTATACACATGCTTATATATAGGCATACATACATACACACACACAGACATATACATACATGTTTATATATAGACATCCATTCACACACACAGACATATATATGCTTATATATAGACATACATCCATACATACACACACAGACATACACATGCTTATATATAGACATACATACATACACACACAGACATATACATGCTTATATATAGACATACATACACACACAGACATACACATGCTTATATATAGACATACATACACACACACAGACATATACATACATGCTTATATATAGACATCCATACACGCACACACACAGACATATACATGCTAATATACAGACATACATACACACACACATACACATGCTTATATATAGACATACATACACACACACACACAGACATATACATGCATATATATAGACATCCATACATACACACACACACAGACATACACATGCTTATATATAGACATACATACATACACACACACAGACATATACATGCTAATATACAGACATCCATACACACACACACACACAGACATACACATGCTTATATATAGACATACATACATACACACACACAGACATATACATGCTTATATATAGACATCCATACATACAAACACACAGATACACATACACATTTACTTAAATATACTCTATTATTTTTCTCCTATATATATGTGACACACATATCTATCTATCTATCTATCTATCTATTACTAAAACTCTCTCTAATCTAGCTGTCGTCTGTTCTACAGTGTGGATGTAATTCACTTCACACAGAAGTTTTGTTCAAATTTATTGAGGAAATTTTGTGAGTTCAAACTTAATTTTGATACAATTGTGTAGCTTGACCCTCCGTCTGAACTGTCAGGCGGTGGGTCAGCTCATCTTTACCCCTCCTAGAGGTGAAAAAACCTGTTTTAAAAAATTTTGTGTAAAAAATTTCAATCGTCTAACAGAAATGTTAAACGCAGCGAACGAAAATAGTGGTGGGGGGACAGCGGTAAGAGTTGTAAGCTCGCACGCTTTAGTCCCCCCTTCCTTCCCAACTAACGTCATAGAGAAGGAAGGAAAAATTAAAATAAAAACAGACGAATCTGCGGAGAAAAAAAATGACGAAAACAAATCTGGACATGGATTCCAACAACGGAAAAAAAAAATTTGAAAAATTGCATGACAATACTAATAACACAAACAAAGACACAACAAACACAAAAATAATATTTGAAAATAACACCATAACAGAAAGCAAAGCAGACGACAAGATTTCATTTGCACAGAAAACAAAGAAATCTTTGACTTATATAGCGGAAAATATTTCAGATGTGGCACGAAGGATCACAGACGCCAAACAATACATAAGTGAAGGAGAGAATGGTATTTTATCGGTAAAAATGCCTCAAGAATTCACCAAAGACATTGAAAGCCGAACGGTCAAGTTTCGGACCATCAACAACAGTACAAAAAAACCTGAACAGCCTTCTCAAGCAGATATCAAAACAGTACTCACAGAAGTACTTAATGAAACCACTTTCATAAGAAAAGACAGACTGTATGGAAGCCTAGCAATTATCATGAAGAACGAATCGGCGGCAAAAAAATGTGCTTTGTCACCGATTCGTTCGAAAAATTTTACCTTTTATCCATCTTATATGGGTAAAAGAACTCAACGCATATGGCTGGATGCAATGATGCCAGATGTGGACTACTGCTGGCTCATAGCTGGCTTCATCGATCCAGTGAATGACAACGTGATTTCCATTGGGAAAACCACAGGCAATGCGTTCAGTGGAACAGGTATAGAGCTGGTAGTGCAAATGAAGCCTGAACGCATCGCCCAAATACCCGACAGAATCCTATTAGAGGACCACGGGTATATAAACATTAGCGTGGAGGGGAGAAGGCCGTCCTGCCATATCTGTGCAGGCAGAGGGCACCTGAAGGCCGCTTGTCCCCAACTCAACAAAAAGAAAACCCTGCTACCAACACCAGCTCCACCACCAGCTCCACCACCACCACCACAACAGATAAACAAACAACAAAACTCAGTCCCACCCAACCCGTCCCTCAGTAAAACCACACCACCACCACAACACAAACAGTCACAACACATTACCCCAAAACAAAATACAGGCCCACCCAACCTCTCACTCAATAAAACAACACAACCACCGCAGACACAACACACAACACAGTCTAACATAGTGACATCCATCTCCCCCACAAAGAAAACCAACACGGAAACAGTACCAGCAAACATACCTCTTCCCTCCAACACTGAAGATAACCCAACGAATTCGGAGGAAGAAACGGAGTCCTTCAGACAGATTAAAAGGAAAAAAAGAAAACATGTGCAAAACACACAAAGCCAAACAACCCCCACCCAAATCTCAACACAATCCAACAAAACAGAAAACACCCCTCCAGCAACAAACAAAACCAAACCTGCCCCTCCCCTCTTCGAAACACTCACACCATCCGAAAAAAAGACATTACACTATACTTACATCAACAGAAACAATAATAAATTAAATGAACTCATATACAATAATCCTTCGGTACAAACCGAAGGGGTAAACTTTGTTTCCTCAGAAAACTACCCACATTTAAAATTAATAAAGATCCCAATGAACCTCTACCAAAAACTAAAAAAGGATTTTAAGGAGGACGTAGGACCACCCTCTGTCAAACCCATAAACCGCGTCCTACTAAAAAGCTTTCCCCCTCCTCTTCCCCTCCCCAACACAACTCCAAACACCCCAACCCCACCACACACTGACGACCCCACACCACCACAAGACACCCCTTCACCCAACACCCCCGACCCCATGGAAGTCGTGCAACCCGAACCCCGGGAAGCGGAAAGGTAGGTCTCTACACTCTCCTTTGGCTCTGCCGCCCACATGGATGTGTTAAGAGTAGGATGTTTGAATGCACGTGGCCTGGGCTCAACTTGGAAGCAAGCAAAGCTTCTAAATGACCTCAGGTCATGTAGTATAAATGTAATGGTTATCTGTGAGACTCGAATCAGCGTCGTGCCGCAGCTGGCCCCCACCTTCGATGACTTTGAGGTGCATGCATCTCTCTGTCAAGCTGGAGGTGGGGGTGGGGTTGTCGTACTGCTGCAAAAACACCTGGGTCTTGCCGTACAGATTGTGCACTCGGACCCGGAGGGTCGTTTGTTGGTGCTAGACGTTGACAGTAGTGAAAGTGCGGCCTTGAGACTGGTCGCCGTCTACTCCCCTTTCAGAGCTGAACGGCCCGACTTCTTCCAGCGTTTGGAGACTTTTCTGGGAACGTCGCGTTCCCTGCTTCTAGCGGGGGATTGGAATGACATCCTAGATGCACGTTGGGACTATGCAGGAGCATGTCCTAATAGAGGGGGGTGTAACAGCCTCAAGGGGTTACTCGACCGTTTTAACTTGGTCGATAGATATCGACTAGATTTTTCAACTGTGCCTACCTGGACTTGGAGAAACCACAGTGGTCAATCTAGATCGTACTTAGATAGATTCTTAGTCAGAGGTAAGGATAGGGACATATTAAGCTGTCCAGAAATGCGCACGGTTGGCTACACGGATCACAAATTAGTGACCTGCGTAGTCAATCTCGAGAAAACACATAAACAGGGTCCCGGTTACTGGAAACTTAATTTGTCTTTACCGGCAAAAGAGACTTACAGAAACCGGATTAGCAGATTAGTTAAGGAGAGGTTGACGGGTGCAATCGTCAACAACCGATGGTGGGCATCTCTCAAAAGAGAGATTAGAACAGAATCAATAAGTTATAGCAAGATGTTAGCTGCCGATAGGAATAGAAACGAGAAAGAATTAACAGGTAAATTAGAAGAGGCAATCAAGAGCGAAGATGTGGCCAGAGTGCTGGCATCGAGGACGGCCTTGAACCAGTTTTTCGATGCAAAGCACGAAGGCTGCGTCATTCGAAGTAAAATACGTGCTCTAGGTAATGAGGGGGCCAAAGCCGTTGGCTGGGCCCGCGTGACAGAAGCTAAGAGTGGAAATCGATCCACCATCCGGTCGTTGCAAGACGAAGATGGACGGGTGATCCGGGAGCCTAAGCAGATGTGCGAGGCCTTTCAAAGGCACTTTGCCCGATTGTTCGGGGGAGGCGAGGGTCCGGGCGGGGGCGTGGATTTGGGTCCATACCTCGACGGCCTGCCGCGTCTCTCGAGCAAAGAGGCAGAGTCCTGCGAGGGACCAATCTCGGCTGATGAGATCGGAGATGCGCTGAGCCAATGCAGCAGACGCAAATCTCCAGGTCTCGATGGTATACCTTACGAACTTTATTTAGCAATGCCGGTCTTCTCCGAACTCCTCGAAGTGGTCTACTGCAATTGGCAGCAGAACGGGAGAATTCCTTGTTCTGTAGCCAAGGGTGTAGTCACGCTGGTGAGGAAGGACGAGAACAAGGGGGATAGTATAAATAATTTTCGGCCCATAACCCTGCTAAACACAGAGTTAAAGATTTTGGCCAAGGTGTTAGCAAAGAGGTTGGCGCTTGTCGTGGGTGGCCTGGTGGGAGATGCGCAGACATGTGCTATCCCATCCAGGTCCATTCACGATAACCTCCACCTCATGCGATACATCATAGAGAGGGTTGGCAACAAACCCGGCTTCGGTGGGGCCCTGATCAACTTGGATCAGTCTAAGGCCTTCGATAGGGTCGACCATGGTTACCTGAATGCGGTGCTAGCGGCGGCTGGGTTCGGTCCTGTTTTCAGAGGCTGGATCACTGCCTTACATAGCAACCGCATCTGTTCTAGGATCAAGGTGAACGGCTACCTTTCGAAGCCGTTCGAAATCACACGATCCATTCGACAGGGGTGCCCTCTCTCCTCCCTTCTGTACGTATTGACTCTCGAACCTTTACTGAGGAAGTTCGAGTTGTTGCAGGGTATCCCCCTGGAACCAGGATTTAGCAAAGCGGTGTCGGCCTACGCCGATGACGTAACAGTAATGGTATCGACCGACTCGGAGATCGAGGCGATCGGTACCTTACTGGAGGAGTACGAAAGGTTGTCATGTCAGGAGCGAAACTGAACCGGGAAAAATCCATCGGGCTGCAACTCGGAACGTGGAGAGGCAGACCGATGCCTCCTGACGGTGTCGTCGGACACTGGACGGAGGGCCCGGTAAAGTTGCTTGGGGTCTGGTTTGGACCGGACCTCCAGGTGGAAAAGAACTGGAACGAGGTTACGAACAAGGTGTTTGCACTAACCCAGAAATGGGCCAAGTGTAAGCTGTCCCTAAAAGGCCGGGCGGAGGTGGCGAACATTTACATAGCGTCTGTCACTTACTACCGCCTGACTGTCGTGCCTTGCCCTAAGGAAACACTCACCACCATGGAACGCATGCTCTTCCAATTTCTTTGGAAGAAGCGCCCTCCTATGGTGAGAAGATCCATCTGCTGCCAACAACCTTCGAAAGGAGGGCTGGGGATGCCGTGGTTGATGATGCGTAGGCACGCATTAAGGCTACGGCACCTACAGGTATTCCTCACTGGTCAACCGGTGTGGGCTCCGTTTGTGAAACGAGCCTTTCCGAGACTCGTCTCACTCACCGAGCTACAGTCCTGGGTCAAGCAAAGATCCGGAAAACTGGGAGACTGGCACTCTGAGTGTGCTCAGGCGCTCAGGGCTCTCTGGCAAGCGGGCCAGGCCATTGGTGGAAAATCCACCTCATCATTCTATAGAGGGCTGGTGGCTAGCAGGGGCGATGACACCCTTGGAGAGTCGCTGGACATGGAAGAAGATGAACTGGCCAGCCTGTTCGGTAGGACTTTCGGCCCAGGACCAATGGACAACTTCCAGAAGTCACTGGCCTGGCAGTGCTACCGGGGGGCTCTACCCGTTCGAGAGAGGCTCTACAGACACGGGCGCCCGGGCAGGGATCCCTCAAAAAAGATTTGCCCTAGATGCGTGCGTCACGAAGAAGCCGTTGCGCACGCATTGGTGCAATGTCCGGGCGTGGCTGATCTGTGGGGCTACGCCGAACGACTGCTGTCGCGGGTGGCGCCGATTAAATTGACCGCCGAATCCGTGATGACAATCAAACCGCCTCCCCTCTTCACAAAGGAAGCAAAGGCGGTTTTTCTGTGCGTAATAGCCATGTTGAAAGAGGTTGTTTGGTGGACACGATTGAAAGGTCTGAGGTCAGGCAACTTCCTCTCTGGCCATAGTCTGGTCTACTTCTTCCGATATCACTTCGGAAGAAGGATAAGAATGGAGAGATAGGTGCTTGGCCACAGGCAGTTTTATGAAAGGTGGGTGATAGTGGCGAGAATGGCTCGTGTAAATGGGCCTTCTCTGTATACCATCCTGTAGGTAAAGAAGTAAAGGAGAGGGGAGCACCTTCTCCATGTGCTCCCCGGGCAAAGGATTGCACACTTTTTCGGGGGTATGTGCAACCCCCATCACGTCCCCTCCCTTTTGAGGTTATTTTCGATTATTTTCATGTTACACCCTTTTTACTCGATTATATGTAAACTCCCCCTTTGTATTTGTCCCTTCTTTTTATGCCTTTATGGTAAATAAAGAAATCTATCTATTACTAAAACTCTGTGATTGCTTGCTTGTTTGTAATGTAATACAGCCAAAAGCGCGCATAATGGGAAAATACTTTGAAAGAAAGTTGCCCCTAAAATGGGAATACAAATAGAAAAAAACAAGTTTTGCGTAAATTGGAGCACGGGTTCCTGAGATATGGGGTTTTCTGGGTACTTTCATAAACAGAGAGAGAGAGTAAGAGATAGTGGTTGTGAGAGAGTAGATTGAAAGAGAGACATAGAGAGAGGGTGATGAGACAGAGAAGGAGAATGGAAGAGAGAGAGCTGATGGTGGTGGTGTTGTGTGTGTTTATATATATATACATATATAAACACACACATATATATATACACAACAACGTGTGTGTGTGTGCCTATGACCAGTGTATATAGATCACAGATACCCACATATGAGGTGGGTTAGAAAAGTTCCAGGACTAATGTCACAAAAGATTTATTTCAAACCCAAACTTCACACTAAGAGTTTTCTCCTTCAAAGTAATCCCTCTGGAGTCTAATGCACTTTTCCATCCTTTTATGCCACGCTTGCATGCACTCCTGGAAGGATTCTTCCGGGATCCTCCGCAGTTCCGTTGTCACAACCTTTTTGATGTCATCCACGTCTTCAAAACGGGTCCCCTCCGGGTCGTACTCGAAGATCCATGACTCATCACCGGTGATGACTGTTCCTAGCAAGTCTGGTTCGGTTTCAAGACACTCAAGGATGTCCTGGCACACTTGCATACGTCGACCCTTCTTGTCATCGTTCAGCAGTTTTGGCACCATCTGCGCGTAGACTTTCCGCATGTCCAAATCTTCAGTGAGAATCTTCCAGACGCTGTCCCGATTTATGCCCAGCTCATTTGCCATCAGTCGAACAGTCAGCCGACGATTGCTACGCACCATCTGCCTGACGCACTCAACGTTGACCTCAGTCCTGATTGTTAAGGGCCTTCCGCTCCTGGGGTCATCTTCCACGTCCTCGCGTCCTTCTTTAAACCTCTTGCACCACTCAAAAACACGTGAGTGTGACATCGTCTCATCTCCATACACTTGCTGCAGCAATCCCAGTGCTTCTGACGGAGTTTTCAAGTTTGTTCGTTGCTCTGTGCTCATTGCTTGACGACCTGAAACAGAGAACATGTATATAAAATTATGAAGAAAAAAGTTTGATCGCTGCAGAGAGCTAAGATTACAGTTACATACTCCAGGGGGATTACTTCGAAAGAGAAAACTCTTAGTGTGAAGTTTGGGTTTGAAATAAATCTTTTGTGACATCAGTCCTGGAATTTTCTGACACACCTCGTATATATATATATACACACACACATGCATACATATATATGTATACAAACACACACACTTATATACATACACAGACATGTATATAATGTGAAATGAAACTTCCAGTTTCATTTCACATTATATACATGTCTGTGTATATTTTAATTATTTAAAAATTATTTTTAAGTGAACGTGACCCAACGGGTCATGGGTTGTCTGGTATAACAATAAAAAGGACAATTTGTTATGTCTTCATTACATTTATTGACTAGTGACGTGCATTTCGCTATTGATCAGCTCAAGGTTTGATCTGTATCGATCTAGCCCAACTCGACTCTGGAATCAAAAGCTCGTCAGACTTCTGTTGTGGTAATGACAGAATATATATATGTAAATGTGGTTTGTGTTAGGAAGGGAATCCAGCTGTAAAATACCTGGCTAAAGTTACAGTCCTTGTCAGAGGCAGGTATGGCGTGGCCAACTCTGGCCGGACTTGCCTCCCAGCTTGCCTACCATCACAAAAACAAGATGGTGTAGAACAGAACAAAGGAAAGACACACACAAAAAAAACCTAGTCACTGAGGAGGTCACAGAATGTGTGACGAAAGAGCTTTGACAATATATAAACAACCATCCAGTTATCGAATCAACCAACCAAGCGCAAACTTATAATAAATTGAAGTGAAAACCAACAGGTGTGTGTGTTTTTATTGGCAACATGACCCTACCAAAGTATAATGTTTCAACACACTTTTTCACCTAAGAAATCTTGCACAACTAATTCAAATTCCAAAAATATGTTTATATATGTATATATATAGGCACATGGCTTAATGGTTAGAGCATTGGCCTTGCAATCGAATGGTTGTGAGTTCAATCCTCAGACCGGGTGATGTGTTGTTTCCTTGAGCAAGGCACTTTATTTCACATTGCTCCAGTTTACTCAGCTGTAGAAATGAGATGATAGGGACTGGGGTCCCTATCATTCCACTGCAAAGTGGTCGTGGAGGTACCACGGCAAAAAAGCACCCAGCACTCACTGTAAATGAGGTTGGTGTTAGGAAGGGCATCCAGCTGTAGAGATCAAGCCAGAATCAGTTCCCGTCCCACCCTTGCAAGCAGGGAAAAAGTGGACGTAAAATAAAATGAAATGAAATGAAAATATATATATGTATGATCCCTATATTTCTAGTTACTACCTTGGCTGTGTAGGGTTCCCTGACTGTCGCAATGCCATCTGGTTCCCTGAGGGGATCCTCAATGTTCAAGTTGAAAGCACAGTTTGTTCACAGGTAAATAACTTTATCAAATTTTGTCTCCTCCAACTTGTGATGGTGATGATGGTGGTGTTGTTGTTGTTGGTGGTGGTGGTAGTGGTGGTGGTGGTGGTGGCGGCGGTGTTGTTGTTGGGGGTGGTGGTGGTGTAATGGTGGTAGTGGTGGTGTGGTGTAGTGGTGGTGGTGGTGGTGGTGTTATTGGTTGGTGGTGGTAGTGGTGGTGGTGGCGTTGTTGTTGGTGGTGGTGGTATTGGTGGTTGTAGTGGTGGTAGTGGTGGTGGTGGTTGTGGTGGTGATGTTGGTGGTAGTGGTGGTGGTGGTGGTTGTGGTGGTGATGTTGGTGGTGGTTGTGGTGGTGATGTTGGTGGTAGTGGTGGTGGTGGTGGTAGTGATGGTGGTGAAAATGTTGGTAATGGTGGTGGGGATGATGATGTTGGTAGTTGTGGTGATAATGTTAGTGTTGTTGATGATGATGATGATGGTGGTGGTAGTGATAGTGGGGGAGGGGTGATAGTAGTGGTAGTAATGATGGTGGTGGGGGAGGGGTGATGGTAGCTGTAGTGATGGTGGGGGAGAGGTGATGGTGGTGGTAGTGCTGGTGATGTACTGGTTGTCATAGAAACATGTAACAATCCCCCCCCCCCCCACGTGTCCCCCCAGTGTCCCCATACCCCCTCCTAATACACCCCAATACCTCTCCGCCAATACCCCCCACCCCAATATCGCGCCACCCCAACCCCAATACCTCCCCCTCCCAATGTCAACCGCCACCTGTCTAATATATTCCTTATGTCTCCTCTTTCCAGTGTCAACCAGGACCGGTCCATTTGTTACGGTTCAAATTCCGACCAGGAGACGTGCCACCCATGATTCCGACAGAGTAAATATAGTTTTCTTTTGATTATCATTTGGTAGAGTCCTGGGGTCAAATATATCTGTGTTGTTGACCCTCTGGTAACATTTGGTAGAGTCCTGGGGTCAAATATATCTGTGTTGTTGACCCTCTGGGAACATTTGGTAGAGTCCTGGGGTCAAATATATCTGTGTTGTTGACCCTCTGGGAACATTTGGTAGAGTCCTGGGGTCAAATATATCTGTGTTGTTGACCCTCTGGGAACATTTGGTAGAGTCCTGGGGTCAAATATATCTGTGTTGTTGACCCTCTGGGAACATTTGGTAGAGTCCTGGGGTCAAATATATCTGTGTTGTTGACCCTCTGGGAACATTTGGTAGAGTCCTGGGGTCAAATGTATCTGTGTTGTTGACCCTCTGGGAACATTTGGTAGAGTCCTGGGGTCAAATATATCTGTGTTGTTGACCCTCTGGGAACATTTGGTAGAGTCCTGGGGTCAAATATATCTGTGTTGTTGACCCTCTGGGAACATTTGGTAGAGTCCTGGGGTCAAATGTATCTGTGTTGTTGACCCTCTGGGAACATTTGGTAGAGTCCTGGGGTCAAATGCATGTGTGTTGTTGACCCTCTGGGAACATTTGGTAGAGTCCTGGGGTCAAATATATCTGTGTTGTTGACCCTCTGGGAACATTTGGTAGAGTCCTGGGGTCAAATATATCTGTGTTGTTGACCCTCTGGGAACATTTGGTAGAGTCCTAGGGTCAAATGTATCTGTGTTGTTGACCCTCTGGGAACATTTAGAGTCCTGGGGTCAAATGTATCTCTGTTGTTGACCCCCTGGCCTCTGGGAACACTTGGTTCTTTCTGTCTTCCTCTCTCTCTCTCTTCCATGCTCTCACTTTTCTTTGTCTGACAGACTCTCCCTCTCCCCCAATAGTGGATCAGTTGTTACCATCTCCCTCTCTTTCTCTATTCCAGTTATGTTGGCTGTGTTGGAGGCTGCGATAATTTCCTCACAGAATTCTTAGACATTCGATGTAAGTTCTACTTTCTGTGTCATTATAACTAATATTTCATTACATTATTACCTTTATCTCTCCTCTGATGTGGGTCACAGGCCTGTCTGGGGACTTGAACAGATGGTAAAGTGATGGGTGGTATGGAAATGAGATGCAGGGGCCTCCAGCCCATCTGAGAGGTCAGTAGAGTGTGGGATGATATGTGAGATACAGGCTTGAGAAACATGTCTGTGAAAACCCTTGCTAGCATGGAAAATGCATGTTAAATGATGATATATATATATATATATATATATATATATATAAAACAGAGAATGTCTGTCTGAACCACCCAACCGATTTTTTTCAAACTTTACACATGTAATACTTATGGTCGTGTGAGTGTTTTGAGCAAAAATTATTTCAAATTTTCAATGCCCTAGGGACCGCTTTAGGCCAAAAACGGTTTTAAGGGTTTTTTGAGGCATAACAGAACAATAATCCAGGCGATTTCTTCAAAATTTACATTACTTATGTCGTTTAAAGTATTTTGAGCAAAAAAGATTTTCTCATTTTTTGCCCCAGGCACCGCATTAGGCAAAAAACCGATTTTATGAAGCATTTTGGTTGCGTTAGGGCCTGTAACTTGAGAAGTACCCAACTGATTTTTTAAAAACTTTGCATATGCATTACTTACGTATCACAAATTATCTTGACTGAAAAAGATTTCGAATTTTTGCCCGGGGACCGCATTGTTTAGCATTTTGGTTGCGTTAGGGCCTGTAACCTTAAAAGTATCCAACTAAATTCCTTCATTGCAGTCTCCACCACTGCAGTCCCACATGCTTACTGCTCTGTAACTATTGCTTTCATTGTACCATAGCACAACAAATACATGTTCGGTTTGTCAAATGCCTTTTTACTTAACCCTATAGTCTTGGCTTTTGTGGGTTGAACATTTTACTCTCAGGCACCCAATTAAGTTAAACCCCTGGTAATCTACGACAAATTTTTTTTTTAAGCACAAAATGTAGACACCATCCCCAGGCCGAGGTATTCCATACTTCTCTGTACTGTTTCAGAAAGGAGGGATAAAAATGCCAATCGGTAAATCACAGTGGTCAAATCCCGGATTTTCAACAAGGGAGATGGTGAAATATATTTCTTTAATGAAATATATACAAGGAAGATTAATCATTTTAAAAGGTATCTATATTTAAAGTTCTAGTTAAACCTTAATTAGTTACCTAATTAGCTGTGTGTGCTTACACACTTTACAAATTATTCCCTGTGATTGTTTCATATGTTTATTTTAGATATATATATATATGTCAATCAATTTCTAGTTGATATAAAATCCTCGGAGCTATCCATTGGAATCTTTGATCATATTCTACAGTGGGAATGGCGCATGTCTCTCGGACATGACACCTGTAATTTAATTTTGGATATATATATATATATAAGTGGAAGGTTAGTAAAATCGAAATTATAGCAGGTGGCCAAACCCACGAAGTAACAATTAGGTTTCCACGAAGCACTCCGTAAGAATGTATTGATAAATTGATAGGCTACACCTTAGAGTAACATACGTTAGATAGCGTGACAAATGGAAAACTGTGGCTAGGGGACATAGTCACATAATCTGCCAAAACAACGAAAATACGTTCAGGTTAATCATCATCATCATTATCATCATCATTTTATGTCCACTTTTTCCTGCTTGCAAGGGTGGGACGGGTCTTATTCAGCACAGCATCTCTCCACTCGTCACGGTCCTTCGTCATCTCCACGAAAATTAGTAAAAACTTACCCCCACAAAAAACAGTGTGTTCTCCTAACTATAAGCTCCCTCTTGTTAATATATATATATATATATATATATATATGAATGAAAAAATGGCGTGCTGCGTTGTTGCGAATGTGAACATATGAATGAAAATAGACTGAGAAACAGGAATGTCCTTCATCAGTAGTCTGCTGATTATCATTGGTATTTCTTTACATTAAAGACTAGATACCTAAAATTAGTGCGAGCGATAACTATATATATATATATATATATATATACACACACACACATATATATCTATATATATAAAACAGAGGATGTCTGTCTGTCTGTGTAAATCCCTAAAACTCGAGAGGTACATGACCGATTTTTTTTTCAAACTTTACACATGCATTACTTATATTTCTTGACAGACCATCGTAACAAGAAATCTCCCTCCATATCTGCTATCAGGAACTTGTTTGGGTTCTTCTCTCTGAAGAGATGTGCATCCTTACAAGATAGGGAGAATACTTTGCTCACCTGCCAAATCTGGTCACAACATCTTCTGATGTACATGAGGTGCATCTGGGAATGATGATTAACCTCTTGGGGGCTGATGTCACCAGAGCAATTAAGGAGCTGAAATGTGGCAAGGCTGCTGGGAATGATGAAATTCAGCCCAAGAAACTTTAAATAGTTGGTTGACTCGTGTGTTTCTGGCTGACCTGGCATGCATAACTCACAGATCAAGGATTTCTTCCATAGTTCCAATAGTACCGATACTATAGACATGGACATTACTACTTTTTCATTATTAAGCGGTGAATTGGCAGTATTGGTAGAGAGTCGGACGCCATGCTTTGCAGCATAGTTACGGCCCTTTATGATCTGAGTTCAACATTAGTTTACATTTACTATTGTATTTTCTCAGTAAAGGCTTTACCTCACATAATATCTCACATAGTATTAAATCTATGAGATTTTGATATTATTTATTTTGAGAACAATACCTCAACATCAGCATGAGTGGCTGGTTATGGCCAGTTTGAAGAGAAGAGGTGAGCCGGATATGACCAGTTTAAATGTTAAAGGGTTAAAAAAAAAAGCAATCCTAATTTATTTCAGCATCACAAGCCCGACAAACATCAAACACATCTTCGCAGCTTCATAGAAACTCTTCAACATTTGTCGACAGTGGTTACAACAGTGAACGTTCCTCTAATATGTCAAACAGCAGCAGTCGGATGTCATCATCATCATCATCATCATCATCATCATCACATATACAAAGAAAACACCGGAACCCAACTCGAGAGAACTGGAATGCTGGAGGGAATCAACCACACTCAAAAAACCCAGGATTGATGAATGTACAGCCCCGTTCTAGAGTTGAGAATAATAATAGTTGGAATGCTGGTCAGTCTAATGCAACCACTGTGGTATGTGGCTGTAATGCAGAACCTATTTTATTGACTGTGCGTAAAGAAGGCCCCAACACAGGTGGGTATAGATTTATGTTGACCACTTTTTCATATTGATGGGGTTTTTTTTCTCAGTTTTATTGCATATCCTGGTGGTAGATTGGTAGAATTGTTAATGTGACAGATAAAATAAAATACCAGTAATGCACTGAGGTTGATAAAATGCATTGTGGTATTTGTTCAGGCTCTTTACTTTCTGAGTTTCAAATCCTGTGGAGGTTAACATTGTTTATCATAATAATAAAGAAGGGAGGGCTAAGAATGAAGCCCTAATGGACTCCTACTTGTACACTAAATTTCTTGCTATAATCTTGCCCGATTGCACTTTTCAAAGGCGATGACACAGGACCGACACCTCTGGCGTTACACAGTAATACACAAGACCTGACTTCCAACGGGTACAAGTCGAAGCTGAAGCATATAGACAGTATGCTCTCACCTCCGTCCCACTGTAAAGTGGTCGTGTAGGCACCACGATAAAAAGCACCCAGTACTCACTGTAAATGAGGTTGGCATTAAGAAGGGCATCCAGCTGTAGAAATGAAGCCAAAATCAGTTCTGTATGAGCAAGACATAGTTACCTGACTTGGCATTGCCTACAACAGGACAACTCGTCTAACCCATGCTAGCATGGAAAATGGATGTAAAATAATGATGATGATGAATCATTGTTAATTCTAACCTTGAAGACTGCTCCTCTGCACATGGCTTGTACAGCCCTTACGAGCCACTCATCTACTAGTTTCCTCAGAGCCCACCAAACTGTGGAATGGGGGACTTTGCAAATGCTTTCTACAGGTCAATGAATGCCAAGTAGAAGGGCTTCCTTTTAGCTAAGTACTTCTCCTGCAGTTGTCTTACAAGGAAGAAGGCATCAATAGTACTTTTACCTGACATCTCATCTAGGATAATTTGCTGTGCTACAACTCTGTGACATCATCACCTGCTCCATCAACTTCATGCCTCGATAGTTTCCCCTGTCTACTGTATCTCCTTTGCTCTTGTAGCAGTTGACAATGATGCTGCCTTGCCAGTCATTGGATAAGACACTGTTCTCTGTTACTTGGTTTACAATATGGGTGGTTAAGGTGTGACCCACCATCCCAGATGCTTTCAGCATCTCAACAACGACATCGATAATTCAGAAATTGTGACTGACAGAAAGATCAGTGGCAACATTGTTTCCTTGGTCTGATCTGATGATCAGCTCCTTTCTTCCTACAGGTTGTGACTGATGGACACATTGTTTCTTTGGTCTGATCTGATAATCAGCTCCTATTATTACTCAGGGCGGTGGATTGGCAGTATCGGTAGAGGGTCGGACGCCATGCTTTCCAGCATAGTTACGTCCCTTTACGATCTGAGTTCAAATCCCGCCGAGGTTAACTTTGCCTTTCATCCTTACGGGGTCAATAAAATAAAGTACTAGTAATGAACTGGGTAATTGCTGGCCTTGTGCCTAAAGTAGAAACAATTATTACTCACCTAGTCTATTGTAGTTTGTTTTATATATTCAGCTCCCATTGAAATATTTCTGTGTGTTGTTTCAGGTCGTCAGTTTTATAAATGTAACAACAACGCATGTGGATTCTTCTTATGGGCTGATGAAAACCAAAATTCCACCACTTCAAATAGGTAAGACACCAGACAATATTAAAGAGTCACTGTAGTAATAACTCTAACTTCATTATCATCACCAGCTTTTTTGGTATACATACATATATGCATACATACATACATACATATAATGTCACTGCAACCCCATCCCAGAAAGACATAAATTCCTTCTGGAGAAAAATATGGAGTGAAAAGAAGAATTTCAACCAAGATGCAGTGTGGCTAAAAGAAATCCAAAAGAGCTATTGCTCCTACACTACAATAAAAACATACAAAATAAATGAGGATACCCTTAAGACTGTGATAGGAAAACTCCAAGATAGAAAACACCAGGAAGAGACATGATTGTCGGCTACTAGTACAGAAAACTGATATTCTATCAGATATATCTTATCGACCTCTACCAACAAGCTCTCAAGCGAGATACACATATACCAGAATGGTTGACATTATTACAAACAAACTGGTCCCCAAGAACAAAGACACCCACTTGGCAAAACCTACCGATCCATTGCATGCCAGAACCTAATGTATAAGATGTATACAGCCTGAACCTATTTCTCCAAGATCATTGTGAAAATAATAACATCATCACAGATGAACAAGCAGCTGGAAAGAAAGGGGTTTGGGGGTGTGTTGAACAACTCCTAATCAACAAAACTGCGATGTCGGAGGTGCGACAACTTAGGAGGAATATGGCTACAGTCTGGCTGGACTACAGGAAAACTTTCGATTCTGTTTCCCACTTTTGGATGATAGAGGCTTTTGGATGATAGAGGCCCTCTGACTTGCTAAAGTCCCAGACATTATTATCAGAGCCATAGAGAAGCTGTCTTCTTCTTGGGCTACTATCCTAAAGTTAAAAACAGAGAAGGAGGACTCTATTTTTACTGATAAAATAGAATATCACAGGAGTATATTTCAAAGAGACAGTCTCTCTGTGCTACTATTTATTCTGTTATTAAACCCCTTGTCTTTTCTGCTCAAGAAATGTGAAGGATACATCATTGGCTCACAGGAGAACCGAAATACGAATTTAACCCATAATTTTTTTGTGGATGACTTGAAACTCTATGCCAAGAACAAAGATGGGATGAAGAAAAATCTTGACCTGGTTACAACGTTCTCAAAGGATATAGGAATGGCGTTTGGCCAAGATAAATGCTCATATATGACTGTAAAGCGGGGAAAAACAACAACCCAATCTAGCAACATTGTCATCAATGGCCTAACTGTTTCACTGATATCTGATGAGGACTGCTACAGATGGCTGGGGATAGATGAGAACATATTCTATAATGGTATCTGTAATAAGGAACACGTAACCAGGGAATACTACACCCGATTAAGAAAGATTTGGTCATCGGAACTCTCTGTACACAATAAAACAGTGGCTCACAATGTGTTTGCTGTGCCTGTCCTAACACCAATGTTTGGAATACTCGATTGGACGATAGACAAAATCCGAGCGATTGATGTTAAAACTAGAAAAATTCTAACCAACACCGGAAAGTTCCACATCAACAGTGACATAGACCGCCTCTACTTGAAACGCAAGCAAACGTAAGGGAGGCAGAGGCCTAGCATCAGTCCAGACAGCATTTGAGTGTCTCATCATATCCCCCCCAACAACATTTACGAACCTCGAAGCGTAGGAGCCCTTCTATTGAGCAAGTCTGTCTGTATGAAACAGATAAGATTATGAGAGTTGGGAAGGAACTCCTTGAAATATACCGTATTTCTCGGTGCCGAAGACGTTTCGTCCTTGAGGACACACCCTAATTTTGACAACCAAAAATTTGAAAAAAAATATCGAACAACCTTCGACCTCCAGGACGCATGGTAGATTTTTGAGACTTATTTTAGGAAAAATGAAGCATCTTTGACGCTGGGAAATACAGTACTCCCTGCATAATAATCAAAAACTCACACCCAGGGAAATTGCCCAGCAATACCACTGTGAATCCATGGATGAAAAACTGCATGCTTATCAGCAAAAAATCATGCATGGATATGTTGTCAGAGTGAGAGTAATATAGATAAGGAAAGTAGTCTATCTTGGACCAACAACCGCTATATTGGCTCTTACTTTGAAGGATACACTTTTGCAATCCAAGAACAGGAAATCAACAAGAAATACCTATTCACAAAAGAGATAGGGATGCAGGCAAAACACCTAGATGTGACAACAAGTACAGACTCTGCAGAATTAACATTGAAGATATCACCCCTGTCATCAGCAGCTGTCCAAAGATGTCATCGCGGTACTATCTACCTATGAGGCATGATGTAGTGGCCAAAACACTGTACAGTGCAATCCGTAGAAAAGATAGCCCCGATAATAAACACATTAAAAGCTACAGCAATGTGGAAGACAGATATATACATAATATGAAAGAGTACTGGTGGAATGTTCCTATCAAAACCCCAATAACAGACCAGATATAATGATTTGGGACAGAAATGAAAGCATGCACAGTAGTGGAAGTTAGCTACCCACCAGATGCCAATATAATATTAAAGATTAGCGAAAAGGAGAATATCTATGCAGAACTAATGAGAAATCTGCAGATACTCCACCCTGATTATACCTTCAGATTTATGCCTGTGATTATTGGGGCACTGGGATATCTTGAGAAGCTAGGCTTCACAGGAACAGAAAGAACACAACTAGTTAGGAAATTACAAGTACAATCCATTAATGGAACAGTAAAAATTTGTAAAACATTCCAAAAATACTGCATCTAATAACTGCATATACACATGTACAGATACAAAGCATATGCACATGCACATGTATAACTCAAGCCTACAGATCCACACATACAGTAACATCCATACCTGCAGACATTCATACATATCTACCTAGTTGATGTCTAAATTCCAATGAGAGTCTTGTGTCTATGTTAGAAACCGACTTTCTCTCTGTTGGTAAAAATTTATAAAATAATTGTTTCTACTTTTGGCACAAGGCCAGCAATTACCCAGTGCATTACTGGTACTTTATTTTATCGACCCCGTAAGGATGAAAGGCAAAGTTAACCTTAAAATTTATAAAATAATGAAACCAGAACATACATACGTATGTACTGGTTTGCAACTTTGCCTTTCATCCTTACGGGGTCGATAAAATAATGTACCAGTAATGTACTGGGTATTTGCTGGCCTTGTGCCAAAAGTAGAAACAATTATTTTATAAATTTTTACCAACAGGGAGAGAGTCTGTACTATATACGAGGGTAATCCCAAAAGTAAGGTCTCCAAAGCGATGGGGGACGCAGAGAAACTGTTTGTACGGCTGTTGGCAACACTTGTGATTGGTGCTTCCTTCACTCCCAAAGAAGCATGCACCCGCTTCACTGGGATGCTCAATCTTGGCTTGGCAGCCGTTGAGAATGGAGCTCCCGTTGAACGCTACCGCCAAGTGCGTATTTCGCGCAGTTATTATATAGAGGGCAATCCCAAAAGTAAGGTCTCCTTCCGAGGAAAACATGCGTAAAGATCGGCGGATCACTCTGGATGCTCTCTGCATTTTGGTTCCTGAGGTTTCCCGAAGTACCATCCACAGGATTTTAACGGAAAAGTTGCAATATCGGAAGGAGACCTTACTTATATTTGTATATTTGTATATTTGTATATTTGTAATGATAAATACATATGTATACACACACACTGCACACACATAACACTTACACACACTCAATAATGTCATTTTATTTTTGTTTTTTAGCTCTCTTTCATCAAATCCCAGGCAAACAAATGTTGGTCCATCTAGAGCTCAGGTTCGCCCATCAAGAAGTGACATTACCCCACAAACAGTCAAATGCAATTGTAACTTAGAAGCTAAACAGTTAGTTTTTCTAATATTTCTAATATTTATATACATTAGTAAATACCTCTGTTTTACAGACCAAATAAGTAATTGTATCAAAACTGTACTTATCTGGTTTCATCTCTCTCTCTCTCACGCTCTCTCTCTCACGCTCTCTCTCTCACACACTCTCTCTCTCACGCTCTCTCTCTCTCTCTCTCTCTCTCTCTCTCTCTCTCTCTCTCTCTCTCTATATATATATATATATATATATATATATATATGTATATATATGTATATATAATAATAAAGTATATATCCCTACATGCAAAATACATATAGGGACACATGTATTATCCAACCATATGCCAATGTGGTTCTATGGCAGGTTAATAAATTAACGAGCCAGAACATATATAATCAAGATTTAGCAAATAAGAAAAAGTTTTAAAATAAATTTTAAAAAATTCACTGTACCTGCTACGGGAACAATTTTGAATAGCGCCAGTTCGTAATTCGAACTCGGGAATTTTATATTCTCCGAATGAAAAGAACCTTCTGACGAGAGTTTTTCTTTTCAATGGAGGCCCGTAAGGACTATCCATTTATTTTTGAGACTCGAAACCGTACGGTAAAGGTAACCATAGCAGGTACAGTGAATTTTTAAAAATTTATTTTAAAATTTTTTCTTATTTGCTAAATATATATTATAAAATGCTCAGTATTTTTACTTTGAGCTTAATTATTATAGGTATTATTATGAGTGTATATTTTATTTGAATTATATATATATATATATATATATATATAAGGAAATGAGGTTTTTTTTTTATGAAAAAAAAAACAGATGTCCTACACGAGTGAAAGTATGAGGAAAAGAAATTGAAAACGCAACTGGAGTCTTTTTAAGAATATTTATTTGTTTCCTTTACCGGTTTCACAGTTCTTATGCTTTTCAAAATTAGAATTGAGATGGAGGGTTTGTGGTTTTTCTCGCATGTGGTTGGTGTTTGAAAGTTACTTCTGTTTTATGTGGAAAGAGTGGCTCGAATTGCTGGGTTTTTGACACGTGAATAAGTATAATAAATTTCGCGCCAGTTTGCGTTACAAAGTTCTTATTGTGTTTGCCTTTTAAAGTGTGGCTCAAATTGTTGTTTTATTTATAAGCGTAATTTGGTTGGTTGATGACAGTCACGTGAATAAGTACATCAACTTTTGCGCCAGTTCGCATTTGAGGGTTCTTTATTGCCATTTTCACTTAAAAAAGTGGCTCAAATTGTTGTTTTTTTATAAATGTAATTTGGTTGGTTATGACTGTCACATGAATAAGTACATTAAATTTTGTGTTTGAGGGTTCTTTATTGCCATTTTCACTTAAAAAAGTGGCTCAAATTGTTGTTTTTTTATAAATGTAATTTGGTTGGTTATGACTGTCACATGAATAAGTACATTAAATTTTGTGTTTGAGGGTTCTTTATTGCCATTTTCACAGTCCGATGATTTGTCATAGAGAGTTTTGTGCCAAACAAAAGATAATGGTTAAGAAATGGGAGGGGGAGAAATCGTTCTGGTTCAGTGAGTATGGCTGATGTGCTAGAGGTGTCAAAATTCAGACTTACTATTGAAATAAATTGAATGTTTGTGTCGATAGTGGTAGTGGTGGAACCACTCTTTCCACGTAAAACAGTTCCTTCCACTGGGATTTCCTGGCATTTCTTCACCCAGCAATCATCATCCATGTACATCACATGTTTATACCAATGCAGTCTTCTTCTCTCTTGTATACCACCTCCGATTTCTCTTAAACACAGCTCTGTCTTTCTCTCACATTTACATTGCACATCCAATGAAACATGGTCGTTTCATTTCTTTCCAGTCTATGCACACAGGCATCATACAGTCTCCTTTTTTACGCAGACAGAAACCATTTGTTGTCAACAATGGAAGAAGCTCTCTAAACCTTTTCCATCCTATCCTTATTCTAGCTATCAATGTACCCTCCTCTGCTGCTAATTAAGTCACCTAGATAGCAGAAGCTATCAACCAACCACTTATATGGATCCTTCCTGTGGTTGAAAAAGGTTTATATTGCTGACACTCTTCCCCTCAGTTACTCCTGTGCATCTTCTACATACAAAGTATTCCCTTCCTGCTAGCTTACTAATTATCCCACTACATCTCTTGTGTACCCAAGACAGTATCTTTTATTATAAGTATGGTAATGAAAGGGATAATGACATAGACAGTGTCTTTCATTAAAAATATGGTAATGAAAGGGTTAATGACATAGACAATGTCTTTCATTAGAAATATGGTAATGAAAGGGTTAATGACATAGACAGTGTCTTTCATTAGAAATATGGTTATGAAAGGGTTAATGACATAGACAGTGTCTTTCATTAGAAATATGGTAATGGAAGGGTTAATGACATAGACAGTGTCTTTCATTAAAAATATGGTAATGAAAGGGTTAATGACATAGACAGTGTCTTTCATTAGAAATATGGTAATGGAAGGGTTAATGACATAGGTAGTATCTTTCATTAAAAATATGATAATGAAAGGGTTAATGACATAGACAGTGTCTTTCATTAGAAATATGGTAATGAAAGGGTTAATGACATAGACAGTGTCTTTCATTAGAAATATGGTAATGAAAGGGTTAATGACATAGACAGTGTCTTCATTAGAAATATGGTAATGAAAGGGTTAATGACATAGACAGTGTCTTTCATTAGAAATATGGCAATGAAAGGGTTAATGACATAGACAGTGTCTTTCATTAGAAATATGGTAATGAAAAGGTTAATGACATAGACAGTGTCTTTCATTAGAAATATGGCAATGAAAGGGTTAATGACATAGACAGTGTCTTTCATTAGAAATATGGTAATGAAAGGGTTAATGACATAGACAGTGTCTTTCATTAGAAATATGGTAATGAAAGGGTTAATGACATAGACAGTGTCTTTCATTAGAAATATGGCAATGAAAGGGTTAATGACATAGACAGTGTCTTTCATTAGAAATATGGTAATGAAAGGGTTAATGACATAGGTAGTGTCTTTCATTAGAAATATGGTAATGAAAGGGTTAATGACATAGACAGTGTCTTTCATTAGAAATATGGTAATGAAAGGGTTAATGACATAGACAGTGTCTTTCATTAGAAATATGGTAATGAAAGCCTTAATGACATAGACAGTGTCTTTCATTAGAAATATGGTAATGAAAGGGTTAATGACATAGACAGTGTCTTTCATTAGAAATATGGCAATGAAAGGGTTAATGACATAGACAGTGTCTTTCATTAGAAATATGGTAATGAAAGGGTTAATGACATAGACAGTGTCTTTCATTAGAAATATGGTAATGAAAGGGTTAATGACATAGACAGTGTCTTTCATTAGAAATATGGCAATGAAAGGGTTAATGACATAGACAGTGTCTTTCATTAGAAATATGGTAATGAAAGCCTTAATGACATAGACAGTGTCTTTCATTAGAAATATGGTAATGAAAGGGTTAATGACATAGACAGTGTCTTTCATTAGAAATATGGTAATGAAAGGGTTAATGACATAGGCAGTGTCTTTCATTAGAAATATGGTAATGAAAGGGTTAATGACATAGGTAGTATCTTTCATTAGAAATATGGTAATGAAAGGGTTAATGACATAGGCAGTGTCTTTCATTAGAAATATGGTAATGAAAGGGTAGAAATATATTAACATCTAATTTAACTATACCTCTCAGTTTATTTAATTAGATAAAGTTTCTTTGCGGATAGTCTAACGTCTTATACGGGAGCTGATCCATCTCACTCGTTAAATACTTGTGTATATTTGTTTGTTTATCTTTCCAGTTTAACAGTTCAGAAAGAGAACGCCAACAAAGGGAGACAATTCTACGTATGTCCTCAAAGCAGAGAAGCAGGATGTAACTTCTTCCAGTGGGATGATGACACCTCATCAGGTATGTCACTGATCTCCATCTCCCCCATCAACACCCCGTTTCTCACCAACATACATATATATATATATATAATATCATCATCATCACGGTTATATGATGCCTGTGTAAGATGTGAGATGCGAGATGCTGCATGGTAGTGAATCATGGGCAGCAACTGCAGAGGATATGCGACAGCTGGAGAGAAATGAAGCAAGTATGCTCCGTTGGATGTGCAATGTCAATGTGTGTGAACGACCAAGCATAGACGAGTTGAGAAAGAAACTGGGTATAAGAGGGATAAGTTGTGGTGTGCAAGAGAGAAGGCTGAGAAGGTATGGACATGTGATGTGCATGGAGGATGACCGATGGGTGAAGTAGTGCCAGGAAGTCCCAGTGGAGGGAGGACGCAGTAGAGGAAGACCACGTAAAACATAGGCGGAGGTGGTGAGAGCAGACCTCAGATCGCTGTAACTCACCGAGGAGATGACGAAGGACCGTGACAAGTGGAGAGATGCTGTGCTGAATAGGACCCATCCCACCCTTGCAAGCAGGGAAAAGCGGATGTAAAATGATGATGATGATGATCACCGTTTTCCATGCTAGCGTGGGTTGGTCAAGTTATCCCATTGTGAGACAGGTCTGATCAGATAACCATGCCTTGCTCATTCAGAACCATCTATCTCTTTCTCTGTGTACATATATATATGTATGTAACAGACTTCTACATAGTTTCTATCTACCAAATTTCACTCAGAAGGCATAAGTCAGCCTGGGCCCATAGTAAAAGACACTTGTCTAATGTGTCACACATGCATCTACTCTTAATAATAGACCTCTGTAGCAGTTATTGCTCATCATCATCGTTTTATGTCTACCATTCAATGCAGCTGGACACCTTTCACAGTGCCAACCACTTTGCAGAGTGTACTGGATGCATTTTATTTTGGTTCCACCACTGGAGGAGTTGTCATGACATCACTAAACAGTCATGTCAAGACATCACTAAACAGC
>OZ024761.1:7171162-7173662 GCA_964016885.1 Eledone cirrhosa | reverse complement strand
TTCTGTAGTTGTTAGAGTAGATGTAAGAGGTAAAAAGAGGATTAAGACAGATAAACAATAGATTTATTCCAAGTATTAACTTATTTTATCTCCGAAGATAAAATAAGATAATACTTGGAATAAATCTATTGCTTATCTGTCTTAGTCCTCTTTTTACCTCTTATATATTTATTTTCTGTAGTACAATATGTCTTTATATAGAATGTTTATAGTCAAGAGCAGCTTTGCCTTTCATCCTTACGGGGATGATAAAATAAAGTACCAGTAATGCACTGGGATTGATTTAATTGACTTTCCCCATCACCTAAAATTGTTGACCTTGTGCCTAAATCAGGAACCATTATAACAGAATTTCTCTCTTTTGTTTCAGGCCACACGAAAAGAACTTGTCCTCACAAGATGGACTTTTAAACAGATTTGTTTTGAAGATATAAATAAATAGAGTTATTCTTTTAATAAAAGGTTTTTTTAAAACCAGCCGCAATTATTTCCCCGTCATTTGTTCAAACCGCCCGAAACCGGCTGATAACACCCACACTAAAATATCGTTCTAAAAATAAACAATACCGTCATCAAAATCTCATCAATTCGAGATTACTGCGAGATTAGGCCCTTACCGCAAAAATTAACACTTAATATAGTGAAACAACTTAAAACAACACGTGTGTTTATTAACGTTGAAAGTAGAACAGATTTTTTTGTGTATCAACATGGCTTGTGAAAGTAGCCATACCGATTTTGAAGGTTTTACACACGACGACATTCAGAATAAACAAGAAACAAAAGATAATATTAGTGATTTAACTTCAAATGAATCAGATGTTTACATTTCTGAAATTTCATCCGACGATGATTGTTGTTTTGAAAGTGAAAACGAAGGCGGTCTCCAGGCCACCATTGAAAATATTACAGCAACGTGGTTGAAAAATACCACACTAATATATGTTCCCGATTTTATTCAAAATAATGGTCCACAACACACATTAGCTCCCGATGCTAAAGCACTGGATTATTTGTTTTTACCACAAACTTTCTTCGAAGTTGTGGCAGAAGAGATTAGTCGATATGCCCAACAACAGATTTTAAATCGAGAAAAACCCGATCTGTTTGGCAACCGATAGATGCTGCAGAAATGCAAGCATTTTTTACCGTAAATATTATGTTCGGTATAAAACAATTTCCAAGACTGGAATTACTAGAGCACTGATATAAGGTTTAGTGATCCTTATATATCAAGTATTATCCCGAAAACAATGTATTTAAAATTAAACCAGTATTTCCACCTGGTTGATATTTCACATGCCCCTATTAATTAATTTCACCTGCCCATAAAAGTCAAATTTAACCAAAAAAATCAGGTAAAATCATATAATTGTAAATTATTGATATTTAAACATCTACTGACAAAATTTCAAGCCTGCACATAGAAAATTAAGAAAATTACAAACAAATAAACTTGATAACACTTGCTGGCTGTTTCTTTATACATGGCTTGTATAGCTCTCACAAGCCATTCATCTACACCTAGTTTTCTAAGGGCCCACCAGATAATGGAGGGGGGGGACTCTGTCAAAGGCTTTCTCCAAGTCAACAAAAGCTAAGTAGAGGGGTTTACTTTTAGCTTGGTACTTCTCCTGTAGTTGTTGTACAAGGAAAAGAGCATCTGTGGTACTTTTACCTGACACAAACCCAAACTACATTTCATCTAGATCAATTCGGTCTCTAATTAGTTGTGCAATAACTCTTTCTGTGATCTTCATGACCTGGTCAACTAACTTAATGCCCCTATAGTTTCCCCTATCTAGAGCATCTCCTTTACCCTTGTAACAGTTAATGATGATGCTGCTACGCCAGTCATTTGGTATGACCCCATTTTGTATGACTTGGTTTACTATCCAGGTCACCATAGTATGTCCCACCATTCCAGATGCTTTCAACATCTCAGCAACTAGCTCTGATGGCCCAGCTGTCTTCATATCTTTGATTGCCTTACTTATTATACTACCTTTAACTTGCACCGCTGGTCCTTCTATTGGATCGATTTGGGGCAGATTATCTTTTTCCCATTTGTTCTCCTCATTTGTTCTCCTCATTTAGTAGTCTCGTAGTGATACTTCCAAGCTACCTTCTTATCAGCATCAGTGATGGCAAGTAGACCATTATCATTACGGACAGACGAGAATATCACGGTTTTCCTTGACACATTGTCTAGCAATCCTGAACACCTCACGTTTTTGGTCCTCACGTGTAGAACATGCTTGAACTTTCTATCCTCTGCTTCCCTTGCAAGGTACACTTGTCTCCTAGCTTCTCTCCTGGCCACTTGATAGTGTTTTCTACTTCCCTCATCCCCCCATACTTTCCAAGCCTGCTTTTTGGCCTTGATTGTCTCCTCCACCTTACTGTTCCACCACTAAGTTACTCTCCTCCTGCTTATAGGTCTGCTTCAGCCACAGGTTTCATCTATTGCCTTCAGTAGGTTAACTTTCAAGAATTCCCA
>OZ024761.1:7096554-7154054 GCA_964016885.1 Eledone cirrhosa | reverse complement strand
TGTGGGCATGCATTTAAACCTGACTGAGTCAATCCTCGTCTCCTCCTGGTCTAAAAACAGCCGATTTATTTTTCCAGAGAGAAAGAAAGATACTTTTCTTGTCTATAAACGTTAATTTTGAACAAACGTTTTTCTATCTACCTGTCACCCGAAGAAAGACATGCTCGAATTATTAGTAAGTGTCATAAGAAAGGTTTGTAGATCTAAGTAACCTAACAAATAGATTTCACATTTATTGGCAATTAAACAAAACATAAAAATAAGCAATACTAAAGCCACAAACGTTTTCTATCTACGTCTCTCCTGAAGAAAATAACGCTCGAATTATTACGAGAAGTGTAAATAGATAAATAAAGCTAATGAACCATTAATTCATGTATATGCATGTATGTAGTGTGTGTAAACATACTCTAGCACAGACGGAGTCTATCATTACCGCTTAAGAAACAAATTTTGGCATAATACTTACTAAATCTATTTTAGCAGTTCTTTAATAAACAAGAACATACGATGCTTGACATAATTGAAAACAAAAAATTTTACTATTTCATTAGCTCTGGCAGGTATCAAAAACCCTATATATAGATTCATTTTAATTTCACTTGCGTGAAAAACGTACATTATTTTTTGATAATTTTTCAGTTACAAAATACATACATCGATAGGGTTTCGAATCTCAGAAATATTTCCACTAGAGATGTGGGTATTTCTCTTTATTATTCCTTTGAAAATGTGTTTTAGTCCTGGCAGATATCAACATCCCATCTATAGATTCATTTAAATATATTTTATTTAACTTGCGTGAATTTGAAAACGATATAATTATTTTTAAAATGTTGTTTTCCACTATGTGTGCCTTTAAACCTTCTGAGTCAATTCTCCCCTCCTCCTGATCCTAAAACAGCCAATTTATTTTTCCAGAGCGAAAGAGAGATACATTTATTATGTCTTTAAACGTTAATTTTGCACATGACTTATAATTCCTTTTCCTTCTCTTTAGATTGAATAAACAAACACATTTTCCGTCTACAATTATATTCACAGTCAAGTTTTTGCTACATCTGATTCAAGCTGTTATGGATTTGGGAGGATCGTTATCTCCAGCTAAGAATTTATTCCATAGTAAGTCTCATAAGAAAGGTTTGTAGGTATAAGCAACCTAACATATAGATTTCAAATTTATCGGCAGCTAAACAAGACTTTAAAATAAGCAATAATGAAGAAAATTCTGAGCAACATTAGATAAATCTTACTTCCATATTAGCTTTTGTCAATTCAGTAGACCCCCTCAACTTTATTAATAATCAAAAATCAAGGCCACTTATTGACACTGGACCAGACAAAACATTCATTTAACAAGAAGTCATGGTTTCTAAATGAGAGAATGTTTCTTTAACAAACACAAGTAGAAGGGATATTCACAGTGCATAGAAGTAGGAAATAACTTCTATCAAATAGATGTTCTAGTGGCCAAGAACTTAGTAGCTCCAGTTCTAATTGTGTTAGAAGTATTTTTTAAATGAAATTAAACTTAAAGGTATACTAAACCCACAAACGTTTATATTTATATAGGTCTTACCTAAATTTAAAAAAAACGTACAAATTATTACGAGGAGGGTAAACATGAATTCATGCTAATAAATGTACCACCAAAAAGGCTGCCTCAAGATTTGCTCTTGCTCTCAGAAGAAATCGAACTTATGCTTACGTCTACGACATAATTATGGCTGGAGAGGACACTCACTGAACATGACGAATCTACTGGAGATAGAAGACAACAGAAACAACCTGCCTACCTGAAATATTATATGTTATGATATTAAATATATTTCTTGTACTGTCATGTTTTTCCTTTAAAACGCTTGCATCTGAATAAAGTCTAGGAAACTATTATATACTTTTGTTATATGATTATACTTAATTCTTTAACTTGACTTATTATTTCTAACTTTTATTATAAGGAATACAAACTTAATAAAATCCTATATCTGTATAAATATAATTGTCTGTGTGAAAGTAAATAATATGTATTTTGACAACGAGTTGTAAAAAGCAAGCTCGTCAATCTAGAACAGTTCTACACTAACACAGACGGCAAAAGAAAAAAATAACCATTACCTCTTACAAACGAATACCAAATTGAATACGTTTCCGAAATACCGGTGTAACACTAAATATATTACCGGGGCAACCAATTCAGTTTACCCTTTTATAAATCACTCCAGTCATTTCAAATCCTGGTCAGACTGCCGGGAATAAGAAAAAAAGTAAACCGTTTTCCGAAGTTTCTAAATCTTCTAAAAATAGTAGCCAAATCTCTCACTGTCTCCAATGTATAATAAACTGTGACATTCACGGAACATGACGAATCTACTACAGATAGAAGACAAGAGAAACGACCATCCTGCCTGAAATATTATCTGTTACGATATTAAATATATTTCTTCTGCTATCATGATTTTTTCTTTAAAACTTTGGAATCTCAATAACGTGGAGAAAACTATTATATACTATTGTTATATAATTATACGTTAGTTTTAACTTCACTTATTATTTCTAACTCTTCTCATTAGATAGAATACAAAGTTAATAATAAAATCCTATATGTGTATAGATATAATGTGTGTGAAAGTATGGTAATAAGCTACAGTTATACACTAACTCAGACGACATAAGAAACATTACCTCTAACGAACGAATGCGAGACAGATTATGTCTCGGATATACCGGTGTAAAACTAAAAATGTTACCGGTGCAACAGTTTCAGTTTACCCTTTTATAGACACACTCCAGTCATTTCAAATCGTGTTCAGAGTACCGAGAATAAAAAAAAAAATAAACCATTTGCCGAAGTATCTAAATCTACTAAAAGTAGCAGCCAAATCTCTCACTCTATCTCCAATGAGTAGTAAACGGTTACTCATATATACATAGAGAGACAGACGTGTTGGTATATATTAGTGTATATATATTGGTATTTATATAAATTTGCGTGTAATTAAATGTATATTAGTCCATATATTCATATACAGTTATTCCCCGGTATTTGCGCGTGATACGGTCCTAGAGGACCCGAGTATATTGAAAAAGCGCGAACATTGGAAGTGGTCCATAGAAATGCCTATAAACCACAAAATGTAACGTAAAATATAATAGAAATAGAGGAGCGCCTTATGAGAAGGGGTGTCCAATAGACCGGCAAATACGATGTATTGTTGTTAATAATTTAGCTTTAAAACAATATATATTGTCATGAAATATATATATTGCTTTCACTGCTCTTTCTAGCATACAGTAGAAAATAATCGGAAGTGGAGAAAATTGAAAAACTTCTTCTTTTTTCCTCCTCTAACTTTTCAAAACAAAAGAAAATTTAATGTAAACAAAAACGAAATTTTTGCCACGAATGATAACTCGTCTCTGACTTAAATCCAATTTTTGGATAAAAAAAAATACTTGTGTGCAGTTTTCATGTACACACTTGTTATTACTAGCTAGTCCTTCTTATTTTGTTTTGTTTTGGGGGTCTTTCACTGCTATTGTCCGACCTTTTTCTGTTGTTCTCTATGCATGTATGAATAAATATATATCTATATATGTACATATATATGCATACATTTTAATCTGTTCTTACTATAAATATTTGTTCTAGGGTATTTTATATATATATATTTTATATATACATAAAATCCTTATCGAGCTCTCTTTGGATTTTAGTTTTCACATTTATATAAATATATATATATATATATATATATATATGCGTTTATATATGTATATGCTGATGTAAACATTTAAATATGTTTATATTTATGGATAAGTATGTATATATAGATACGTGTGATTATATATATGTATACATACATACATATATAATATATATGTGTGTGTGTGTGTGCATATATAAACACACACCCATACACATATATATATATATTTCTTTACACACTATTAATATATTGAGTAAATTTATTCACTGCCCCCCCCCCCCCCCTCCCTACAGGGTAAGTCGCAGCTACTTGCATCTATTACCCTGAGGAACCGATTTGACTGCTGTGTCTAGCAGGTTTAGAGTCTACTATTTTCCAAACATTTTTCTTTTACAACCTCCACTATGAACTCGAATTCAAATTACCGGGCAGTCGGTTGATAGTGGTAAACTAATATATCTACACCGGTAACTTAATTAGTGTTACACCGCTATTGCTCAAGTATAATCTATTTGGCATTCTTTAACGAAAGGTAGTTTGTTATGTCGTCTTAAATAGAGTATGTATACATACACGTATTTCTAAACAGTTTGACATTTATTCATAAGAGGTAATGGTTTCATTTAAACCCCGTCTCTTTTAGAATATATATACTCACAACACACCCAGAAATTAATAATTTTCTTAATAATATGATATTAACGTTTTTTAACGAAAAAGCTCATTGTATGTGTAGTTATACATGCATTGAATTTAATGTAAACACGCCGTTTGTGGCACAAATATTAATTATATTATTTTACATACACATCCGTTATACAAAAAAATATATATGTATATATATATATATATATATTTATTTCATTCTTTGTGTAACTAGAGTTACAGGCGATTCGCCCCTACTCCATATTGTGACAAGACGGTTTCAGTTAGGTTTTATTCCAGAATTAAAGCAACTGTACATTGTGAATAAAAGTAAGACCCAAAAGACTGTTACAGCATACATATTAACTTTATTGGCATATTAGAATTGTTTCAATATCGATATCTTTGGGTATAATCATATATATATATAGAAAGAGATAAATAGATGGATAGTGTGTGTGTATCTTTTATTTTGAACGTGAAATCAATATACAAGCTGTGTGAAATCAATATGCAAGCTGTGTCAAATCAATATGCAAGCTGTGTCTTCATTTTAAAGTGACATTTCTACCTCCCGGTGATTTGAACTCAGTTTCAAGTTACTCGATGATATAATGAAGCGGAGAGACTATAAAAACGCTACACCGGTACGAGGTGCATGCAAGAGGTAATGTTTTATTTGTCTTCTGTGTTACAGGATAACACTAGTTTAATTTATACTACATGTTTGTAATATATATTGTCAACATAGCTATGATTTCATCTCGATTAGTAATTTCAACTCTTCGGAGGTTACTGCTCACATTTCATCTCTTCCACTAAGACACTCTCCACAACCTTTCCTCTCCTCGTATCATCACCCAATGTTGTGTCAATCTCCACAAAGCGAAAGTTTCTCATGTCTAACCCTTCTTGTCGAGAATGTCGGCTCCATGGAACTCCCTGTTTACTTCTTTCTGTAAAAAACAATGTTTGCAATAGTTTAAGTACATTGAACTTAGTTTACGTTTTTCTATAATAAAAAAACCCCACCTCAAGCAAGTGTTTCGACCACAAGTGTGTGTGCAGAATAAACGCAAGGTTTGACGGAACAAGAAAATAAAAATGATTCCTTCTGACATTTAAATCTTTTACATGGTATTATATGTTCAACCTTGCAGGATGGATAAAATGAAGTATCAGTAATGCACTGGGACAATTGCTGGTCTTATGTCAAAAGTAGAAACAATTATATTAAGGGGTTTATGTACATTAAACAATAAAATGACCACTACATTTAACGACGCGTTGATATTAATAGACATACTTAGTCTTCATAGTTTACTACCTAGTTCATTTGTGTGTGTCTGCCTTATCTCTAAAGAAAGTTTTAAATGGTATGAAAACGTGTTGAATTGAAGCATGTTTATTTATATGCTGATTGTCTTACCATGAGGGAGAGACAAATAAAGCTTTAAATGGTATGACTACGTGTTCAAATCAGGTAAGTTCCTTATAGTATGAGGATTAAAAAAAAAAAAATTATTGTTATTATAATCTGATTCGAAAGCCAACCACTGCATTCCCTAGTTCTATGTCTTACCATTAGACTATAAAGCCTTCGATTACTTTTTGTTAAATATATATCTATATAAACTTATTTTCAGTCTAACAATAAAATAACTTTAAATGTGTTAATTTTCACTACTTATTTGTTGGTCTGTAGGTGGCCGTGTGGGTTATAGTGCTGTATCTATGCATGCTTTATATATGTATAGATTGGAGGTAGGCTTTCAATCTTCTTTATCTAAAATTTAAAGTATTTTTATTTTTTTTAATTAAAAGAACGGTCTCTACCTTCTGGGCTACCGGGGCCACCTTCATCTCGAAGCCACCTTTTTAGTTCTCCCCTACGCTCGAACCTTCACTACCTAACTACACTACCTAACTACACTACCTACGATACCACCACTTTACCACACGCCCACCAAGCGGCCGTAATTCTACTGTGCAAATTTGATATATTTAAATCTATTTTAGCATTTCTTTAATAAAGAACCACCTACGATGTTTGACATAATTGAAAAAAAAAAATTACTTTATTATTTCCTAAGCTCTGGCAGGTATCGAAAACCTCATTTTAATTTCACTTATGCTAAAAACACATATATAATATTAATTATTTTCTTTATAACTTTTCAGTGACAAAATACATACATTGATAAGGTTTCCAATCTCAGAAATATCACCACGAGAGATGTGTTTGTGTATCTTTATTATTTATTTGAAAAGTAGTTTTAATTTTTTAAAATATATATTTCACTATTTCCAAGGTCCTAGTAGATATTGCATCTTCATCTGTAGATTCATTTAAGTACATAGTATTTGACTTAGGTGAAAAGGATGTAATTATTTTTAAAATTTTCTTTTCAAGTACCAAAATAAAAATACATTAGTAAGGATTTCAGTCTCATGAATTCGTGGTTGTTATAGACACTTAACTATTGTTGTAGGGCTGCCATAATTACCGCCATGTGGGCATGCATTTAAACCTGACTGAGTCAATCCTCGTCTCCTCCTGGTCTAAAAACAGCCGATTTATTTTTCCAGAGAGAAAGAAAGATACTTTTCTTGTCTATAAACGTTAATTTTGAACAAACGTTTTTCTATCTACCTGTCACCCGAAGAAAGACATGCTCGAATTATTAGTAAGTGTCATAAGAAAGGTTTGTAGATCTAAGTAACCTAACAAATAGATTTCACATTTATTGGCAATTAAACAAAACATAAAAATAAGCAATACTAAAGCCACAAACGTTTTCTATCTACGTCTCTCCTGAAGAAAATAACGCTCGAATTATTACGAGAAGTGTAAATAGATAAATAAAGCTAATGAACCATTAATTCATGTATATGCATGTATGTAGTGTGTGTAAACATACTCTAGCACAGACGGAGTCTATCATTACCGCTTAAGAAACAAATTTTGGCATAATACTTACTAAATCTATTTTAGCAGTTCTTTAATAAACAAGAACATACGATGCTTGACATAATTGAAAACAAAAAATTTTACTATTTCATTAGCTCTGGCAGGTATCAAAAACCCTATATATAGATTCATTTTAATTTCACTTGCGTGAAAAACGTACATTATTTTTTGATAATTTTTCAGTTACAAAATACATACATCGATAGGGTTTCGAATCTCAGAAATATTTCCACTAGAGATGTGGGTATTTCTCTTTATTATTCCTTTGAAAATGTGTTTTAGTCCTGGCAGATATCAACATCCCATCTATAGATTCATTTAAATATATTTTATTTAACTTACGTGAATTTGAAAACGATATAATTATTTTTAAAATGTTGTTTTCCACTATGTGTGCCTTTAAACCTTCTGAGTCAATTCTCCCCTCCTCCTGATCCTAAAACAGCCAATTTATTTTTCCAGAGCGAAAGAGAGATACATTTATTATGTCTTTAAACGTTAATTTTGCACATGACTTATAATTCCTTTTCCTTCTCTTTAGATTGAATAAACAAACACATTTTCCGTCTACAATTATATTCACAGTCAAGTTTTTGCTACATCTGATTCAAGCTGTTATGGATTTGGGAGGATCGTTATCCCAAAGTAAAATCTCCAGCTAAGAATTTATTCCGTAGTAAGTCTCATAAGAAAGGTTTGTAGGTATAAGCAACCTAACATATAGATTTCAAATTTATCGGCAGCTAAACAAGACTTTAAAATAAGCAATAATGAAGAAAATTCTGAGCAACATTAGATAAATCTTACTTCCATATTAGCTTTTGTCAATTCAGTAGACCCCCCTCAACTTTATTAATAATCAAAAATCAAGGCCACTTATTGACACTGGACCAGACAAAACATTCATTTAACAAGAAGTCATGGTTTCTAAATGAGAGAATGTTTCTTTAACAAACACAAGTAGAAGGGATATTCACAGTGCATAGAAGTAGGAAATAACTTCTATCAAATAGATGTTCTAGTGGCCAAGAACTTAGTAGCTCCAGTTCTAATTGTGTTAGAAGTATTTTTTAAATGAAATTAAACTTAAAGGTATACTAAACCCACAAACGTTTATATTTATATAGGTCTTACCTAAATTTAAAAAAAACGTACAAATTATTACGAGGAGGGTAAACATGAATTCATGCTAATAAATGTACCAGCAAAAAGGCTGCCTCAAGATTTGCTCTTGCTCTCAGAAGAAATCGAACTTATGCTTACGTCTACGACATAATTATGGCTGGAGAGGACACTCACTGAACATGACGAATCTACTGGAGATAGAAGACAACAGAAACAACCTGCCTACCTGAAATATTATATGTTATGATATTAAATATATTTCTTGTACTGTCATGTTTTTCCTTTAAAACGCTTGAATCTGAATAAAGTCTAGGAAACTATTATATACTTTTGTTATATGATTATACTTAATTCTTTAACTTGACTTATTATTTCTAACTTTTATTATAAGGAATACAAACTTAATAAAATCCTATATCTGTATAAATATAATTGTCTGTGTGAAAGTAAATAATATGTATTTTGACAACGAGTTGTAAAAAGCAAGCTCGTCAATCTAGAACAGTTCTACACTAACACAGACGGCAAAAGAAAAAAATAACCATTACCTCTTACAAACGAATACCAAATTGAATACGTTTCCGAAATACCGGTGTAACACTAAATATATTACCGGGGCAACTAATTCAGTTTACCCTTTTATAAATCACTCCAATCATTTCAAATCCTGGTCAGACTGCCGGGAATAAGAAAAAAAGTAAACCGTTTTCCGAAGTTTCTAAATCTTCTAAAAATAGTAGCCAAATCTCTCACTGTCTCCAATGTATAATAAACTGTGACATTCACGGAACATGACGAATCTACTACAGATAGAAGACAAGAGAAACGACCATCCTGCCTGAAATATTATCTGTTACGATATTAAATATATTTCTTCTGCTATCATGATTTTTTCTTTAAAACCTCAATAACGTGGAGAAAACTATTATATACTATTGTTATATAATTATACGTTAGTTTTAACTTCACTTATTATTTCTAACTCTTCTCATTAGATAGAATACAAAGTTAATAATAAAATCCTATATGTGTATAGATATAATGTGTGTGAAAGTATGGTAATAGGCTACAGTTATACACTAACTCAGACGACATAGGAAACATTACCTCTAACGAACGAATGCGAGACAGATTATGTCTCGGATATACCGGTGTAAAACTAAAAATGTTACCGGTGCAACAGTTTCAGTTTACCCTTTTATAGACACACTCCAGTCATTTCAAATCGTGTTCAGAGTACCGAGAATAAAAAAAAAAAATAAACCATTTGCCGAAGTATCTAAATCTACTAAAAGTAGCAGCCAAATCTCTCACTCTGTCTCCAATGAGTAGTAAACGGTTACTCATATATACATAGAGAGACAGATGTGTTGGTATATATTAGTGTATATATATTGGTATTTATATAAATTTGCGTGTAATTAAATGTATATTAGTCCATATATTCATATACAGTTATTCCCCGGTATTTGCGCGTGATACGGTCCTAGAGGACCCGAGTATATTGAAAAAGCGCGAACATTGGAAGTGGTCCATAGAAATGCCTATAAACCACAAAATGTAACGTAAAATATAATAGAAATAGAGGAGCGCCTTATGAGAAGGGGTGTCCAATAGACCGGCAAATACGATGTATTGTTGTTAATAATTTAGCTTTAAAACAATATATATTGTCATGAAATATATATATTGCTTTCACTGCTCTTTCTAGCATACAGTAGAAAATAATCGGAAGTGGAGAAAATTGAAAAACTTCTTCTTTTTTCCTCCTCTAACTTTTCAAAACAAAAGAAAATTTTATGTAAACAAAAACGAAATTTTTGCCACGAATGATAACTCGTCTCTGACTTAAATCCAATTTTTGGATAAAAAAAAATACTTGTGTGCAGTTTTCA
Organism: Eledone cirrhosa; assembly: GCA_964016885.1. Taxonomy (NCBI): domain Eukaryota; kingdom Metazoa; phylum Mollusca; class Cephalopoda; order Octopoda; family Eledonidae; genus Eledone; species Eledone cirrhosa. Next base: position 7,143,708 of record OZ024761.1, on the reverse strand, counting down.
TGTACACACTTGTTATTACTAGCTAGTCCTTCTTATTTTGTTTTGTTTTGGGGGTCTTTCACTCCTATTGTCCGACCTTTTTCTGTTGTTCTCTATGCATGTATGAATAAATATATATCTATATATGTACATATATATGCATACATTTTAATCTGTTCTTACTATAAATATTTGTTCTAGGGTATTTTATATATATATATTTTATATATACATAAAATCCTTATCGAGCTCTCTTTGGATTTTAGTTTTCACATTTATATAAATATATATATATATATATATATATATATATGCGTTTATATATGTATATGCTGATGTAAACATTTAAATATGTTTATATTTATGGATAAGTATGTATATATAGATACGTGTGATTATATATATGTATACATACATACATATATAATATATATGTGTGTGTGTGTGTGCATATATAAACACACACCCATACACATATATATATATATTTCTTTACACACTATTAATATATTGAGTAAATTTATTCACTGCCCCCCCCCCCCCCCCTCCCTACAGGGTAAGTCGCAGCTACTTGCATCTATTACCCTGAGGAACCGATTTGACTGCTGTGTCTAGCAGGTTTAGAGTCTACTATTTTCCAAACATTTTTCTTTTACAACCTCCACTATGAACTCGAATTCAAATTACCGGGCAGTCGGTTGATAGTGGTAAACTAATATATCTACACCGGTAACTTAATTAGTGTTACACCGCTATTGCTCAAGTATAATCTATTTGGCATTCTTTAACGAAAGGTAGTTTGTTATGTCGTCTTAAATAGAGTATGTATACATACACGTATTTCTAAACAGTTTGACATTTATTCATAAGAGGTAATGGTTTCATTTAAACCCCGTCTCTTTTAAAATATATATACTCACAACACACCCAGAAATTAATAATTTTCTTAATAATATGATATTAACGTTTTTTAACGAAAAAGCTCATTGTATGTGTAGTTATACATGCATTGAATTTAATGTAAACACGCCGTTTGTGGCACAAATATTAATTATATTATTTTACATACACATCCGTTATACAAAAAAATATATATGTATATATATATATATATATTTATTTCATTCTTTGTGTAACTAGAGTTACAGGCGATTCGCCCCTACTCCATATTGTGACAAGACGGTTTCAGTTAGGTTTTATTCCAGAATTAAAGCAACTGTACATTGTGAATAAAAGTAAGACCCAAAAGACTGTTACAGCATACATATTAACTTTATTGGCATATTAGAATTGTTTCAATATCGATATCTTTGGGTATAATCATATATATATATAGAAAGAGATAAATAGATGGATAGTGTGTGTGTATCTTTTATTTTGAACGTGAAATCAATATACAAGCTGTGTGAAATCAATATGCAAGCTGTGTCAAATCAATATGCAAGCTGTGTCTTCATTTTAAAGTGACATTTCTACCTCCCGGTGATTTGAACTCAGTTTCAAGTTACTCGATGATATAATGAAGCGGAGAGACTATAAAAACGCTACACCGGTACGAGGTGCATGCAAGAGGTAATGTTTTATTTGTCTTCTGTGTTACAGGATAACACTAGTTTAATTTATACTACATGTTTGTAATATATATTGTCAACATAGCTATGATTTCATCTCGATTAGTAATTTCAACTCTTCGGAGGTTACTGCTCACATTTCATCTCTTCCACTAAGACACTCTCCACAACCTTTCCTCTCCTCGTATCATCACCCAATGTTGTGTCAATCTCCACAAAGCGAAAGTTTCTCATGTCTAACCCTTCTTGTCGAGAATGTCGGCTCCATGGAACTCCCTGTTTACTTCTTTCTGTAAAAAACAATGTTTGCAATAGTTTAAGTACATTGAACTTAGTTTACGTTTTTCTATAATAAAAAAAACCCACCTCAAGCAAGTGTTTCGACCACAAGTGTGTGTGCAGAATAAACGCAAGGTTTGACGGAACAAGAAAATAAAAATGATTCCTTCTGACATTTAAATCTTTTACATGGTATTATATGTTCAACCTTGCAGGATGGATAAAATGAAGTATCAGTAATGCACTGGGACAATTGCTGGTCTTATGTCAAAAGTAGAAACAATTATATTAAGGGGTTTATGTACATTAAACAATAAAATGACCACTACATTTAACGACGCGTTGATATTAATAGACATACTTAGTCTTCATAGTTTACTACCTAGTTCATTTGTGTGTGTCTGCCTTATCTCTAAAGAAAGTTTTAAATGGTATGAAAACGTGTTGAATTGAAGCATGTTTATTTATATGCTGATTGTCTTACCATGAGGGAGAGACAAATAAAGCTTTAAATGGTATGACTACGTGTTCAAATCAGGTAAGTTCCTTATAGTATGAGGATAAAAAAAAAAAAAATTATTGTTATTATAATCTGATTCGAAAGCCAACCACTGCATTCCCTAGTTCTATGTCTTACCACTAGACTATAAAGCCTTCGATTACTTTTTGTTAAATATATATCTATATAAACTTATTTTCAGTCTAACAATAAAATAACTTTAAATGTGTTAATTTTCACTACTTATTTGTTGGTCTGTAGGTGGCCGTGTGGGTTATAGTGCTGTATCTATGCATGCTTTATATATGTATAGATTGGAGGTAGGCTTTCAATCTTCTTTATCTAAAATTTAAAGTATTTTTATTTTTTTAATTAAAAGAACGGTCTCTACCTTCTGGGCTACCGGGGCCACCTTCATCTCGAAGCCACCTTTTTAGTTCCCCCCTACGCTCGAACCTTCACTACCTAACTACACTACCTACGATACCACCACTTTACCACACGCCCACCAAGCGGCCGTAATTCTACTGTGCAAATTTGATATATTTAAATCTATTTTAGCATTTCTTTAATAAAGAACCACCTACGATGTTTGACATAATTGAAAAAAAAAAATTACTTTATTATTTCCTAAGCTCTGGCAGGTATCGAAAACCTCATTTTAATTTCACTTATGCTAAAAACACATATATAATATTAATTATTTTCTTTATAACTTTTCAGTGACAAAATACATACATTGATAAGGTTTCCAATCTCAGAAATATCACCACGAGAGATGTGTTTGTGTATCTTTATTATTTATTTGAAAAGTAGTTTTAATTTTTTAAAATATATATTTCACTATTTCCAAGGTCCTAGTAGATATTGCATCTTCATCTGTAGATTCATTTAAGTACATAGTATTTGACTTAGGTGAAAAGGATGTAATTATTTTTAAAATTTTCTTTTCAAGTACCAAAATAAAAATACATTAGTAAGGATTTCAGTCTCATGAATTCGTGGTTGTTATAGACACTTAACTATTGTTGTAGGGCTGCCATAATTACCGCCATGTGGGCATGCATTTAAACCTGACTGAGTCAATCCTCGTCTCCTCCTGGTCTAAAAACAGCCGATTTATTTTTCCAGAGAGAAAGAAAGATACTTTTCTTGTCTATAAACGTTAATTTTGAACAAACGTTTTTCTATCTACCTGTCACCCGAAGAAAGACATGCTCGAATTATTAGTAAGTGTCATAAGAAAGGTTTGTAGATCTAAGTAACCTAACAAATAGATTTCACATTTATTGGCAATTAAACAAAACATAAAAATAAGCAATACTAAAGCCACAAACGTTTTCTATCTACGTCTCTCCTGAAGAAAATAACGCTCGAATTATTACGAGAAGTGTAAATAGATAAATAAAGCTAATGAACCATTAATTCATGTATATGCATGTATGTAGTGCGTGTAAACATACTCTAGCACAGACGGAGTCTATCATTACCGCTTAAGAAACAAATTTTGGCATAATACTTACTAAATCTATTTTAGCAGTTCTTTAATAAACAAGAACATACGATGCTTGACATAATTGAAAACAAAAAATTTTACTATTTCATTAGCTCTGGCAGGTATCAAAAACCCTATATATAGATTCATTTTAATTTCACTTGCGTGAAAAACGTACATTATTTTTTGATAATTTTTCAGTTACAAAATACATACATCGATAGGGTTTCGAATCTCAGAAATATTTCCACTAGAGATGTGGGTATTTCTCTTTATTATTCCTTTGAAAATGTGTTTTAGTCCTGGCAGATATCAACATCCCATCTATAGATTCATTTAAATATATTTTATTTAACTTACGTGAATTTGAAAACGATATAATTATTTTTAAAATGTTGTTTTCCACTATGTGTGCCTTTAAACCTTCTGAGTTAATTCTCCCCTCCTCCTAATCCTAAAACAGCCAATTTATTTTTCCAGAGCGAAAGAGAGATACATTTATTATGTCTTTAAACGTTAATTTTGCACATGACTTATAATTCCTTTTCCTTCTCTTTAGATTGAATAAACAAACACATTTTCCGTCTACAATTATATTCACAGTCAAGTTTTTGCTACATCTGATTCAAGCTGTTATGGATTTGGGAGGATCGTTATCCCAAAGTAAAATCTCCAGCTAAGAATTTATTCCGTAGTAAGTCTCATAAGAAAGGTTTGTAGGTATAAGCAACCTAACATATAGATTTCAAATTTATCGGCAGCTAAACAAGACTTTAAAATAAGCAATAATGAAGAAAATTCTGAGCAACATTAGATAAATCTTACTTCCATATTAGCTTTTGTCAATTCAGTAGACCCCCCTCAACTTTATTAATAATCAAAAATCAAGGCCACTTATTGACACTGGACCAGACAAAACATTCATTTAACAAGAAGTCATGGTTTCTAAATGAGAGAATGTTTCTTTAACAAACACAAGTAGAAGGGATATTCACAGTGCATAGAAGTAGGAAATAACTTCTATCAAATAGATGTTCTAGTGGCCAAGAACTTAGTAGCTCCAGTTCTAATTGTGTTAGAAGTATTTTTTAAATGAAATTAAACTTAAAGGTATACTAAACCCACAAACGTTTATATTTATATAGGTCTTACCTAAATTTAAAAAAAACGTACAAATTATTACGAGGAGGGTAAACATGAATTCATGCTAATAAATGTACCAGCAAAAAGGCTGCCTCAAGATTTGCTCTTGCTCTCAGAAGAAATCGAACTTATGCTTACGTCTACGACATAATTATGGCTGGAGAGGACACTCACTGAACATGACGAATCTACTGGAGATAGAAGACAACAGAAACAACCTGCCTACCTGAAATATTATATGTTATGATATTAAATATATTTCTTGTACTGTCATGTTTTTCCTTTAAAACGCTTGAATCTGAATAAAGTCTAGGAAACTATTATATACTTTTGTTATATGATTATACTTAATTCTTTAACTTGACTTATTATTTCTAACTTTTATTATAAGGAATACAAACTTAATAAAATCCTATATCTGTATAAATATAATTGTCTGTGTGAAAGTAAATAATATGTATTTTGACAACGAGTTGTAAAAAGCAAGCTCGTCAATCTAGAACAGTTCTACACTAACACAGACGGCAAAAGAAAAAAATAACCATTACCTCTTACAAACGAATACCAAATTGAATATGTTTCCGAAATACCGGTGTAACACTAAATATATTACCGGGGCAACTAATTCAGTTTACCCTTTTATAAATCACTCCAGTCATTTCAAATCCTGGTCAGACTGCCGGGAATAAGAAAAAAAGTAAACCGTTTTCCGAAGTTTCTAAATCTTCTAAAAATAGTAGCCAAATCTCTCACTGTCTCCAATGTATAATAAACTGTGACATTCACGGAACATGACGAATCTACTACAGATAGAAGACAAGAGAAACGACCATCCTGCCTGAAATATTATCTGTTACGATATTAAATATATTTCTTCTGCTATCATGATTTTTTCTTTAAAACTTTGGAATCTCAATAACGTGGAGAAAACTATTATATACTATTGTTATATAATTATACGTTAGTTTTAACTTCACTTATTATTTCTAACTCTTCTCATTAGATAGAATACAAAGTTAATAATAAAATCCTATATGTGTATAGATATAATGTGTGTGAAAGTATGGTAATAAGCTACAGTTATACACTAACTCAGACGACATAAGAAACATTACCTCTAACGAACGAATGCGAGACAGATTATGTCTCGGATATACCGGTGTAAAACTAAAAATGTTACCGGTGCAACAGTTTCAGTTTACCCTTTTATAGACACACTCCAGTCATTTCAAATCGTGTTCAGAGTACCGAGAATAAAAAAAAAAATAAACCATTTGCCGAAGTATCTAAATCTACTAAAAGTAGCAGCCAAATCTCTCACTCTGTCTCCAATGAGTAGTAAACGGTTACTCATATATACATAGAGAGACAGATGTGTTGGTATATATTAGTGTATATATATTGGTATTTATATAAATTTGCGTGTAATTAAATGTATATTAGTCCATATATTCATATACAGTTATTCCCCGGTATTTGCGCGTGATACGGTCCTAGAGGACCCGAGTATATTGAAAAAGCGCGAACATTGGAAGTGGTCCATAGAAATGCCTATAAACCACAAAATGTAACGTAAAATATAATAGAAATAGAGGAGCGCCTTATGAGAAGGGGTGTCCAATAGACCGGCAAATACGATGTATTGTTGTTAATAATTTAGCTTTAAAACAATATATATTGTCATGAAATATATATATTGCTTTCACTGCTCTTTCTAGCATACAGTAGAAAATAATCGGAAGTGGAGAAAATTGAAAAACTTCTTTTTTCCTCCTCTAACTTTTCAAAACAAAAGAAAATTTTATGTAAACAAAAACGAAATTTTTGCCACGAACGATAACTCGTCTCTGACTTAAATCCAAATTTTGGATTAAAAAAAACAATGCTTCTGTGCAGTTTTCATGTACACACTTGTTATTACTAGCTAATCCTTCTTATTTTGTTTTGTTTTGGGGTCTTTCACGCCTATTTCTAGCCTGTCCGACCTTTTCCTGCTGCTCTCTACACATGTATGAATAAATATATATTATATGTATGTATATATGTATAAACTTTAAAGCAGCGCGGAACATACGTGTGTATGCCCCGTCTAGCCTTTTCTCCAGTTTTGACGTTAGCGTCCAAGTGATAGAGCCATAAACAAGCACAGATTCCACAGCAGTTCTGAAGAAATTCCTTTTCAGTTTGGCCGGCAGGTTTGATTTCCATATCTTTTCCATTGCATTCAATGCTCCCCTGTCTTTTCCCAGTCTGATGTTAACATCATGTTCTGTTGAGGCGATATAGCTTTAAACGTGTCTTGGAGGGAACACCCAACAAATAAGGATCTCTATGGCAATATACCACCTATCAGCAGGTCAATACGTGGAAAGAGACTTACCTTTGCTGTCGACTGTTGGCGCAGCAAGGAAGAAATAGCAGCTGGTGTGTTGTTATGGAGTCCATGTCATGGAGCAAGAAACACTTGAGGACCATATTGGATATACTGCGGAAGAACTGGCAAACGCTATGAGAGACAGAGATGGATGGAGGAAACGTGTCGTAGAAAGCCGAGCAAGCTCGACCTGATAATGATGATGTATAAACTTTAATATACATAAAATCCTTATCGAGCTCTCTTAGGATTTTAGTTTTCACATTTATTATTACTATATATATATGTATGTTGTTTCCTTGAGCAAGACACTTTATTTCACATTGCTCCAGTTTACTCAGCTGTAGAAATGCGATGATAGGACTGGAGTCCCTATCATTCCACTGCAAAGTGGTCGTGGAGGTGCCACGGCAAAAAAGCACCCAGCACTCACTGAAAATGAGGTTGGTGTTAGGAAGGGCATCCAGCTGTAGAAATGAGATGATAGGGACTGGGGTCCCTATCATTCCACTGCAAAGTGGTCGTGGAGGTGCCACGGCAAAAAAGCACCCAGCCCACACTGTAAAGTGGTCGTGTAGGCGCCACGGAAAAAAGCACCCAGCACTCACTGTAAATGAGGTTGGTGTTAGGAAGGGCATCCAGCTGTAGGAATCAAGACAGAATCAGCTCCCCTCCCACCCTTGCAAGCAGGGAAAAGCGGACGTAAAATGATGATGATATATATATATATATATATATTACTAGCAGTGGTACCCGGCGTTGCACGGGATAAAGTATTGTGAAATATATAACCGCCTTAGCTAAGCTTAGTATTGCCACAACCACGGCTGGCAAAGAAGTAAGGGTCTGGTGGTACGTAAGTAAGCAACACTATGGCTTAAAACGTGAGGAAGAAGTTGTGTGCACTTACCAACTGTTTGGGGAATGAGTGTGAGATTTGTCTTGAGCAAGGGTGGCAGAATAACCGGAGGCAGCAGACAGCCAGACATACAGACATATTATAAAGGCGCGTTCTGGACGCGAATTGTAGGAAATGACGTAATGCAGACAGCCAGGCATACAGACAGATATTATATGAGTTCAAATCCCACCGAGGTTGACTTTACCTTTCATCCTTACGGGGTCGATAAAATAAAGTACCAGTAATGCACTGGGTAATTTGCTGGCCTTGTGCCTAAAGTAGAAACAATTATATGGGCGCGACGTTATATATATGTATCTATCTAAAAAGAGAAAGACTAAGATTTATAGAGAGAGATCGCTAAATCGCCTAATGCAGGTCCCTAAGGCATTGAAAATTTGAAATTCTTTTTGCTCAGAACACTCCCTGAAACATAAGTATTACATGTGTAAAGTTTGAAAACAGTCGGTTGGGTGGTTCTCTAGTTTTAGGGATTCAAACTCACACACACACACAGACATCCTCAGTTTTATATATATATGCTTATGTAAACATTTATATAGGTTTATATTTATGGATAAGTATGTATATATAGATACGTGTGTTTATATATATGTATACATATATATATATATGTGTGCATATATAAACATACACACAAACATATATCATCATCATCATCATCCTCGTTTAACGTCCACTTTACACGCTAGCATGGGTTAGACGCGGGAGTTGTCCCACTTGGGGCAAGGTTGGTCGGGTGACCGTGTCTCGCTTATATAGGACTGTCTGGCAGGTTTTCTACGGCTGGATGCCCTTCCTAACACCAACCACATTTACAGTGTGAAACAGGGAACTTTTTACCGTGCTACCTACACGGCCACATTACAGCGTGGACTGTGTGTTTTTTTCTCGTGACACCTACACGATCTCGATCTCATTTATCTCATTTATTTGGACTGGATGTTGTGGTACCAACTTTATAGAGAGGGGGTGGTGTTGGTGGGAGTGGGAGGATAGGGTAGGGGTAGTGGATTGGGGTGTATATTTGGTTAAGAGGTGCCTACTGGCTGTAGGTTTCGCTTTGTACATAGGCAAGGCGGGTCTTCTGTATTACTGCGTAGTGCCAAAGATCTCGGTCCAGTGACATTGTATTAGAGAGGTGCAAGTGTGTAAGGTCGGAATTTATCAGATCGTCCCAGGTTTTTCTGGGTCTGCCTACTCCGTAACTACCATCAATTTTGATCGCCCTGCACTTTTTTATACAGCTGTCGTCTTTCATGCGCATCACGTGGCCATAAAACAACATCTGATCCCTCTTATTCCTAATTTCTCACTTAGTTCATTTACGCTTTGCCGTTCACGTATGTTACTATTATATATGCATGCTTCGTTCCTTTCCAGTCTGCGCAGGTCCTCTGCACGTAATGCCCATGTCTCACTGCCATGTAGCATTGCTGTTCGTATACTGCTACCTAGGTGACCGAATTAGCAACGGAGGTGGGTGCTCAGAAAGTACAATAACTAGGGTAAGAATGGGATGGAAGAAGTTTAGGGAACTACTACCACTGCTAGCTGCAAAAGGCTTCTCCCTCAGAATGAAAGGCAGACTGTATGATGCGTGTATCCGAACAGCGATGTTGCATGGTAGTGAGACCTGGGCGCTGAAGGTGGAAGACTTACGTAGATTAGAGAGAAACGAAGCCTGCATGCTCCGATAGATGTGTAACAGTAATATACGTGAACGACAAAGCATAAAAGGAATTGAGAGAGAGACTGAGCATAAGAGGAATCAAATGCTGTGTGCAGGAGAGGCGGTTACGCTGGTATGGACATGTGATGCGTATGAAGGATGACAGCTGCATAAAAAGGTGCAGAGCACTAGAAGTTGATGGAAACCGCGGAGTGGGGAGACCCAAGATGACTTGGGATGAGGTGATAAAAGCCGACCTTACCCAACTACACCTCTCAAAGTCAATGACACACGACCGTGACTTCTGTCGTCACGCAGTAATACAGGGTACCCGACCTCCCATGGGTACATGCTGAAGCATATAAGCAATATGCCCCCCCCCACCGCAAGGTGGTCGTGGAGGTGCCACGGCAAAAAAGCACCCAGCCCACACTGTAAAGTGGACGTGTAGGCGCCACGAAAAAGCACCCAGCACTCACTGTAAATGAGGTTGGTGTTAGGAAGGGCATCCAGCTGTAGAAATCAAGCCAGATCAGTTCCTGTATGAGCAAGGCATGGTCAGCCGACCAGACACTGCCCACAACAGGACAACCCGTCTAACCCATGCTAGCGTGGAAGAACGGACGTAAAACGGTGATGATGATGATGATGATACAAGCATCATACAATCTGCCTTTCATTTTTAGAGAGAAACCTTTTGTGGCCAACAGCGGTATAAGCTCTCTGAACTTTTTCCATCCCGTTCTGACTCTGGTTACTGTACTTTCAGAACACCCTCCACCACTGCTGATTTTGTCACCCAGGTAACGGAAATCATCATCATCATCATCATTTCATTTTACGTCCACTTTTCCCTGCTTGCAAGGGTGGGACGGGAACTGATTTTTTGGCTTGATTTCTACAGCTGGATGCCCTTCCTAACACCAACCTCATTTACAGTGAGTGCTGGGTGCTTTTTTTTTTTGTCGTGGCACCTCCACGACCACTTTGCAGTGGAAGGATAGGGACCCCAGTCCCTATCATCTCATTTCTACAGCTGAGTAAACTGGAGCAATGTGAAATAAAGTGTCTTGCTCAAGGAAACAACACATCACCCGGTCTGAGAATTGAACTCACAACCTTTCGATTGCAAGGCCAATGCTCTAACCACTAAGCCATGTGCCTCCAAAGTGTCTACTATTTCTATAGAACTATCTGGGCAATAGAAGGAGCTAGTATCCTGTGGGTACTTGCTACTTATCGCACCTGAGCATCAGCCACATATAAAGTCTACGTTCTTAGATAGCTTACCTGTGATCCCACTACATCTTTTATGTACCCATACTTTGCATTTGGGACATAAAATTGAATTTCTGCCTACTCCTTTCCTACACACTGAGCAAGGCCATTTCCCTGAGGGTACCTGTGCCTTATTTTCCTTTCTACAAACTAGGACTTTAGTCTTAGACAAGTTAACTTTAAGGCCTTTTGATTCTAGGCCATGCTTCCATGTTTGGAATTTCTTTTCTAGTTCAGCCATTGATTCAGCTATGAGCGTTAGATCATCTGCGTATAGGAGTTCCCATGGGCAGCTGGTCTTGAACACCTCTATTATAGCCTGAAGGGCAATAATAAAGGACAGAGCCTTGGTGAACACCAACTTTTACACTAAATTCTTCACAATATTCATTGTTAATTCTAACCTTACTGACTGTTTCATTATACATAGCTTGTATAGCTCTCACAAGCCATTCATCTACACCTAGTTTTCTAAGAGCCCACCAGATAAGAAAACCTAAACACCATTCAAACATTGTTCAACAACCAACAAAAAAACACACCCCCCCCTCCTACTAAAAAAGAAGGGAACACCTTACCCTTACCCCAACCATGCAGCAACTACGTGGACACCCCTGCAACACACAAAGAAATAAGAAAACAACACCTACAGGATGGACAATACAGCCTCTCTCCCATTAGGAGATACGATGGAAACCTCCACTCTTACAACCTCCCCAACCACCACACACAACAAACCCAAACCACTTGATATATTCAGCAACGAAGGGCCCCTAAAATACAACTACCATACATGATATATAAGGACACACAACCACACACTAAATATAGGGACGCCCTAATCAACCCACATCCACGAACCCAAACCTTCAATAACAACAGCAGGGAACAATACAACCACAGGAGACAACCTAACATCAACAACCATCACAACTACCTTAATCACAGGGAAACAAGATGACACAAGACATACAGGAGAGACCAAAAGTAATAAATTTAGCCACTAAAGAACTAACAATAGACCAAATCAACATACTCTCCAAAAGGGCTGAAATTTACACCACCACCCCCCACGTCCAAACTAGTCCGAAATGAAGGAGGACATTACGGAATTTTGTAGAAAACTAAGACTTAGCGAGGAACTACACGACAAGTACAATAAGGACGACTCACTGGCTAGAAACAGAAGCAACTACACCCCATCAAAAGGTAAGAACAAATTCTTTGACCAATTCTGAAAACATTACAAATTACCGATATCAACACCTACACAGGCATAAATATAAGCCAGACACCAACGAGAAAGAATGGGATGAGTTTAACAATTTAAAGAATGATAAAACTATGGCAGCGATAATGAGGGACAGAGACCGCTGGAGAGAACTCGTCCATGGATCTCGGGAATTTTACCCGCCTTAAATAGAGAGAGAGAGAAAACTATAACAATCAAAGAGGCGGATAAAGGGAGTGTGGTAGTCCTTATGGAAACAGAATATTATACAACCCTAGTACTCTCATCTTTAGAAGATGAAACATACTACGAAAAGGCTCAACACTACAGCCAACAGAACATAATGAGAAACCTAAAAACTCTAACAACCCTTTACAGAGAACGACTTACCGACAAGGAATACAACTATATCACTGACTTCAAAAGCAAACCCAGCTTTTCTATGGTATCCCTAAGATACACAAAATCAAAAAAATAAGTAAGGCATGCAAGGAAGCTACAGACATATTCATCAATGTCCCCTCACCCAACGACCTCAAATTAAGGCCTATAATAGCAGGTCCCGCTTGTGAAACCCACCACCTCAGCAACGTCTTAGATATCTTGTTAAAACCATTCCTGAAACACATTAAAAGCTACATAAGGGATGACCTGGATATGCTCAACCACCTCCCCAAAACACTTAATAATGAATATACCCTACTAGTGTCTTTCGATGTAGCCAACCTATATTCCAATATCCCACACAACCTAGGAATAGAGGCAATCCAATTCTAGTTAGAAAATTACCCCAAATGAACTCCCACACTGAATCATAAAAGAATTTGTAATAGAAGGGTTTAAATTCATCTTGGAGAATAACTACTTCGAATTCGATGCCAAATTCTACAGACAGAAATCTGGGACTGACATGGGCATGAAAACACCCCCCTCTAATGTCAACCTGGTTATGGGATACTTGGAAATCACCCTCTACCGAAAAGTACTAGATAAATATGGAAACCCCTTCTACCTCCACATAGAAAAAAACTGGAAGAGAAATCTGGATGATTGCTTCATCCTCTGGCATGAAAGTATAGAAAGACTTATTGAATTTAAAACACTTCTAAATGGACTCAACACAAACATTCAATTTACAATGGAATACAGCCACGAACAACTTCCTTTTCTCGACATTCTTATCAAGAAAACCAACGACAAAATAGAAACAGACATATACTATAAACCCACAGACTCCAAACAGCATCTTCCATTCAACTCATGCCACCCTAGACACACCAAAATGAGCATTCCCTACAAAAGGATCTGCACAATAGTATCTGATAAATACACATGCTACATACAACTAGAAGAATTAAAGAACACACTTATTAGCAGGAATTACCTACCATCTCTAATCAACAATGGATTCCAACGTGCCCTAAAACTCAACATCCAGGAACTTAGACACCCCAAACCAAGGAATGATTCAAAACTGAAAACTCTACCATACATCTCCACACACAACCCCCTCAACATTGAGGCATTCAACACCATCCTCCAGAACATACTTTTACTAAAAAGAGACCTAAGAATGAACCAAATCTTCCAAACACACAATATCATAAAGAGCAAAAGACAACCTAAATCAATAAAAAACATCATTACACAAGCCAAAGTTCAGCCAACCCCCAGTAAAAAAATGCGGAAGACCCAACTGTGGTATATGTATCAATCTAATAGGTACTTCTCCAGTAGTTGTTGTACAAGGAAAAGAGCATCTGTGGTACTTTTACCTGACACAAACCCAACTGCATTTCAACTAGATCAATTCGCTCTCTGATTAGTTGCGCTATAACTCTTTCTGTGACTTTCATGACCTGGTCAACTAACTTAATGCCCCCATATAGAGCATCTCCTTTACCCTTGTAACAGTTAATGATGCTGCTACGCCAATCATTTGGTATGACCCATTCTGGTTTACTATCTGGGTGACCATAGTGTGTCCCACCATTCCAGATGCTTTCAGCATTTCAGCAACTATCTCCAAAGGCCCAGCTGCCTTGCCTGTCTTCATATCTTTGATTGCCTTACTTATTATACTACCTTTAACTTGCACTGCTGGTCCCTCTATTGGATCGATTTGGAATTTTTCCATTTATTCTCCTCATTTAGTAGTCTCTTGCAGTGACACTTCCAAGCTACCTTCTTATCAGCATCAGTGATGGCAAGTACACCATTATCATTACGGACACACTTCTCCCCGACAATATCAGTTTTCCTTGCCATCCTGAACACCTCACGTTGTAGAACATGCTTGAACTTTCTATCCTCTGCTTCCCTTCTTGCAAAGTACACTTATGTCCTAGCTTCTCTCCTGGCCACTTGATAGTGTTCTCTACTTCCCCCATACTTTGCAAGCCTGCTTTTTGACTCCTCCACCAAGTTACTCTCCTCCTGCCTATAGGTCTGTTCCAGCCACAAATTTCATCTGTCGCCTTCAGCAGGTTAACTTTCAGGAATTCCCACTGTATTGTACGTCTCTAATTGCTCTTCCTTACTGTTAAAAGCATCAATATACTTTTAAATTTGTTACTGGCTATTTCGTCCTTTAACTTCCATATTCTCCACGGGGTAGCCCTCCTCTGTTGTTGAGTACGTCTAATCCTGACTATGAGGCTATGTTGGGAGGTGCATTCTTCATGGGGAAGGGATTTAGTGTTTACAACAGACACTCTGTCACGTCTTCTGGCTGGCATGTTCCCCTGATCTATAGGTGATCAAGTGATTGTCTCATTTTTTGAAGTTTGTGTTACAGATAGTTAGGCTTTTAGCGTCACAGAATTCCAGGATTCTGAAGCCTTCCTCATTTCTAGTACCAAACCCATAGCCTCCATGGATTCCGTCGCCGGCAATAATTATGTAGTCACTGTCAGTTATTTGGGAGGTAGTGAGCATTAGCGACTCATAGAATCTGTCTTTTATAACGTCAGGTAGACAAGATTGAGGTGCATAAGCAGATATTATTATCACAGTTGTTCTATTTAGAACTAGTCTTATTTTAATTATTCTGTCATTCACTCTATTTACAGCAACTATCCTATCTACCCATTTTTCTGCTAACATAATTCCTACTCCACCCAGCCCATTGTCATTTCCCACCCAGAAAAGTTTATAACATTGTTTTTTACCCACAATGAATCTAGCAGACCCACCCCTCCACCTAGTCTCTTGAATACAATAAACATCAACCTCCTTACGTTGAAGCATCTCTACAACCTCATTTGAACGACCTTTTAAAGTGCCTACATTCATGGTACCAACTCTGAAGCTTTGGGTTTCGTTGGGTGGGTGGAAGGGATGGGTTGGAGGCGTAGGGAGGGGTGAGGGAGATGGGGTTATGTTAGCCGTCCGTGTCTGAAATAAAGAGGAGTCCTTGCATTCTCGTCCAGCAACAGGAGGTGAATTTATCTTTATCTTTGACATCATCATTGAGTGTTCAGATTGTTCACTCTCCAAATTCTGTAGTCCATTTAGCAAACTGAAAAGCAACCAGGTCTAAACTTAAGGAGTAATAGCTGAGGCGGTGGTTTTGTGAAAGAGATTGGTAAGAGAAACATACTATAAACCGTAAATTATGATTGGACCAAATAGTAATGGTGGTGTGTGGGGGAAGGAAATGGGAAGTTTAACGAGATTATTATTTTTATAAAGGTCCTACAAATTCGACCTTAATTATGAAACGTTAAACGAACGTATAACAGTAATTGGAGTTTAAATACAAGAAGATTGTTTTTAAGGGTCTGACAGAATGAAGCGAAATACATTACATTTCTCAAAACGACAATTAAGATTTAACAAATTGTCCGTGGAGCAAATCATCGGAAAGAAACTGATCACGTTCCTTGAGGAAAATGACCACCTAACAAGCACGCAGCATGGCTTTCGCCCAGGAAGAAGCTGCCTTACACAGCTGCTACATCACTACGACTGGGTACTGAAACAACTGCTAGACAGCTCACATGTGGACGTGATATATCTTAACTTTGCAAAGGCTTTTGACAAGGTCGACAACGGAATGATATGTCACAAACTACACAGACTCGGCATAACTGGAAAAGTAGGTGAGTGGCTGCCTGACTTCTTAAAGGACAGAAGCCAGACAGTTGCAGCAAACAGGGCCCTCTCAAAGGAAACATCAATAACAAGTGGGGTGCCTCAAGGGACAGTCCTGGGACCACTATTGTTTTTGGTGGCTCTCTCAGACATGCCCTCTGTAGTACATACAATATCCCTCACTAGCTATGCTGATGACACTAAGGTAGCACAGGCAATCAAAAACCCGGCTGACGCTGCCCTTTTACAACAAGATCTGGATGCCATATACAAATGGGCGGAAGATAACAACATGCAGTTTAATGCTGGAAAATTTCAAGCCCTACAATACCAACCTGCAAACTCAAACACAGTTACACTGGGCCAGGAGGGACTGAAATTCCCGTGTCGAAATCGATACGAGACCTGGGGATAGACATGAGCAACGATGCATCTTCTTCCTCACACATCATGAAAGTGGCGACAATGTGCAGACGACTCGCTGGCTGGATCTTGAGGACTTTCCGGACAAGAGATCGAGACACCATGTTGACACTATGGAGGACAGTTGCCCTAAGCCGCCTGGACTATTGCTCCCAGTTGTGGTCACCCATAGTGTCAAACTAACCACGGAGCTTGAGGCAATCCAGCAAAGTTACACCAAGAGGATTGCCATGATGAGGGAGATAAGCTACTGGGAGAGGCTAAAAGAATTGAACCCCTACTCCTTGGAACGAAGACGAGAGAGATACGCAGTGATCTACATATGGAAAATCCTGAAGGGACTAGCACCAAACTTTGGCATTGGGAGCTGGACCAACCCCTGAACTGGGATGAGGTACGTATGTGCAAGGTGTAAAGAGGTGCGCATGCGCAAATGGGACAAGGTGTGCATGCGTGAACTTAGCTAAAGTTCCTTAGATCGCACTACATCTTTTGTGTACACATAGTTTGTATTTAGAGCAGAGGATGGAGTTTCTACCTACACCTTTCTTACTAGGAACTTCGTCTTTGTCAGGTGTACTTTAAAACCCCTTCTTCCTAGGGCCTGCTTATATGTTTGAAATTTCTTCTCTATATTCAGCTATGTGTGTAAGTTTATCCACGTACAGCCGGTCCATTATAGCCTGCAAACCAATATTAAAGATGAGTGGATTAACGACAGAGCCCTGGTGGACGCCATCTTGTAGTGGATTAACGACAGAGCCCTGGTGGACGCCATCTTGTAGTGGATTAACGACAGAGCCCTGGTGGACGCCATCTTGTAGTGGATTAACGACAGAGCCCTGGTGGACGCCATCTTGTAGTGGATTAACGACAGAGCCCTGGTGGACGCCATCTTGTAGTGGATTAACGACAGAGCCCTGGTGGACGCCATCTTGTAGTGGATTAACGACAGAGCCCTGGTGGACGCCATCTTGTAGTGGATTAACGACAGAGCCCTGGTGGACGCCATCTTGTAGTGGATTAACGACAGAGCCCTGGTGGACGCCATCTTGTAGTGGATTAACGACAGAGCCCTGGTGGACGCCATCTTGTAGTGGATTAACGACAGAGCCCTGGTGGACGCCATCTTGTAGTGGATTAACGACAGAGCCCTGGTGGACGCCATCTTGTAGTGGATTAACGACAGAGCCCTGGTGGACGCCATCTTGTAGTGGATTAACGACAGAGCCCTGGTGGACGCCATCTTGTAGTGGATTAACGACAGAGCCCTGGTGGACGCCATCTTGTAGTGGATTAACGACAGAGCCCTGGTGGACGCCATCTTGTAGTGGATTAACGACAGAGCCCTGGTGGACGCCATCTTGTAGTGGATTAACGACAGAGCCCTGGTGGACGCCATCTTGTAGTGGATTAACGACAGAGCCCTGGTGGACGCCATCTTGTAGTGGATTAACGACAGAGCCCTGGTGGACGCCATCTTGTAGTGGATTAACGACAGAGCCCTGGTGGACGCCATCTTGTAGTGGATTAACGACAGAGCCCTGGTGGACGCCATCTTGTAGTGGATTAACGACAGAGCCCTGGTGGACGCCATCTTGTAGTGGATTAACGACAGAGCCCTGGTGGACGCCATCTTGTAGTGGATTAACGACAGAGCCCTGGTGGACGCCATCTTGTAGTGGATTAACGACAGAGCCCTGGTGGACGCCATCTTGTAGTGGATTAACGACAGAGCCCTGGTGGACGCCATCTTGTAGTGGATTAACGACAGAGCCCTGGTGGACGCCATCTTGTAGTGGATTAACGACAGAGCCCTGGTGGACGCCATCTTGTAGTGGATTAACGACAGAGCCCTGGTGGACGCCATCTTGTAGTGGATTAACGACAGAGCCCTGGTGGACGCCATCTTGTAGTGGATTAACGACAGAGCCCTGGTGGACGCCATCTTGGAAGCTAAATTCCTCACATTTGTATTTTTGGATTCTTGAATTTTTGATTTTCGGATTTTGGGATTTTTAAATTTATGTGGTTTGGGATTTTCGATGTAATGTGACAACACGTCCAACCAATGTGGCCAGAATTCTCCCAGCTCTAACTGGCCACTCATCTGCTGTTAAGGTATTGTTCTTAAAATAAATAATTTCAAAATCTAGATTCAACGTTATGTGAGATTTATTTGAGGTAGTGTTTACCATGAAAATTGTATAATAGTATATACAGAGTTTGTTTATATCTAACAAACATCGTTTGTGGTGGGGTTGACAACACTAAACATGACAATCGTTGATAAAATAAATAAAAAAAGAAAGAAACAACAATAGAAAAATACATTATTTTTATTGTTATTCGATCATTAATAGATTTCTGTACCTTGGTTAAATTGATATCCCTAAGAAGGGCTGGTGGGAGGAGAGAGAGAAACACCAGAATAAGATTGAAATAACTAAGGTAAGGAGGGTGAGGAGTAAGGGAGTGTCTGTGTGTATGTTGACATGACTAAAACCTGGCCGGGGTTTTATTCCAGAGCGACTGAGAGGACAAGACTCCCCCATGGTCAGAATTCCCGTCCATTGCAGGGTTATACTCCCCGCTATTGCTGGGGGTACTCATTTTCAGCTGAGTATACTGGAGCAACATGAAATAAAGTGTTTTGCTCAAGAACAAAACACACAACCCAGCCCAGCAATTGAACCCCCAACATTATGATTGTAAGTGCAACACCCTTACCACTATGGCACGTGCCCCCCCCCCCCCCCATATGTACATATATGTGTTTGTGTGAGTGTGCCTATTATACATAGATACATATATAAAAGACTATAGGAAATATGTATAAAAGTTATACGCGAGTTTGATATATATATATATATATATATATATATATATATATACACACCCACATATATATGTATATACACACACATATATATATATATACAGGAAGTGTAACCTGAAGTTACTGTAGGTTCTTCACCCAGGTGAGCACTCAATGTTTAGGCTCACGTCTGTAGCGAGGTGTAGAGCTAGACTGAGTGTAGTATAATAATACAAGGATGGTTTGTTAAGCCTTCATTATGTTTATTGATTGGTGACGCGCGTTTTACTATTAATCTGCTCAATGAACCATTCTGTCATTACAACAGCAGAGGTCTGACGAGCTCTTGATTCCAGAGTCAGGCCAGATCGATACAGATCAAACCTTGTGCTGATCAATAGTTAAACATGCGTTACCAATCAATAAACGTAATGAAGGCTTAACAAATTGTCCTTGTATTATATATATATATATATATATATATATACACACACACACATATAACATATATATTAGATGAGATTTTACTAGTATGGCTATTATTCAACATATCTAAGCCTCAGTAATAATATATTTTACATATACACACACAGATAAACAAAGGGGTTTGGGCGGACCCTTCAGTTGTGTCAAAGGCATGACAACCTCTCCAGAGCACTCGATGGAACAGTACACAGATCCCTGGCCTGCCTGGGAGATCATTTGCTCCGCTTCAGTACTAACTTGGTCTATATTGACCCAACACTAGCAGTGGACATTAAAATGACAATGATATTTCTATATTAAATTTGTTATATATATATAACAAATTTAATAGAAATGGCTTCTACAGCACTAGAACTGTTTCATTCGAAGGAAATCATCAGGAAAGCAATGATTCCTTTTGAATGAAACAGCTCTAGTCCTGTAGAAGCCATTTCTATATTAAATTTGTTATATATATATAACAAATTTAATAGAAATGGCTTCTACAGCACTAGAACTGTTTCATTTGAAGGAAATCATCAGGAAAGCAATGATTCCTTTTGAATGAAACAGCTCTAGTCCTGTAGAAGCCATTTCTATATTAAATTTGTTATATATATATAACAAATTTAATAGAAATGGCTTCTACAGGACTAGAACTGTTTCATTTGAAGGAAATCATCAGGAAAGCAATGATTCCTTTTGAATGAAACAGCTCTAGTCCTGTAGAAGCCATTTCTAAATTAAATTTGTTACATATATAACAAATTTAATAGAAATGGCTTCTACAGGACTAGAACTGTTTCATTTGAAGGAAATCATCAGGAAAGCAATGATTCCTTTTGAATGAAACAGCTCTAGTCCTGTAGAAGCCATTTCTATATTAAATTTGTTATATATATATAACAAATTTAATAGAAATGGCTTCTACAGCACTAGAACTGTTTCATTTGAAGGAAATCATCAGGAAAGCAATGATTCCTTTTGAATGAAACAGCTCTAGTCCTGTAGAAGCCATTTCTAAATTAAATTTGTTATATACACTCTACTAATGAATTGAGTACCTTACTTACTGTGGTTACCCTTGATTGAACTTGGGACTCACACACATACACATATATATATATATATTATATATACTCACATACAGACATACATACACACACACACACAGATACATATATATACTCACATACAGACATACATACATACACACACACACACACAGATACATATATATACTCACATACAGACATACATACACACACACACACAGATACATATATATACTCACATACAGACATACATACACACACACAGATATATACTCACATACAGACATACACACACAGATACATATACTCACATACAGACACACACACACACACACAGATACATATATATATACTCACATACAGACATACACACACACACACACACACACACACACACACACACACAGATACATATATATACTTACATACAGACATACACACACACACACACAGATACATATATACACATAAGATGTACAGAGAAAAAAAAATCCTTCCCCCTCCACCAAAGCTGCAATTTGCTGAGAGAAGACTGGCACACATTATTATGAACTGTGGATTGGCAGCATTGGGAGAGGGTTGGACGCCATGCTGTGCAGCATAGAGTTACGGCCCTTTATGGTTTGAGTTCAAATCCTGCTGAGGTAAACTTTGTCTTTCATCCTTACGGGGGTCGATAAAATAAAGTACCAGTAATACACTGGAGTAATTGCTGGCCTTGTGCCTAAAGTAGAAACAATTATTATTATGACCCGTCACAATCATATAATCAGTATTTTAAAAAATACTTATATTATTATTTTGGCTTCCCAGGTAACTTTGCCTTTCATCCTTACGGGGTCGATAAAATAAAGTACCAGTAATGTACTGGGTGATTGCTGGCCTTGTGCCAAAAGTAGAAACAATTATTATTTTGGCTTCCTCATATGACTCCTTTTTGGCCACATGTGGCGACAAATCTGTGAATATCCCACATACTGACAGAGTAACAAGATAAGGATATATCTTTAACCCTCAAGCATTTAAACCGGCCGTATCTGGTGTGAATTCTCTCTTATCTCTTTCTGTTCAAACTGGTTGTAAGTGGCTGCCCATACTGATGTTTAGGTATTGTTCTCAAAATAAATAACATCAAAATCTCCTAGATTCGATATTATGTAAAATAAAGCCTTTACCACAAAAATACAATAGTATATATCGACAGTCAATCAACAAGATCCCCAGACCTCATTCGCTTAACGAGTGGGGTGGAGATCGTCAAATTGGACCGAGGAAACAGTGTTTCCATTGGCCTTGCCAATTGCTAATACTATCTATTGGTTGCAAATCCAGGCAGAAGTAGCAACGTGAAGGCACGTGGCTGAGTGGTTAGAGAATTGGATTCACAACAGTGAGGTTGTGAGTTCGATTCCAGACTGGGCAATGCATTATGTCCTTGAGCAAGACACTCTATAGTATATATAGAATAATGTAAATTGTAATGGGTTAATTAACTAATTAATTTTTAACAAACTGATTAGCCACAATCTAATACTTTCTTAGCAACCATCCTTCCAACTGGCCAACCATCCATGTAGTACTGACCACTAGTTGTGTCAATGTGTTGGTCATTTAGTCTTATGTAGTACTGACCACTAGTTGTGTCAATGTGTTGGTCACTTAGTCTTATGTAGTACTGACCACTAGTTGTGTCAATGTGTTGGTCATTTAGTCTTATGTAGTACTGACCACTAGTGTCAATGTGTTGGTCACTTAGTCTTATGTAGTACTAACCACTAGTTGTGTCAATGTGTTGGTCATTTAGTCTTATGTAGTACTGACCACTAGTGTCAATGTGTTGGTCACTTAGTCTTATGTAGTACTAACCACTAGTTGTGTCAATGTGTTGGTCATTTAGTCTTATGTAGTACTGACCACTAGTGTCAATGTGTTGGTCACTTAGTCTTATGTAGTACTAACCACTAGTTGTGTCAATGTGTTGGTCATTTAGTCTTATGTAGTACTGACCACTAGTTGTGTCAATGTGTCGGTCACTTAGTCTTATGTAGTACTGACCACTAGTTGTGTCAATGTGTCGGTCACTTAGTCTTATGTAGTACTCACCACTAGTTGTGTCAATGTGTTGGTCATTTAGTCTTATGTAGTACTGACCACTAGTTGTGTCAATGTGTTGGTCACTTAGTCTTATGTAGTACTGACCACTAGTTGTGTCAATCTGTTGGTCATTTAGTCTTATATAGTACTGACCACTAGTTGTGTCAATGTGTTGGTCATTTAGTCTTATATAGTACTGACCACTAGTTGTGTCAATGTGTTGGTCACTTAGTCTTATGTAGTACTGACCACTAGTTGTGTCAATGTGTTGGTCATTTAGTCTTATATAGTACTGACCACTAGTTGTGTCAATGTGTTGGTCATTTAGTCTTATGTAGTACTGACCACTAGTTGTGTCAATGTGTTGGTCATTTAGTCTTATGTAGTACTGACCACTAGTTGTGTCAATGTGTTGGTCATTTAGTCTTATGTAGTACTGACCACTACTTGTGTCAATGTGTTGGTTATTTAGTCTTATGTAGTACTGACCACTAGTTGTGTCAATGTGTTGGTCATTTAGTCTTATGTAGTACTGACCACTAGTTGTGTCAATGTGTTGGTCATTTAGTCTTATGTAGTACTGACCACTAGTTGTGTCAATGTGTTGGTCATTTAGTCTTATGTAGTACTGACCACTACTTGTGTCAATGTGTTGGTTATTTAGTCTTATGTAGTACTGACCACTACTTGTGTCAATGTGTTGGTCATTTAGTCTTATGTAGTACTGACCACTAGTTGTGTCAATGTGTTGGTCATTTAGTCTTATGTAGTACTGACCACTCGTGTCAATGTGTTGGTCACTTAGTCTTATGTAGTACTGACCACTACTTGTGTCAATGTGTTGGTCATTTAGTCTTATGTAGTACTGACCACTACTTGTGTCAATGTGTTGGTCACTTAGTCTTATGTAGTACTGACCACTACTTGTGTCAATGTGTTGGTTATTTAGTCTTATGTAGTACTGACCACTACTTGTGTCAATGTGTTGGTCATTTAGTCTTATGTAGGACTGACCACTAGTTGTGTCAATGTGTTGGTCATTTAGTCTTATGTAGTACTGACCACTCGTTGTGTCAATGTGTTGGTCACTTAGTCTTATGTAGTACTGACCACTACTTGTGTCAATGTGTTGGTCATTTAGTCTTATGTAGTACTGACCACTAGTTGTGTCAATGTGTTGGTCATTTAGTCTTATGTAGTACTGACCACTAGTTGTGTCAATGTGTTGGTCATTTAGTCTTATGTAGTACTGACCACTCGTTGTGTCAATGTGTTGGTCACTTAGTCTTATGTAGTACTGACCACTAGTTGTGTCAATGTGTTGGTCATTTAGTCTTATGTAGTACTGACCACTAGTTGTGTCAATGTGTTGGTCATTTAGTCTTATGTAGTACTGACCACTACTTGTGTCAATGTGTTGGTCATTTAGTCTTATGTAGTACTGACCACTAGTTGTGTCAATGTGTTGGTCATTTAGTCTTATGTAGTACTGACCACTAGTTGTGTCAATGTGTTGGTCATTTAGTCTTATGTAGTACCGACCACTACTTGTGTCAATGTGTTGGTCATTTAGTCTTATGTAGTACTGACCACTACTTGTGTCAATGTGTTGGTCATTTAGTCTTATGTAGACTGACCACTAGTTGTGTCAATGTGTTGGTCACTTAGTCTTATGTAGTACTGACCACTAGTTGTGTCAATGTGTTGGTCATTTAGTCTTGTGTACTGACCACTAGGTGTCAATGTGTTGGTCACTTAGTCTTATGTAGTACTGACCACTAGTTGTGTCAATGTGTTGGTCATTTAGTCTTATGTAGTACTGACCACGAGTTGTGTCAATGTGTTGGTCATTTAGTCTTATGTAGTACTGACCACTAGTTGTGTCAATGTGTTGGTCACTTAGTCTTATGTAGTACTGACCACTAGTTGTGTCAATGTGTTGGTCATTTAGTCTTATGTAGTACTGACCACTACTTGTGTCAATGTGTTGGTCATTTAGTCTTATGTAGTACTGACCACTAGTTGTGTCAATGTGTTGGTCATTTAGTCTTATGTAGTACTGACCACTACTTGTGTCAATGTGTTGGTCATTTAGTCTTATGTAGTACTGACCACTACTTGTGTCAATGTGTTGGTCATTTAGTCTTATGTAGTACTGACCACTAGTTGTGTCAATGTGTTGGTCATTTAGTCTTATGTAGTACTGACCACTAGTTGTGTCAATGTGTTGGTCACTTAGTCTTATGTAGTACTGACCACTACTTGTGTCAATGTGTTGGTCATTTAGTCTTATGTAGTACTGACCACTAGTTGTGTCAATGTGTTGGTCATTTAGTCTTATGTAGTACTGACCACTAGTTGTGTCAATGTGTTGGTCATTTAGTCTTATGTAGTACTGACCACTACTTGTGTCAATGTGTTGGTCATTTAGTCTTATGTAGTACTGACCACTACTTGTGTCAATGTGTTGGTCATTTAGTCTTATGTAGACTGACCACTAGTTGTGTCAATGTGTTGGTCACTTAGTCTTATGTAGTACTGACCACTAGTTGTGTCAATGTGTTGGTCATTTAGTCTTATGTAGTACTGACCACTAGTTGTGTCAATGTGTTGGTCATTTAGTCTTATGTAGACTGACCACTAGTTGTGTCAATGTGTTGGTCACTTAGTCTTATGTAGTACTGACCACTAGTTGTGTCAATGTGTTGGTCATTTAGTCTTATGTAGTACTGACCACTACTTGTGTCAATGTGTTGGTCATTTAGTCTTGTAGTACTGACCACTACTTGTGTCAATGTGTTGGTCATTTAGTCTTATGTAGTACTGACCACTAGTTGTGTCAATGTGTTGGTCATTTAGTCTTATGTAGACTGACCACTAGTTGTGTCAATGTGTTGGTCACTTAGTCTTATGTAGTACTGACCACTAGTTGTGTCAATGTGTTGGTCATTTAGTCTTATGTAGTACTGACCACTACTTGTGTCAATGTTTTGGTCATTTAGTCTTGTAGTACTGACCACTACTTGTGTCAATGTGTTGGTCATTTAGTCTTATGTAGTACTGACCACTAGTTGTGTCAATGTGTTGGTCATTTAGTCTTATGTAGTACTGACCACTACTTGTGTCAATGTGTTGGTCATTTAGTCTTATGTAGTACTGACCACTAGTTGTGTCAATGTGTTGGTCATTTAGTCTTATGTAGTACTGACCACTACTTGTGTCAATGCGTTGGTCATTTAGTCTTATGTAGTACTGACCACTACTTGTGTCAATGTGTTGGTCATCTAGTCTTATGTAGTACTGACCACTACTTGTGTCAATGTGTTGGTCACTTAGTCTTATGTAGTACTGACCACTAGTTGTGTCAATGTGTTGGTCACTTAGTCTTATGTAGTACTGACCACTAGTTGTGTCAAATTGTTGGTCACTTAGTCTTATGTAGTACTGACCACTAGTTGTGTCAATGTGTTGGTCACTTAGTCTTATGTAGTACTGACCACTAGTTGTGTCAATGTGTTGGTCATTTAGTCTTATGTAGTACTGACCACTAGTTGTGTCAATGTGTTGGTCATTTAGTCTTATGTAGTACTGACCACTCGTGTCAATGTGTTGGTCACTTAGTCTTATGTAGTACTGACCACTACTTGTGTCAATGTGTTGGTCATTTAGTCTTATGTAGTACTGACCACTACTTGTGTCAATGTGTTGGTCACTTAGTCTTATGTAGTACTGACCACTACTTGTGTCAATGTGTTGGTTATTTAGTCTTATGTAGTACTGACCACTACTTGTGTCAATGTGTTGGTCATTTAGTCTTATGTAGGACTGACCACTAGTTGTGTCAATGTGTTGGTCATTTAGTCTTATGTAGTACTGACCACTCGTTGTGTCAATGTGTTGGTCACTTAGTCTTATGTAGTACTGACCACTACTTGTGTCAATGTGTTGGTCATTTAGTCTTATGTAGTACTGACCACTAGTTGTGTCAATGTGTTGGTCATTTAGTCTTATGTAGTACTGACCACTAGTTGTGTCAATGTGTTGGTCATTTAGTCTTATGTAGTACTGACCACTCGTTGTGTCAATGTGTTGGTCACTTAGTCTTATGTAGTACTGACCACTAGTTGTGTCAATGTGTTGGTCATTTAGTCTTATGTAGTACTGACCACTAGTTGTGTCAATGTGTTGGTCATTTAGTCTTATGTAGTACTGACCACTACTTGTGTCAATGTGTTGGTCATTTAGTCTTATGTAGTACTGACCACTAGTTGTGTCAATGTGTTGGTCATTTAGTCTTATGTAGTACTGACCACTAGTTGTGTCAATGTGTTGGTCATTTAGTCTTATGTAGTACCGACCACTACTTGTGTCAATGTGTTGGTCATTTAGTCTTATGTAGTACTGACCACTACTTGTGTCAATGTGTTGGTCATTTAGTCTTATGTAGACTGACCACTAGTTGTGTCAATGTGTTGGTCACTTAGTCTTATGTAGTACTGACCACTAGTTGTGTCAATGTGTTGGTCATTTAGTCTTGTGTACTGACCACTAGGTGTCAATGTGTTGGTCACTTAGTCTTATGTAGTACTGACCACTAGTTGTGTCAATGTGTTGGTCATTTAGTCTTATGTAGTACTGACCACTAGTTGTGTCAATGTGTTGGTCATTTAGTCTTATGTCGTACTGACCACTAGTTGTGTCAATGTGTTGGTCACTTAGTCTTATGTAGTACTGACCACTAGTTGTGTCAATGTGTTGGTCATTTAGTCTTATGTAGTACTGACCACTACTTGTGTCAATGTGTTGGTCATTTAGTCTTATGTAGTACTGACCACTAGTTGTGTCAATGTGTTGGTCATTTAGTCTTATGTAGTACTGACCACTACTTGTGTCAATGTGTTGGTCATTTAGTCTTATGTAGTACTGACCACTACTTGTGTCAATGTGTTGGTCATTTAGTCTTATGTAGTACTGACCACTAGTTGTGTCAATGTGTTGGTCATTTAGTCTTATGTAGTACTGACCACTAGTTGTGTCAATGTGTTGGTCACTTAGTCTTATGTAGTACTGACCACTACTTGTGTCAATGTGTTGGTCATTTAGTCTTATGTAGTACTGACCACTAGTTGTGTCAATGTGTTGGTCATTTAGTCTTATGTAGTACTGACCACTAGTTGTGTCAATGTGTTGGTCATTTAGTCTTATGTAGTACTGACCACTACTTGTGTCAATGTGTTGGTCATTTAGTCTTATGTAGTACTGACCACTACTTGTGTCAATGTGTTGGTCATTTAGTCTTATGTAGACTGACCACTAGTTGTGTCAATGTGTTGGTCACTTAGTCTTATGTAGTACTGACCACTAGTTGTGTCAATGTGTTGGTCATTTAGTCTTATGTAGTACTGACCACTAGTTGTGTCAATGTGTTGGTCATTTAGTCTTATGTAGACTGACCACTAGTTGTGTCAATGTGTTGGTCACTTAGTCTTATGTAGTACTGACCACTAGTTGTGTCAATGTGTTGGTCATTTAGTCTTATGTAGTACTGACCACTACTTGTGTCAATGTGTTGGTCATTTAGTCTTGTAGTACTGACCACTACTTGTGTCAATGTGTTGGTCATTTAGTCTTATGTAGTACTGACCACTAGTTGTGTCAATGTGTTGGTCATTTAGTCTTATGTAGACTGACCACTAGTTGTGTCAATGTGTTGGTCACTTAGTCTTATGTAGTACTGACCACTAGTTGTGTCAATGTGTTGGTCATTTAGTCTTATGTAGTACTGACCACTACTTGTGTCAATGTTTTGGTCATTTAGTCTTGTAGTACTGACCACTACTTGTGTCAATGTGTTGGTCATTTAGTCTTATGTAGTACTGACCACTAGTTGTGTCAATGTGTTGGTCATTTAGTCTTATGTAGTACTGACCACTACTTGTGTCAATGTGTTGGTCATTTAGTCTTATGTAGTACTGACCACTAGTTGTGTCAATGTGTTGGTCATTTAGTCTTATGTAGTACTGACCACTACTTGTGTCAATGCGTTGGTCATTTAGTCTTATGTAGTACTGACCACTACTTGTGTCAATGTGTTGGTCATCTAGTCTTATGTAGTACTGACCACTACTTGTGTCAATGTGTTGGTCACTTAGTCTTATGTAGTACTGACCACTAGTTGTGTCAATGTGTTGGTCACTTAGTCTTATGTAGTACTGACCACTAGTTGTGTCAAATTGTTGGTCACTTAGTCTTATGTAGTACTGACCACTAGTTGTGTCAATGTGTTGGTCACTTAGTCTTATGTAGTACTGACCACTACTTGTGTCAATGTTGGTCATTTAGTCTTATGTAGTACTGACCACTACTTGTGTCAATGTGTTGGTCATTTAGTCTTATGTAGTACTGACCACTAGTTGTGTCAATGTGTTGGTCACTTAGTCTTATGTAGTACTGACCACTACTTGTGTCAATGTTGGTCATTTAGTCTTATGTAGTACTGACCACTACTTGTGTCAATGTGTTGGTCATTTAGTCTTATGTAGTACTGACCACTAGTTGTGTCAATGTGTTGGTCACTTAGTCTTATGTAGTACTGACCACTACTTGTGTCAATGTGGTCATTTAGTCTTATGTAGTACTGACCACTAGTGTCAATGTGTTGGTCACTTAGTCTTATGTAGTACTCACCACTAGTTGTGTCAATGTGTTGGCCACTTAGTCTTATGTAGTACTGACCACCAGTTGTGTCAATGTGTTGGTCACTTAGTCTTATGTAGTATTGACCACTAGTTGTGTCAATAAGTAGAGAATTTGAAGCAGCAGTGAGTTAAGTACACCACCACTCACTGGAGTAGAAGTGACCCAGTGTTGTGGGAAATGTGGGAGAGAGATGACCAGTGTTGTGGGAAGTATCGGAGAGAGTTAGTCAGTGTTGTGGGAAATGTGGGAGAGAGTTAGTCAGTGTTGTGGGAAGAATCGGAGAGAGTTAGTCAGTGTTGTGGGAAGAATCGGAGAGAGTTAGTCAGTGTTGTGGGAAGAATCGGAGAGAGTTAGTCAGTGTTGTAGGAAGTATCGGAGAGAGTTAGTCAGTGTTGTGGGAAGTATCAGAGAGAGTTAGTCAGTGTTGTGGGAAGTATCGGAGAGAGTTAGTCAGTGTTGTGGGAAGTATCGGAGAGAGTTAGTCAGTGTTGTGGGAAGTATCGGAGAGAGTTAGTCAGTGTTGTAGGAAGTATCGGAGAGAGTTAGTCAATGTTGTGGGAAGTATCGGAGAGAGTTAGTCAATGTTGTGGGAAGTATCGGAGAGAGTTAGTCAATGTTGTGGGAAATGTGGGAGAGAGTTAGTCAGTGTTGTGGGATGTATGGGAGAGAGTTAGTCAGTGTAGTGGGAAGTATCGGAGAGAGTTAGTCAGTGTTGTGGGAAATGTGGGAGAGAGTTAGTCAGTGTTGTGGGAAATGTGGGAGAGAGTTAGTCAGTGTTGTGGGAAGTAAGGGAGAGAGTTAGTCAGTGTTGTGGGAAGTATGGGAGAGAGTTAGTCAGTGTTGTGGGAAGTATGGGAGAGAGTTAGTCAGTGTTGTGGGAAGTATGGGAGAGAGTTAGTCAGTGTTGTGGGAAATGTGGGAGAGAGTTAGTCAGTGTTGTGGGAAGTAAGGGAGAGAGTTAGTCAGTGTTGTGGGAAGTATGGGAGAGAGTTAGTCAGTGTTGTGGGAAATGTGGGAGAGAGATAGTCAATGTTGTGGGAAGTATGGGAGAGAGTTAGTCAGTGTTGTGGGAAATGTGGGAGAGAGTTAGTCAATGTTGTGGGAAGTATGGGAGAGAGTTAGTCAGTGTTGTGGGAAGTATCAGAGAGAGATAGTCAATGTTGTGGGAAGTATGGGAGAGAGTTAGTCAGTGTTGTGGGAAGTATGGGAGAGAGTTAGTCAGTGTTGTGGGAAATGTGGGAGAGAGTTAGTCAGTGTTGTGGGAAGTATGGGAGAGAGTTAGTCAGTGTTGTGGGAAATGTGGGAGAGAGATAGTCAATGTTGTGGGAAGTATGGGAGAGAGTTAGTCAGTGTTGTGGGAAATGTGGGAGAGAGTTAGTCAATGTTGTGGGAAGTATGGGAGAGAGTTAGTCAGTGTTGTGGGAAGTATCGGAGAGAGTTAGTTGATGTTGAGGGTGAAAGATCGGATGGAAATATCGAATGTCGTGGAAAATATGAGATATCCATGGATGAGATATGCCAAGCAGGAAGATAACTGAAGTTATCCACTCAATAAACCAGTTCCTTTGAAACCTTCTTCTCCATAGTTTGAGGCTGAAATGAAGAAACCACATATCACAACACAGATATAGAATATACTATATATATACAGATATAGAATATACTATATACTATATATATACAGATATAGAATATACTATATATATACGAGGTGTGTCAGAAAAGTTCCAGGACTGATGTCACAAAAGATTTATTTCAAACCCAAACTTCACACTAAGAGTTTTCTCCTTCAAAGTAATCCCCCTGGAGTATGTAACTGTAATCTTAGCTCTCTGCAGCGATCAAACTTTTTTCTTCATAATTTTATATACATGTTCTCTGTTTCAGGTCGTCAAGCAATGAACACAGAGCAACGAACAAACTTGAAGTTTCTGGTACGGTTGGGGAAAACTCTGTCAGAAGCACTGGGATTGCTGCAGCAAGTGTATGGAGATGAGACGATGTCACACTCACGTGTTTTTGAGTGGTGCAAGAGGTTTAAAGAGGGACGCGAGGACGTGGAAGATGACCACAGGAGCGGAAGGCCCTCAACAACCAGGACTGAGGTCAACGTTGAGCGCCTCAGGCAGATGGTGCGTAGCGATCGTCGGCTGACTGTTCGACTGATAGCTAATGAGCTGGGCATGAATCAGGACAGCGTCTGGAAGATTCTCACTGAAGATTTGGACATGCGGAAAGTCTGCGCGAAGATGGTGCCAAAACTGCTGAACGATGACCAGAAGGGTCGACTTGCTAGGGACAGTCATCACCGGTGATGAGTCATGGATCTTCGAGTATGACCCGGAGGGGACCCGTTTTGAAGACGTGGACGACAACAAAAAGGCCGTGACGGCAGAACTGCAGAGGATCCCGGAAGAATGCTTCCAGGAGTGCATGCAAGCGTGACAGAAAAGGATGGAAAAGTGCATTAGACTCCAGGGGGATTACTTTAAAGGAGAAAATTCTTAGTGTGAAGTTTGGGTTTGAAATAAATCTTTTCTGACATCAGTCCTGGAATTTTTCTGAGATACCTCGTATATACCATATACATACAGATATAGAAAATACTACAGATATAGAATATACTAGATATATACATATATAGATTATACTACAGATATAGAATATACTAGATATAGAATATACTACAGATATAGAATATACTACAGATATAGAATATACTAGATATATAGAATATACTAGATATATAGAATATACTACAGATATAGAATATACTAGATATAGAATATACTAGATATAGAATATACTAGAGATATAGAATATACTAGAGATATAGAATATACTAGAGATATAGAATATACTACAGATATAGAATATACAACAGATATAGAATATACTACAGATATAGAATATACTAGATATAGAATATACAACAGATATAGAATATACTACAGATATAGAATATACTACAGATATAGAATATACTACAGATATAGAATATACTACATATAGAATATACTACAGATATAAAATATACTACAGATATAGAATATAAAACAGATATAGAATATACTAAAGATATAGAATATACTAGATATAGAATATACTACAGATATAGAATATACTACAGATATAGAATATACTACAGATATAAAATATACTACAGATATAGAATATACTAGATATAGAATATACTACAGAGATAAAATATACTACAGATATAAAATATACTACAGATATAGAATATACTACAGATATAGAAAATACTAGATATAGAATATACTACAGATATAGAATATACTACAGATATAGAATATACTACAGATATAGAATATACTAGATATAGAATATACTACAGATATCGAATATACTACAGATATAGAATATACTACAGATATAGAATATACTAGATATAGAATATACTAGATATAGAATATACTACAGATATAGAATATACTACAGATATAGAATATACTAGATATAGAATATACTAGATATAGAATATACTAGATATAGAATATACTACAGATATAGAATATACTAGATATAGAATATACTACAGATATAGAATATACTACAGATGTAGAATATACTACAGATATAGAATATACTACAGATATAGAATATACTAGATATAGAATATACTACAGATATAGAATATACTACAGATATAGAATATACTAAAGATATAGAATATACTACAGATATAGAATATACTACAGATATAGAATATACTACAGATATAGAATATACTACAGATATAGAATATACTACAGATATAGAATATACTACAGATATAGAATATACTAGATATAGAATATACTACAGATATAGAATATACAACAGATATAGAATATACTACAGATATAGAATATACAACAGATATAGAATATACTACAGATATAGAATATACTACAGATATAGAATATACTACAGATATAGAATATACTACAGATATAGAATATACTACATATAGAATATACTACAGAGATAAAATATACTACAGATATAGAATATACTAAAGATATAGAATATACTACAGATATAGAATATACTAGATATAGAATATACTAGATATAGAATATACTACAGATATAGAATATACTACAGATATAGAATATACTACAGATATAGAATATACTAGATATAGAATATACTAGATATAGAATATACTACAGATATAGAATATACTAGATATAGAATATACTAGATATAGAATATACTAGATATGGAATATACTAGATATAGAATATTACTACAGATATAGAATATACTACAGAGATAAAATATACTACAGATATAGAATATACTACAGATATAGAATATACTACAGATATAGAATATACTACAGATATAGAATATACTACAGATATAGAATATACTACAGATATAGAATATACTAGATATAGAATATACTACAGATATAGAATATACTACAGATATAGAATATACTACAGATATAGAATATACTACAGATATAGAATATACTACAGATATAGAATATACTACAGATATAGAATATACTACAGATATAGAATATACTAGATATAGAATATACTAGATATAGAATATACTAAAGATATAGAATATACTACAGATATAGAATATACTACAGATATAGAATATACTAGATATAGAATATACTACAGATATAGAATATACTACAGATATAGAATATACTAGATATAGAATATACTACAGATATAGAATATACTAGATATAGAATATACTACAGATATAGAATATACTAGATATAGAATATACTACAGATATAGAATATACTACAGATATAGAATATACTAGATATAGAATATACTACAGATATAGAATATACTACAGATATAGAATATACTACAGATATAGAATATACTACAGCTATAGAATATACTACAGCTATAGAATATACTACAGATATAGAATATACAACAGATATAGAATATACTACAGATATAGAATATACTACAGAGATAAAATATACTACAGATATAGAATATACTAGATATAGAATATACTACAGATATAGAATATACTAGATATAGAATATACTACAGATATAGAATATACTACAGATATAGAATATACTACAGATATAGAATATACTACAGATATAGAATATACTACAGATATAGAATATACTACAGATATAGAATATACTAGATATAGAATATACTACAGATATAGAATATACTACAGATATAGAATATACTACAGATATAGAATATACTACAGATATAAAATATACTACAGATATAGAATATACTAGATATAGAATATACTACAGATATAAAATATACTACAGATATAAAATATACTACAGATATAAAATATACTACAGATATAGAATATACTACAGATATAGAATATACTACAGATATAGAAGATACTAGATATAGAATATACTACAGATATAGAATATACTACAGATATAGAATATACAACAGATATAGAATATACTACAGATATAGAATATACTACAGATATAGAATATACTACAGATATAGAATATACTACAGCTATAGAATATACTACAGCTATAGAATATACTACAGATATAGAATATACAACAGATATAGAATATACTACAGATATAGAATATACTAGATATAGAATATACTAAAGATATAGAATATACTACAGATATAGAATATACTACAGATATAGAATATACTACAGATATAGAATATACTACAGATATAGAATATACTACAGATATAGAATATACTACAGATATAGAATATACTACAGATATAGAATATACTACAGATATAGAATATACAACAGATATAGAATATACTACAGATATAGAATATACAAGATATAGAATATACTAGATATAGAATATACTACAGATATAGAATATACTACAGATATAGAATATACTACAGATATAGAATATACTACAGATATAGAATATACTACAGATATAAAATATACTACAGATATAGAATATACTAGATATAGAATATACTACAGATATAGAATATACTACAGATATAGAATATACTACAGATATAGAATATACTACAGATATAAAATATACTACAGATATAGAATATACTACAGATATAGAATATACTACAGCTATAGAATATACTACAGATATAAAATATACTACAGATATAAAATATACTACAGATATAGAATATACTAGATA
The DNA here is from genome assembly GCA_964016885.1 of Eledone cirrhosa. Classification (NCBI taxonomy): domain Eukaryota; kingdom Metazoa; phylum Mollusca; class Cephalopoda; order Octopoda; family Eledonidae; genus Eledone; species Eledone cirrhosa. The sequence continues at coordinate 7,107,462 of OZ024761.1, read as the reverse complement.
TGGAATATAATACAGATATAGAATATACTACAGATATAGAATATACTACAGATATAGAATATACTACAGATATAGAATATACTACAGATATAGAATATACTAGATATAGAATATACTACAGATATAGAATATACTAGATATAGAATATACTACAGATATAGAATATACTAGATATAGAATATACTACAGATATAGAATATACTAGATTTAGAATATACTACAGATATAGAATATACTACAGATATAGAATATACTAGATATAGAATATACTACAGATATAGAATATACTACAGATATAGAATATACTACAGATATAGAATATACTAGATATAGAATATACTAGATATAGAATATACTACAGATATAGAATATACTACAGATATAGAATATACTACAGATATAGAATATACTAGATATAGAATATACTACAGATATAGAATATACTACAGATATAAAATATACTACAGATATAGAATATACTAGATATAGAATATACTACAGATATAGAATATACTACAGATATAAAATATACTACAGATATAAAATATACTACAGATATAGAATAGACTACAGATATAGAATATACTACAGATATAGAATATACTACAGATATAAAATATACTACAGATATAGAATATACTAGATATGGAATATACTACAGATATAGAATATACTACAGATATAGAATATACTACAGATATAGAATATACTAGATATAGAATATACTACAGATATAGAATATACTACAGATATAGAATACACTAAAGATATAGAATATACTACAGATATAGAATATACTACAGATATAGAATATACTACAGATATAGAATATACTACAGATATAGAATATACTACAGATATAGAATATACTACAGATATAGAATATACTAGATATAGAATATACTACAGATATAGAATATACAACAGATATAGAATATACTACAGATATAGAATATACAACAGATATAGAATATACAACAGATATAGAATATACTACAGATATAGAATATACTACAGATATAGAATATACTACATATAGAATATACTACAGAGATAAAATATACTACAGATATAGAATATACTAAAGATATAGAATATACTACAGATATAGAATATACTAGATATAGAATATACTAGATATAGAATATACTACAGATATAGAATATACTACAGATATAGAATATACTACAGATATAGAATATACTAGATATAGAATATACTAGATATAGAATATACTACAGATATAGAATATACTAGATATAGAATATACTAGATATAGAATATACTAGATATGGAATATACTAGATATAGAATATTACTACAGATATAGAATATACTACAGATATAGAATATACTACAGATATAGAATATAGTACAGATATAGAATATACTAGATATAGAATATACTACAGATATAGAATATACTACAGAGATAAAATATACTACAGATATAGAATATACTACAGATATAGAATATACTACAGATATAGAATATACTACAGATATAGAATATACTACAGATATAGAATATACTACAGATATAGAATATACTACAGATATAGAATATACTACAGATATAGAATATACTAGATATAGAATATACTAGATATAGAATATACTAAAGATATAGAATATACTACAGATATAGAATATACTACAGATATAGAATATACTAGATATAGAATATACTACAGATATAGAATATACTACAGATATAGAATATACTAGATATAGAATATACTACAGATATAGAACATACTAGATATAGAATATACTACAGATATAGAATATACTAGATATAGAATATACTACAGATATAGAATATACTACAGATATAGAATATACTAGATATAGAATATACTACAGATATAGAATATACTACAGATATAGAATATACTACAGATATAGAATATACTACAGCTATAGAATATACTACAGCTATAGAATATACTACAGATATAGAATATACAACAGATATAGAATATACTACAGATATAGAATATACTACAGAGATAAAATATACTACAGATATAGAATATACTAGATATAGAATATACTACAGATATAGAATATACTAGATATAGAATATACTACAGATATAGAATATACTACAGATATAGAATATACTACAGATATAGAATATACTACAGATATAGAATATACTACAGATATAGAATATACTAGATATAGAATATACTAGATATAGAATATACTACAGATATAGAATATACTACAGATATAGAATATACTACAGATATAGAATATACTACAGATATAAAATATACTACAGATATAGAATATACTAGATATAGAATATACTACAGATATAAAATATACTACAGATATAAAATATACTACAGATATAAAATATACTACAGATATAGAATATACTACAGATATAGAATATACTACAGATATAGAAGATACTAGATATAGAATATACTACAGATATAGAATATACTACAGATATAGAATATACAACAGATATAGAATATACTACAGATATAGAATATACTACAGATATAGAATATACTACAGATATAGAATATACTACAGATATAGAATATACTACAGCTATAGAATATACTACAGCTATAGAATATACTACAGATATAGAATATACAACAGATATAGAATATACTACAGATATAGAATATACTAAAGATATAGAATATACTACAGATATAGAATATACTACAGATATAGAATATACTACAGATATAGAATATACTACAGATATAGAATATACTACAGATATAGAATATACTACAGATATAGAATATACTACAGATATAGAATATACTACAGATATAGAATATACAACAGATATAGAATATACTACAGATATAGAATATACAAGATATAGAATATACTAGATATAGAATATACTACAGATATAGAATATACTACAGATATAGAATATACTACAGATATAGAATATACTAGATATAGAATATACTACAGATATAGAATATACTACAGATATAAAATATACTACAGATATAGAATATACTAGATATAGAATATACTACAGATATAGAATATACTACAGATATAGAATATACTACAGATATAAAATATACTACAGATATAGAATATACTACAGATATAGAATATACTACAGCTATAGAATATACTACAGATATAAAATATACTACAGATATAAAATATACTACAGATATAGAATATACTAGATATGGAATATAATACAGATATAGAATATACTACAGATATAGAATATACTAGATATAGAATATACTACAGATATAGAATATACTACAGATATAGAATATACTACAGATATAGAATATACTACAGATATAGAATATACTAGATATAGAATATACTACAGATATAGAATATACTAGATATAGAATATACTACAGATATAGAATATACTAGATATAGAATATACTACAGATATAGAATATACTAGATTTAGAATATACTACAGATATAGAATATACTACAGATATAGAATATACTAGATATAGAATATACTACAGATATAGAATATACTACAGATATAGAATATACTACAGATATAGAATATACTAGATATAGAATATACTAGATATAGAATATACTACAGATATAGAATATACTACAGATATAGAATATACTACAGATATAGAATATACTAGATATAGAATATACTACAGATATAGAATATACTACAGATATAAAATATACTACAGATATAGAATATACTAGATATAGAATATACTACAGATATAGAATATACTACAGATATAAAATATACTACAGATATAAAATATACTACAGATATAGAATAGACTACAGATATAGAATATACTACAGATATAGAATATACTACAGATATAAAATATACTACAGATATAGAATATACTAGATATGGAATATACTACAGATATAGAATATACTACAGATATAGAATATACTACAGATATAGAATATACTAGATATAGAATATACTACAGATATAGAATATACTACAGATATAGAATATACTACAGATATAGAATATACTACAGATATAGAATATACTAGATATAGAATATACTACAGATATAGAATATACTAGATATAGAATATACTACAGATATAGAATATACTACAGATATAGAATATACTACAGATATAGAATATACTACAGATATAGAATATACTACAGATATAGAATATACTACAAATATAGAATATACTACAAATATAGAATATACTACAGATATAGAATATACTACAGATATAGAATATACTACAGATATAGAATATACTAAAGATATAGAATATACTAGATATAAAATATACTACAGATATAGAATATACTACAGATATAGAATATACTACAGATATAGAATATACTACATATATAGAATATATTATAGATATAGAATATACTAGATATATAGAATATACTAGATATAGAATATACTAGATATAGAATATACTAGATATAGAATATACTACAGATATAGAATATACTACAGATATAGAATATACTACAGATATAGAATATACTACAGATATAGAATATACTAGATATAGAATATACTACAGATATAGAATATACTACAGATATAGAATATACTACAGATATAGAATATACTATAGATATAGAATATACTACAGATATAGAATATACTAAAGATATAGAATATACTAGATATAAAATATACTAGATATAGAATATACTACAGATATAGAATATACTACAGATATAGAATATACTAGATATAGAATATACTAGATATAGAATATACTAGATGTGGAATATACTAGATATAGAATATACTACAGATATAGAATATACTACAGATATAGAATATACTACAGATATAGAATATACTACAGATAAAGAATATACTACAGATATAGAATATACTAGATATAGAATATACTACAGATATAGAATATACTACAGAGATAAAATATACTACAGATATAGAATATACTACAGATATAGAATATACTACAGATATAGAATATACAACAGATATAGAATATACTACAGATATAGAATATACTAAAGATATAGAATATACTACAGATATAGAATATACTACAGATATAGAATATACTAGATATAGAATATACTACAGATATAGAATATACTACAGATATAGAATATACTACAGATATAGAATATACTACAGATATAGAATATACTACAGATATAGAATATACTAGATATAGAATATACTAGATATAGAATATACTACAGATATAGAATAAACTACAGATATAGAATATACTACAGATATAGAATATACTAGATATAGAATATACTACAGATATAGAATATACTAGATATAGAATATACTACAGATATAGAATATACTACAGATATAGAATATACTACAGATATAGAATATACTAGATATAGAATATACTACAGATATAGAATATACTACAGATATAGAATATACTAGATATAGAATATACTACAGATATAGAATATACTAGATATAGAATATACTACAGATATAGAATATACTAGATATAGAATATACTACAGATATAGAATATACTACAGATATAGAATATACTACAGATATAGAATATACTACAGATATAGAATATACTAGATATAGAATATACTAGATATAGAATATACTACAGTGATAAAATATACTACAGATATAGAATATACTACAGATATAGAATATACTACAGATATAGAATATACTACAGATATAGAATATACAACAGAGATAAAATATACTACAGATATAGAATATACTACAGATATAGAATATACTACAGATATAGAATATACTACAGATATAAAATATACTACATATAGAATATACTAGATATAGAATATACTACAGATATAGAATATACTAGATATAGAATATACTACAGATATAGAATATACTAGATATAGAATATACTACAGATATAGAATATACTACAGATATAGAATATACTAGATATAGAATATACTACAGATATAGAATATACTACAGATATAGAATATACTACAGATATAGAATATACTAGATATAGAATATACTACAGATATAGAATATACTAGATATAGAATATACTACAGATATAGAATATACTAGATATAGAATATACTACAGATATAGAATATACTAGATATAGAATATACTACAGATATAGAATATACTACAGATATAGAATATACTAGATATAGAATATACTACAGATATAGAATATACTACAGATATAGAATATACTACAGATATAGAATATACTAGATATAGAATATACTAGATATAGAATATACTGCAGATATAGAATATACTGCAGATATAGAATATACTACAGATATAGAATATACTACAGATATAGAATATACTAGATATAGAATATACTACAGATATAGAATATACTACAGATATAAAATATACTACAGATATAGAATATACTACAGATATAGAATATACTAGATATAGAATATACTACAGATATAGAATATACTACAGATATAAAATATACTACAGATATAAAATATACTACAGATATAGAATAGACTACAGATATAGAATATACTACAGATATAAAATATACTACAGATATAGAATATACTAGATATGGAATATACTACAGATATAGAATATACTACAGATATAGAATATACTACAGATATAGAATATACTAGATATAGAATATACTACAGATATAGAATATACTACAGATATAGAATATACTACAGATATAGAATATACTACAGATATAGAATATACTAGATATAGAATATACTACAGATATAGAATATACTAGATATAGAATATACTACAGATATAGAATATACTACAGATATAGAATATACTACAGATATAGAATATACTACAGATATAGAATATACTACAGATATAGAATATACTACAGATATAGAATATACTACAGATATAGAATATACTACAGATATAGAATATACTACAGATATAGAATATACTAAAGATATAGAATATACTAGATATAAAATATACTACAGATATAGAATATACTACAGATATAGAATATACTACAGATATAGAATATACTAGATATAGAATATACTACAGATATAGAATATACTACAGATATAAAATATACTACAGATATAGAATATACTAGATATAGAATATACTACAGATATAGAATATACTACAGATATAGAATATACTACAGATATAGAATATACTAGATATAGAATATACTAGATATAGAATATACTAGATATAGAATATACTAGATATAGAATATACTAGACATAGAATATACTACAGATATAGAATATACTACAGATATAGAATATACTACAGATATAGAATATACTAGATATAGAATATACTAGATATAGAATATACTACAGATATAGAATATACTACAGATATAGAATATACTACAGATATAGAATATACTACAGATATAGAATATACTACAGATATAGAATATACTAGATATAGAATATACTAGATATAGAATATACTAGATATAGAATATACTACAGATATAAAATATACTACAGATATAAAATATACTACAGATATAGAATATACTACAGATATAGAATATACTACAGATATAGAATATACTACAGATATAGAATATACTAGATATAGAATATACTACAGATATAAAATATACTACAGATATAAAATATACTAGATATAGAATATACTAGATATAGAAATACTAGATATAGAATATACTACAGATATAGAATATACTAGATATAGAATATACTACAGATATAGAATATACTAGATATAGAATATACTACAGATATAGAATATACTAGATATAGAATATACTACAGATATAGAATATACTAGATATAGAATATACTAGATATAGAATATACTACAGACATAGAATATACTACAGATATAGAATATACTACAGATACCATATATCATATAAAAAATATTTTAACTATTATGGTGTACCATATCGACAGTCGATCGACAAGTTCCCAGACCTCATTTGCTGAACAAGTGAGGTTGAGCTTGTCAAATCGGAACGAGGAAACAATGTTTCCATTGGTCTTTCCAACTGCTAATACTATTTGTTGGTCGTAACTCCAGGCAGAAGTAGCAATGTGAAATAAAGTGTCTTGCTCAAGGACCTAACGCATCACCTGATCCGGGAATCAAAATCACAACCACACGATTGCAAATCCAATTCTCTAACCACTTCGCCATAGATAATATATAGCTACTCACACTGATGTTAAGGTATTGTTCTCAAAATAAATAATATCAAAATATCATAGATTCGATATTATGCGAGATAATTATGTGAGGTAAATCCTTTACCATGAAAATACAATAGTATATATAGAGTAATGTAAATGTTATATGAGATATTATGTGAGGTAAAGCCTTTACTGTGAAAATACAATAGTATATATAGAGTAATGTAAATGTTATGTGAGATATTATGTGAGATAAAGCTTTTACTGTGAAACTACAATAGTATATATAGAGTAATGTAAATGTTAAGAGAGATATTATGAGGTAAAGCCTTTACTGTGAAAATACAATAGTATATATAGAGCAATGTAAATGTTATGTGAGATATTATGTGAGGTAAAGCCTTTACCATGAAAATACAATAGTATATATAGAGTAATGTAAATAGTATATATAGAGTAATGTAAATGTTATGTGAGATATTATGTGAGGTAAAACCTTTACTGTGAAAATACAATAGTATATATAGAGTAATGTAAATGTTATGTGAGATATTATGTGAGATAAAGCTTTTACTGTGAAACTACAATAGTATATATAGAGTAATGTAAATGTTAAGAGAGATATTATGAGGTAAAGCCTTTACTGTGAAAATACAATAGTATATATAGAGCAATGTAAATGTTATGTGAGATATTATGTGAGGTAAAGCCTTTACCATGAAAATACAATAGTATATATAGAGTAATGTAAATAGTATATATAGAGTAATGTAAATGTTATGTGAGATATTATGTGAGGTAAAGCCTTTACTGTGAAAATACAATAGTATATATAGAGTAATGTAAATGTTATGTGAGATATTATGTGAGGTAAAGCCTTTACTGTGAAAATACAATAGTATATATAGAGTAATGTAAATGTTATGCGAGATATTATGAGAGGTAAAGCCTTTACTGTGAAAATATAATAGTATATATAGAATAATGTAAATGTTATGCGAGATATTATGTGAGATAAAGCTTTTACTGTGAAAATATAATAGTATATATAGAGTAATGTAAATGTTATGTGAGATATTATGTGAGGTAAAGCCTTTACTGTGAAAATACAATAGTATATATAGAGTAATGTAAATGTTATGTGAGATATTATGTGAGGTAAAGTCTTTACTGTGAAAATACAATAGTATATATAGAGTAATGTAAATGTTATGTGAGATATTATGTGAGGTAAAGCCTTTACTGTGAAAATACAATAGTATATATAGAGTAATGTAAATGTTATGTGAGATATTATGTGAGGTAAAGTCTTTACTGTGAAAATACAATAGTATATATAGAGTAATGTAAATGTTATGTGAGATATTATGTGAGGTAAAGTCTTTACTGTGAAAATACAATAGTATATATAGAGTAATGTAAATGTTATGTGAGATATTATGTGAGGTAAAGCCTTTACTGTGAAAATACAATAGTATATATAGAGTAATGTAAATGTTATGCGAGATATTATGTGAGGTAAAGCCTTTACTGTGAAAATATAATAGTATATATAGAGTAATGTAAATAGTATATATAGAGTAATGTAAATGTTATGTGAGATATTATGTGAGGTAAAGCCTTTACTGTGAAACTACAATAGTATATATAGAGTAATGTAAATGTTATGTGAGATATTATGTGAGGTAAAGCCTTTACTGTGAAAATATAATAGTATATATAGAGTAATGTAGATGTTAACTATTATAGTATATGGTATAGCATGTAGAAGACAATGTTAACTATTATAGTATAGTATGTAGAAGATAGAGAAGAAAGCCACAACATACATGTTAAAATCTCTTCAACAACCATTGGGTCTTCAGAAGGTTCATCTGCCTAAAAACAAGAACAACAATAATAATTATAATAATAATTTTTTGTACTTTAGGCCCAAGGCCAGCAATTTGAAGGGGGGGGGGGGGGGGGGGGGGAGTCAATGAAATGCACCACCACCACCACCACCAGATGCCCCCATCACCAGAAGCCCCACCACTACCAGAGGCCCCCGTCACCCCCAAAGCGACCCCCAACCACCAGAGCCCCACCACCATCGGAAATATGACTGACCTTGAGAAATATTAAAGATCCCGGTGAAATCTTCAGTTGCCCTAATGTTGCCGTCTCGTCCAGCAGACATGTCCCATTAAAATGAAGGTTCTGATCAAATGGAGGTACAGAAAATAGTTTCATGATCTGTGGAGAAGAAATATAACACACATGTATATATATATATAGTGATATACAGACATGTATATATATATAGTGATATATATATATATATATATATATATATAGAATATTTACATATCAAGAGAGAGAAAAAGAGGGATAGGTGATACATGTAGTTATTTGCCAAATAGCGTAGCCGAAGGTACTCAATACTAGTGCCGGCAGTGTTAAATATTAGAAGTGTTAATATCTAGTGACAGAGTTAGCAGAGCGTAAGCACGTGGAGAAGTACAATACAGGAGAACAAACCGTTAATACATGTTTATTTAAAATAGCACCTACAAATGGGCTTCTCAAGGGCATAACAACTAAAAAGCGTTCCTTACATGTTCCGGAATGTAAGAAACGCTTTTTAGTTGTTATGCCCTTGAGGAGCCCATTTGGGCAAAACGTACATAGGTGCTATTTTAAATAAACATGTATTAACGGTCGGTTCTCCATGTATATATATATATATATATATATATATATATATATATATATATATATCATCATTTCAT
>OZ024761.1:7089054-7091554 GCA_964016885.1 Eledone cirrhosa | reverse complement strand
ATGTGAGATATTATGTGAGGTAAAGTCTTTACCATGAAAATACATTAATAAATATAGAGTAATGTAAATGTCATGTGAGGTAAAGCCTTTACTATGAAAATACATTAATAAATATAGAGTAATGTAAATGTCATGTGAGGTAAAGCCTTTACTATGAAAATACAATAGTATATATAGAGTAATGTAAATGTTATGTGAGGTAAAGTCTTTACCATGAAAATACATTAATAAATATAGAGTAATGTAAATGTCATGTGAGGTAAAGCCTTTACTATGAAAATACAATAGTATATATAGAGTAATGTAAATGTTATGTGAGGTAAAGTCTTTACCATGAAAATACATTAATAAATATAGAGTAATGTAAATGTCATGTGAGGTAAAGCCTTTACTATGAAAATACAATAGTATATATAGAGTAATGTAAATGTTATGTGAGGTAAAGTCTTTACCATGAAAATACATTAATAAATATAGAGTAATGTAAATGTCATGTGAGGTAAAGCCTTTACTATGAAAATACAATAGTATATATATAGTAATGTAAATGTTATGTGAGGTAAAGTCTTTACCATGAAAATACATTAATAAATATAGAGTAATGTAAATGTCATGTGAGGTAAAGCCTTTACTATGAAAATACAATAGTATATATAGAGTAATGTAAATGTTATGTGAGGTAAAGCCTTTACTATGAAAATACAATAGTATATATAGAGTAATGTAAATGTTATGTAAGGTAAAGCCTTTACTATGAAAATACAATAGTATATATAGAGTAATGTAAATGTTATGTGAGGTAAAGCCTTTACTATGAAAATACAATAGTATATATAGAGTAATGTAAATGTTATGTGAGGTAAAGCCTTTACTATGAAAATACAATAGTATATATAGAGTAATGTAAATGTTATGTGAGGTAAAGCCTTTACTATGAAAATACAATAGTATATATAGAGTAATGTAAATGTTATGTGAGGTAAAGCCTTTACTATGAAAATACAATAGTATATATAGAGTAATGTAAATGTTATGTGAGGTAAAGCCTTTACTATGAAAATACAATAGTATATATAGAGTAATGTAAATGTTATGTGAGGTAAAGCCTTTACTATGAAAATACAATAGTATATATAGAGTAATGTAAATGTTATGTGAGGTAAAGCCTTTACTATGAAAATACAATAGTATATCTATATATTAATTTGAACAACGTCAGTATTCCGTGTGTCATAATTCTCGATTATCATTGGATCATAGGTTTCAAATGACTCCGCCCACCTCAACGACGCCAAACTGAAATTAATATGCATAATGCCAATGAGGGAGTGAGAGGGGAGGGAGTGAACGCTATATGTGTCAGTGTAGAGACATGTGTGTGTGTGATGTGTGTGGAAATAAGAGGGGAAGGAAAGCAATAACTATTAACATGCGTGCGTATGTACGTATGTTTATGCGTGTGTGCGTGCGTGCAGCGTTCCACAGAAAGTAAAACTATCAACATGTGTGAGTGTGTGCATGTGAAAGTTTGCGTGCGTGTGCGCGATTCCATGCGTGTATGTGTGTGGCGTTCCACAATCGCCACGCTGTTTATCTGTCTGTGTGCCTGTCTGTCAATCTAACATACACAGTGTTGTGAACGGAGTGAATAGGGACCTTTTTTTACATTGACGGACATCTTTTATATTAATTATCTATATCTATATCTACATATAATATAAAAGATTGGAACTTCCATCATCCTTTTGAGAAACGTGGAACAACCATGTCTATGCAATGATACATGGTTTACAGTCAGGCAGATTCAATATTATGTGAGATGAAGCCTTTACCATGAAAATATAATAGTATATATAGAGTAATGTAAAGGCTAAAGCAGGGGTTAATCGAGAGCCCCTTCATAACCTCCACATCATAGGCTCTATTTTAAGGTTTTACAGCCAGATGTCCTTCCTCACCTCAACCCTTTTAATCAGCTCTTATGACCCGTAAAGATACGGTGTAACTACTCTAAAATGGATATATGTAGACATGTCTATATATATATATATATATATATATACGCATACACATAAGGAGGCACTCCTTTTATCAATCTTTGTTTGCCAACTGCTAAGTTATGGAATATAAAGGGGCATAATGTAGACCACAACACCAATTTAAGACAGATGTAAACAGAGATATAGATACACATATATGAGGGGAAGTGAGGGAGAGGGAGGAGGAAAGAGTAAGAGAGAGGGAAGAAAGACAGAGAGGGGGGAAGGGGAGGGGAGAGGGGGAGAGGGGGAAGGGGAGGGGAGGAAGGAAAGAGTGAAAGAGAGAGAGAGGAGGAAAGAGTGAGAGAGAGAGAGGGAGAGGAGGAAAGAGAGGGAGAGAGAGGGGGGAATGGGGGGAGAGAGAGGGGGGAATGGGAGGAGGAAAGAGTGAGGGGAAGGGGAGGAGGAAAGAGAGAGGGGAAGGGGAGGAGGAAAGAGTAAGAGAGAGGGAGGAGAGAGAG
>OZ024761.1:7051554-7079054 GCA_964016885.1 Eledone cirrhosa | reverse complement strand
CGTACCCATAACATAGTTCTCAGGGAGATTCGGCGTGACACAGAATGTGACAAGGCTGGCCTTTCGAATTACAGGTACAACTCGTTTTTGCCAACTGAGTGAACTGGAGCAATGTGAAATAAAGTGTCTTGCTCAAGGACACAGTGTGCCACCAGGAATCGAACTCATAACCATACAATCCTGAACCAAATTCCCTAACCACAAAGCCACGCAACTCACACATATATTCACACAAACACATACACAGCATAAATGGAATGCCAGCCACTGTTTTGCTATAGTTTTTTCCCCATCCCCTTCCTTCCTTTTACACACACACACACACACACACATTGTATGACAGATGGATATAAGTCGCCCAAATTTATAGACCTGATTAGTACTTTCTCTTCCTGAAAGGATAAAAGGCAAAGTTGATTTGAGAAAGATTTGAAATCAGAACACAAACACCTGAAATAAACATATAAACCAGCCATATCTTTCTGTTCAAACCAGCTGTAACTGGCCACGCATACTGATGTTAAGGTATTGTTCTCAAAATAAATAACAAAATCTCATAGATTCGATACTATGTGAGATAAAGCCTTTACCGTGAAAATACAACAGTAAATATAGAGTAATGTAGATGTTATGTGAGATAAAGCCTTTGCCGTGAAAATACAACAGTAAATATAGAGTAATGTAGGTGTTATGTGAGGTAAAGCCTTTACCGTGAAAATACAACAGTAAATATAGAGTAATATAGATGTTATGTGAGGTAAAGCCTTTACCGTGAAAATACAACAGTAAATATAGAGTAATGTAGATGTTATGTGAGATAAAGCCTTTACCGTGAAAATACAACAGTAAATATAGAGTAATGTAGATGTTATGTGAGGTAAAGCCTTTACCGTGAAAATACAACAGTAAATATAGAGTAATGTAGATGTTATGTGAGATAAAGCCTTTACCGTGAAAATACAACAGTAAATATAGAGTAATGTGAGGTAAAGACTTTACCGTGAAAATACAACAGTAAATATAGAGTAATGTAGATGTTATGTGAGGTAAAGCCTTTACCGTGAAAATACAACAGTAAATATAGAGTAATGTAGATGTTATGTGAGATAAAGACTTTACCGTGAAAATACAACAGTAAATATAGAGTAATGTAGATGTTATGTGAGATAAAGACTTTACCGTGAAAATACAACAGTAAATATAGAGTAATGTAGATGTTATGTGAGGTAAAGCCTTTACCGTGAAAATACAACAGTAAATATAGAGTAATGTAGATGTTATGTGAGGTAAAGCCTTTACCGTGAAAATACAATAGTATATATAGAGTAATGTAGATGTTATGTGAGATAAAGCCTTTACCGTGAAAATACAACAGTAAATATAGAGTAATGTAGATGTTATGTGAGGTAGAGCCTTTACCGTGAAAATACAACAGTAAATATAGAGTAATCTCGACAGTCAATCGACAAGATCCTTGCTTCACGAGTGGGGTGGAGCTCGTCAAATCAGACCGAGGAAACAATGTTTCCATTGGTCTTTCCAATTGCTAATACTATCTGTCGGTCGCAAATTCAGGTAGAAATAGAGTAATATAAATGCTAAAGGGTTAAGAAAGACCTCAACAATTTGTTTGGAGAGGAAATGGAATTACATTAACCCCAGTAAATTACTGGTACTTTATTTTATGAACCCTGGAAGGATAAAAGGCAAAAATTGACCTCAGGAGTATTTGAATTCAGAACATTTATGGGAAGGGAGAAATCAATTATATGAACCCCAGTTAGTAACTGGTACTTTACATTATCAACCCTGGAAGGGAAGAATGAAAAGTAAAGCTGAACTTGGCAGGATTTGAACTCAGAATATAGAAAGTCCGAACTAAATATTGTAAAGAATTTTGTCTGACACTCAACCGATTCGGTTTTCATGCCAACCCTTACTTATGGTCGTGAATCTTGGGTAATGACTGAAAGAATACGATCGCAAATACAAGCGGCCGAAATGGGGTTCCTCCAAAGGGTCTTTGGAGTAACATTACTCGATAAAATGCGTAGCCTGGAGATGAGAGAGTCACTCCAGGTAGAGCCACTACTTCTGCAAATAGAGAGATCACAGATCCGATACTATGGGGTATATGGTTAGATTGTCCAAGGAAAGAATCGCTGGACAGATTTTACAGGTGAAACCAGCTGGCAGGAGACCCAAGGAGTAGACCCTGAGCAAGATGGTTGGATAACATCCATGAGTTTAGCTGATGACGCTTGGGGATCCAGCTGGATCAGTTGAAGACAGTTGCTTCTGACAGGACCCGCTGGAAGGAGTGTTTGAGGACTCTGCCCCCACGACCCTCTCAGGAATATGTGGGCGAAGAAGAAGAAGAAGACTACCGATTCTACCAATTCATTCTTCTTATAACCTTAAAAATAATTGTTTCTACTTTAGGCACAAGGCCAGCAATTACCCAGTGCATTACTGGTACTTTATTTTATCGACCCCGTAAGGATGAAAGGCAAAGTCAACCTCGGCGGGATTTGAACTCAGATCATAAAGGGACGTAAATATGCTGGAAAGCATGGCGTCCGACCCTCTACCGATACTGCCAATCCAAAATAACACTTACTTGACAGCCCGGCGCCATTCCTCGACAAAGTTCACACTGACCACATGGACATGAGTTTTAATGGTGCGCAGATTTGGTCTGTTTCTGTCATGATAGAGGTCAGGGAGTGCAACCTTCTGTTGTAGGGCCCATTCCTTCTTTTGGTCAATATTCTGTTGTTCCAATTGACTTTGCAGCTGAAATATATCATCATCATCATCATCATCATCTATAACAACTATAACATCAATACCATGATGATGATGAAAGTCATTATCATCTAGGGCAGAGGTTCTCAAAGTGGGCGCTACCACCCCCTTGAAGTCCGGAGGGGGGGGTGCTGGGGCAGTGGGGGAGAGGTAGAGATGATAAAATACTATATTAAATATCAAATGATACATATCATACATAAATATAGTAAAACAAATAATATATAATATTTATTTATACATAGTATTTATTAAATTATTTACAATTTGCGTGTCTCTCTGGAAATAGGGTTGCGGGCGGTGAGTGTATTATATGGCCGTGGGGCAAAAGCTTGAGAACCTCTGATCTAGGGCTAAATAAAATATACTACCTATAGATTAATGGAAAGGGTTTAGATGAATGTAAAAACTGTAAACATTTTGTTAAAACATTCTAATGAAACACATTTTTCAAGTAACTTTTAAAATAATTGTTTCTACTTTAGGCACAAGGCCAGCAATTACCTCCCAGTGCATTACTGGTACTTTATTTTATCGACCCCGTAAGGTAACTTTGGTACACATTACTGTCAGAAACTCCTGTCTCACCTCCCCCACACCTGTTATTGTACATCTGACATCACCTACACCAAGGTAACTTTGGTACACATTACTGTCAGAAACTCCCGTCTCACCTTCTCCACACATGTTATTGTACATCTGACATCATCTACACCAAGGCAACTTTGGTACACATTACTGTCAGAAACTCCTGTCTCACCTCCCCCACACCTGTTATTGTACATCTGACATCATCTACACCAAAGCAACTTTGGTACACATTACTGTCAGAAACTCCCGTCTCACCTCCCCCACACCTGTTATTGTACATCTGACATCTACACCAAGGTAACTTTGGTACACATTACTGTCAGAAACTCCTGTCTCACCTCCTCCACACCTGTTATCACCCACATGCCAATTTGTTTACACTTTTACGCTGTTTCTATATCAAAGTGGAACATAAAAATGTTTGAGATGTTAAGGTGGGGCATGGGGCAGAAAAGGTTGTTAACCACTGACGTCATCAAAAGGTTGGGAACCACTGACATTGGGTCACCAAATAAATTTTGCATGGGTTTTTTCCCTGGTAATCATTTGAGATTTTTTTTCTCGTTATTCTTATTGTATGTGTGTGATTTGAACGGTAAGAGATAAGATGCCTCTAAAGTTTGTGGATCATTGTTTAGTAAGTAACCTAACCGTAAAAACTGTGTTCTGGACATTTTCCTGCTTTTCTATATAGTTTCAATGATGTTGAAGCCTTGTGTTGTTAATAAATGTTTGTTTAAAAAAATAGTCAAAAACCCAGCACAGCAAAACTGTAACTGTGTAAAATATACACAGCAGTCAACACAACAACTGTAGCTGTGTAAAATATACACAGCGGTCAACACAGTAACTGTAGCCATGTAAAATATACACAGCAGTCAACACAGCAACTGTAGCCGTGTAAAATATACACAGCAGTCAACACAGCAACTGTAACCATGTAAAATATACACAGCGGTCAACACAGCAACTGTAGTTGTGTAAAATATACACAGCAGTCAACACAGCAACTGTAGCCATGTAAAATATACACAGCAGTCAACACAGCAACTGTAGCCGTGTAAAATATACACAGAAGTCAACACAGCAACTGTAGCCATGTAAAATATACACAGAAGTCAACACAGCAACTGTAGCCGTGTAAAATATACACACCGGCTGTAGCCATATAAAATATACACAGCAGTCAACACAGCAACTATAGCCGTGTAAAATATACACAGCAGTCAACACAGCAACTATAGCCATGTAAAATATACACAGCAGTCAACACAGCAACTATAGCCATGTAAAATATACACAGCAGTCAACACAGCAACTATAGCCGTGTAAAATATACACAGCAGTCAACACAGCAACTATAGCCGTGTAAAATATACACAGCAGTCAACAGGTTAGGAAAGGAAGGAAGTATGGATGCTCCACTGAATGTGTAATAGTAATATACACAAACGGTAAAACAAACAAACTAAGTGATAAATTAGGAATAAGAGGGATCAGATGCTGTTTACTTGAGAGAAGATTACGTTGGTATGGTCACGTGATGTGCATGAAAGACAACTGCTGTATAAAAAAGTGCAGGGCGATCAAAATTGATGGAAGTTATGGAGTAGGTAGACCCAGCAAAACCTGGGACAATATAAAATCTGACCTTGCACACACACCCCTCTAAGACAATGTCACTGGACCGAGATCTTTGGAGCTACACAGTAATACAGAAGACCCGCCTTGCCTATGTACAAACTTAAACCTACAGTCAGTAGGCACCTCTTAACCCAATATACACCCCAACCCACTACCCCTACTCCATCCTCCCACTCCCACCAACACCACCCTCTCTCTGTTAAGTTATGTTGGTACCACAACATCCAGTCCAAAATAAATGAAGTTGTGTAGGTGTCACGACAAAAAAGCACCCAGTCCACACTAAAGTGGTGGAGGTAATGCGTTAAAAAGACTCCCAGTCCACACTGTAAATGTGGTTGGTGTTAGGAAGGGCATCCAGCCGTAGAAAACCTACCAGATAGTCCTCTACGAGCGAGACACGATCACCCAACCAATCTTGCCTCAAGTGGGACAATTCCAGTCTAACCCATGCTAGCGTGGAAGATAGACGTTAAATGATGATAATGATGATGATGATAAACACTTTAAATCAAACAGTTTTGTAGCCTACAAGGGAGGTTTCTGGCAGTTTGGTATCAAAAGGGTTAGGGTCCCATCTCAAGAATTGAACCCAAAGAGCACAGGAAGTGAAATACCAACCAAAAATCGCAACCACGACTACCACTGACACCCACCACCACTGCCACTACTGACACCCACTACCATCACCACCACCACCATAACCACGACTACCACTGACACCCACCACCACTGCCACTACTGACACCCACTACCATCACCACCACCACCATAACCACGACTACCACTGACACCCACCACCACTGCCACTACTGACACCCACTACCATCACCACCACCACCATAACCACGACTACCACTGACACCCACCACCACTGCCACTACTGACACCCACTACCATCACCACCACCACCATAACCACGACTACCACTGACACCCACCACCACTGCCACTACTGACACCCACTACCATCACCACCACCACCATAACCACGACTACCACTGACACCCACCACCACTGCCACTACTGACACCCACTACCATCACCACCACCACCATAACCACGACTACCACTGACACCCACCACCACTGCCACTACTGACACCCACTACCATCACCACCACCACCATAACCACGACTACCACTGACACCCACCACCACTGCCACTACTGACACCCACTACCATCACCACCACCACCATCACCACGACTACCACCGACACCCACCACCACTGCCACTACTGACACCCACTACCATCACCATCACTACCATCACCACGACTACCACTGACACCCACCACCACTGCCACTACTGACACCCACTACCATCACCACGACTACCACTGACACCCACCACCACTGCCACTACTGACACCCACTACCATCACCACCACCACCATCACCACGACTACCACCGACACCCACCACCACTGCCACTACTGACACCCACTACCATCACCATCACTACCATCACCACCACTACCACCGACACCCACCACCACTGCCACTACTGACACCCACTACCATCACCACGACTACCACTGACACCCACCACCACTGCCACTACTGACACCCACCACCATCACCACCACTACCACTGACACCCACCACCATCACCACGACTACCACCGACACCCACCACCACTGCCACTACTGACACCCACTACCATCACCACGACTACCACTGACACCCACCACCACTGCCACTACTGACACCCACCACCATCACCACCACCACCACTGACACCCACCACCATCACCACGACTACCACCGACACCCACCACCACTGCCACTACTGACACCCACTACCATCACCACGACTACCACTGACACCCACCACCACTGCCACTACTGACACCCACCACCATCACCACCACTACCACTGACACCCACCACCATCACCACGACTACCACCGACACCCACCACCACTGCCACTACTGACACCCACTACCATCACCACGACTACCACTGACACCCACCACCACTGCCACTACTGACACCCACCACCATCACCACCACTACCACTGACACCCACCACCATCACCACGACTACCACTGACACCCACCACCACTGCCACTACTGACACCCACCACCATCACCACCACTACCACTGACACCCACCACCATCACCACGACTACCACCGACACCCACCACCACTGCCACTACTGACACCCACTACCATCACCACGACTACCACTGACACCCACCACCACTGCCACTACTGACACCCACCACCATCACCACCACCACCACTGACACCCACCACCATCACCACGACTACCACCGACACCCACCACCACTGCCACTACTGACACCCACTACCATCACCACGACTACCACTGACACCCACCACCACTGCCACTACTGACACCCACCACCATCACCACCACTACCACTGACACCCACCACGACTACCACCGACACCCACCACCACTGCCACTACTGACACCCACTACCATCACCACCACCACCACTGCCACTACTGACACCCACTACCATCACCACCACTACCACTGACACCCACCACCATCACCACGACTACCACCGACACCCACCACCACTGCCACTACTGACACCCACTACCATCACCACCACTACCACTGACACCCACCACCATCACCACCACCACCATCACCACGACTACCACCGACACCCACCACCACTGCCACTACTGACACCCACTACCATCACCACCACTACCACTGACACCCACCACCACTGCCACTACTGACACCCACTACCATCACCACCACTACCACTGACACCCACCACCACTGCCACTACTGACACCCACTACCATCACCACCATCACTACCATCACCACGACTACCACTGACACCCACCACCACTGCCACTACTGACACCCACTACCATCACCACGACTACCACCGACACCCACCACCACTGCCACTACTGACACCCACTACCATCACCATCACTACCATCACCACGACTACCACTGACACCCACCACCACTGCCACTACTGACACCCACCACCATCACCACCACTACCACTGACACCCACCACCACTGCCACTACTGACACCCACTACCATCACCACGACTACCACTGACACCCACCACCATCACCACCACCACCATCACCACGACTACCACCGACACCCACCACCACTGCCACTACTGACACCCACTACCATCACCACGACTACCACCGACACCCACCACCACTGCCACTACTGACACCCACTACCATCACCACGACTACCATAACCACGACTACCACTGACACCCACCACCACTGCCACTACTGACACCCACTACCATCACCACCACTACCACTGACACCCACCACCACTGCCACTACTGACACCCACTACCATCACCACCACTACCACTGACACCCACCACCACTGCCACTACTGACACCCACTACCATCACCACCATCACTACCATCACCACGACTACCACTGACACCCACCACCACTGCCACTACTGACACCCACTACCATCACCACGACTACCACCGACACCCACCACCACTGCCACTACTGACACCCACTACCATCACCACGACTACCACTGACACCCACCACCATCACCACCACCACCATCACCACGACTACCACCGACACCCACCACCACTGCCACTACTGACACCCACTACCATCACCACGACTACCATAACCACGACTACCACTGACACCCACCACCACTGCCACTACTGACACCCACTACCATCACCACCACCACCATAACCACGACTACCACTGACACCCACCACCACTGCCACTACTGACACCCACTACCATCACCACCATCACTACCATAACCACGACTACCACTGACACCCACCACCACTGCCACTACTGACACCCACTACCATCACCACGACTACCACCGACACCCACCACCACTGCCACTACTGACACCCACTACCATCACCACCACCACCATAACCACGACTACCACTGACACCCACCACCACTGCCACTACTGACACCCACTACCATCACCACCACCACCATAACCACGACTACCACTGACACCCACCACCACTGCCACTACTGACACCCACTACCATCACCACCACCACCATAACCACGACTACCACTGACACCCACCACCACTGCCACTACTGACACCCACTACCATCACCACCACCACCATAACCACGACTACCACTGACACCCACCACCACTGCCACTACTGACACCCACTACCATCACCACCACCACCACGACTACCACCGACACCCACCACCACTGCCACTACTGACACCCACTACCATCACCATCACTACCATCACCACGACTACCACTGACACCCACCACCACTGCCACTACTGACACCCACTACCATCACCACGACTACCACTGACACCCACCACCACTGCCACTACTGACACCCACTACCATCACCACCACCACCATCACCACGACTACCACCGACACCCACCACCACTGCCACTACTGACACCCACTACCATCACCATCACTACCATCACCACCACTACCACCGACACCCACCACCACTGCCACTACTGACACCCACTACCATCACCACGACTACCACTGACACCCACCACCACTGCCACTACTGACACCCACCACCATCACCACCACTACCACTGACACCCACCACCATCACCACGACTACCACCGACACCCACCACCACTGCCACTACTGACACCCACTACCATCACCACGACTACCACTGACACCCACCACCACTGCCACTACTGACACCCACCACCATCACCACCACCACCACTGACACCCACCACCATCACCACGACTACCACCGACACCCACCACCACTGCCACTACTGACACCCACTACCATCACCACGACTACCACTGACACCCACCACCACTGCCACTACTGACACCCACCACCATCACCACCACTACCACTGACACCCACCACCATCACCACGACTACCACCGACACCCACCACCACTGCCACTACTGACACCCACTACCATCACCACGACTACCACTGACACCCACCACCACTGCCACTACTGACACCCACCACCATCACCACCACTACCACTGACACCCACCACCATCACCACGACTACCACTGACACCCACCACCACTGCCACTACTGACACCCACCACCATCACCACCACTACCACTGACACCCACCACCATCACCACGACTACCACCGACACCCACCACCACTGCCACTACTGACACCCACTACCATCACCACGACTACCACTGACACCCACCACCACTGCCACTACTGACACCCACCACCATCACCACCACCACCACTGACACCCACCACCATCACCACGACTACCACCGACACCCACCACCACTGCCACTACTGACACCCACTACCATCACCACGACTACCACTGACACCCACCACCACTGCCACTACTGACACCCACCACCATCACCACCACTACCACTGACACCCACCACGACTACCACCGACACCCACCACCACTGCCACTACTGACACCCACTACCATCACCACCACCACCACTGCCACTACTGACACCCACTACCATCACCACCACTACCACTGACACCCACCACCATCACCACGACTACCACCGACACCCACCACCACTGCCACTACTGACACCCACTACCATCACCACCACTACCACTGACACCCACCACCATCACCACCACCACCATCACCACGACTACCACCGACACCCACCACCACTGCCACTACTGACACCCACTACCATCACCACCACTACCACTGACACCCACCACCACTGCCACTACTGACACCCACTACCATCACCACCACTACCACTGACACCCACCACCACTGCCACTACTGACACCCACTACCATCACCACCATCACTACCATCACCACGACTACCACTGACACCCACCACCACTGCCACTACTGACACCCACTACCATCACCACGACTACCACCGACACCCACCACCACTGCCACTACTGACACCCACTACCATCACCATCACTACCATCACCACGACTACCACTGACACCCACCACCACTGCCACTACTGACACCCACCACCATCACCACCACTACCACTGACACCCACCACCACTGCCACTACTGACACCCACTACCATCACCACGACTACCACTGACACCCACCACCATCACCACCACCACCATCACCACGACTACCACCGACACCCACCACCACTGCCACTACTGACACCCACTACCATCACCACGACTACCACCGACACCCACCACCACTGCCACTACTGACACCCACTACCATCACCACGACTACCATAACCACGACTACCACTGACACCCACCACCACTGCCACTACTGACACCCACTACCATCACCACCACTACCACTGACACCCACCACCACTGCCACTACTGACACCCACTACCATCACCACCACTACCACTGACACCCACCACCACTGCCACTACTGACACCCACTACCATCACCACCATCACTACCATCACCACGACTACCACTGACACCCACCACCACTGCCACTACTGACACCCACTACCATCACCACGACTACCACCGACACCCACCACCACTGCCACTACTGACACCCACTACCATCACCACGACTACCACTGACACCCACCACCATCACCACCACCACCATCACCACGACTACCACCGACACCCACCACCACTGCCACTACTGACACCCACTACCATCACCACGACTACCATAACCACGACTACCACTGACACCCACCACCACTGCCACTACTGACACCCACTACCATCACCACCACCACCATAACCACGACTACCACTGACACCCACCACCACTGCCACTACTGACACCCACTACCATCACCACCATCACTACCATAACCACGACTACCACTGACACCCACCACCACTGCCACTACTGACACCCACTACCATCACCACGACTACCACCGACACCCACCACCACTGCCACTACTGACACCCACTACCATCACCATCACTACCATCACCACGACTACCACTGACACCCACCACCACTGCCACTACTGACACCCACCACCATCACCACCACTACCACTGACACCCACCACCACTGCCACTACTGACACCCACTACCATCACCACGACTACCACTGACACCCACCACCATCACCACCACCACCATCACCACGACTACCACCGACACCCACCACCACTGCCACTACTGACACCCACTACCATCACCACGACTACCACTGACACCCACCACCATCACCACCACCACCATCACCACGACTACCACCGACACCCACCACCACTGCCACTACTGACACCCACTACCATCACCACCACTACCACTGACACCCACCACCACTGCCACTACTGACACCCACTACCATCACCACGACTACCACCGACACCCACCACCACTGCCACTACTGACACCCACTACCATCACCACGACTACCATAACCACGACTACCACTGACACCCACCACCACTGCCACTACTGACACCCACTACCATAACCACGACTACCACTGACACCCACCACCACTGCCACTACTGACACCCACTACCATCACCACGACTACCACTGACACCCACCACCACTGCCACTACTGACACCCACTACCATCACCACGACTACCACTGACACCCACCACCACTGCCACTACTGACACCCACTACCATCACCATCACTACCATCACCACCACTACCACTGACACCCACCACCACTGCCACTACTGACACCCACTACCATCACCACGACTACCACTGACACCCACCACCACTGCCACTACTGACACCCACTACCATCACCACGACTACCACTGACACCCACCACCACTGCCACTACCATCACCACGACTACCACTGACACCCACCACCACTGCCACTGCTGACACCCACTACCATCACCACGACTACCACTGACACCCACCACCACTGCCACTACTGACACCCACTACCATCACCATCACTACCACTGACACCCACCACCACTGCCACTGCTGACACCCACTACCATCACCACCACTACCACTGACACCCACCACCACTGCCACTGCTGACACCCACTACCATCACCATCACTACCACTGACACCCACCACCACTGCCACTACTGACACCCACTACCATCACCATCACTACCATCACCACGACTACCACTGACACCCACCACCACTGCCACTACTGACACCCACTACCATCACCATCACTACCACTGACACCCACCACCACTGCCACTGCTGACACCCACTACCATCACCACGACTACCACTGACACCCACCACCACTGCCACTGCTGACACCCACTACCATCACCACCACTACCACTGACACCCACCACCACTGCCACTACTGACACCCACTACCATCACCATCACTACCACTGACACCCACCACCACTGCCACTGCTGACACCCACTACCATCACCACCACTACCACTGACACCCACCACCACTGCCACTACTGACACCCACTACCATCACCATCACTACCACTGACACCCACCACCACTGCCACTGCTGACACCCACTACCATCACCACCACTACCACTGACACCCACCACCACTGCCACTGCTGACACCCACTACCATCACCACCACTACCACTGACACCCACCACCACTGCCACTACTGACACCCACTACCATCACCATCACTACCATCACCACCACTACCACTGACACCCACCACCACTGCCACTACTGACACCCACTACCATCACCACGACTACCACCGACACCCACCACCACTGCCACTACTGACACCCACTACCATCACCATCACTACCATCACCACCACTACCACTGACACCCACCACCACTGCCACTACTGACACCCACTACCATCACCACCACTACCACCGACACCCACCACCACTGCCACTACTGACACCCACTACCATCACCATCACTACCATCACCACCACTACCACTGACACCCACCACCACTGCCACTACTGACACCCACCACCATCACCACGACTACCACCGACACCCACCACCACTGCCACTGCTGACACCCACTACCACTGACACCCACCACCACTGCCACTACTGACACCCACTACCATCACCACGACTACCACCGACACCCACCACCACTGCCACTACTGACACCCACTACCATCACCATCACTACCATCACCACCACTACCACTGACACCCACCACCACTGCCACTGCTGACACCCACTACCATCACCACGACTACCACTGACACCCACCACCACTGCCACTACCATCACCACGACTACCACTGACACCCACCACCACTGCCACTACTGACACCCACTACCATCACCACCACTACCACTGACACCCACCACCACTGCCACTGCTGACACCCACTACCATCACCACGACTACCACTGACACCCACCACCACTGCCACTACTGACACCCACTACCATCACCATCACTACCATCACCACCACTACCACTGACACCCACCACCACTGCCACTACTGACACCCACTACCATCACCACGACTACCACTGACACCCACCACCACTGCCACTACTGACACCCACTACCATCACCACGACTACCACTGACACCCACCACCACTGCCACTACTGACACCCACTACCATCACCACGACTACCACTGACACCCACCACCACTGCCACTACTGACACCCACTACCATCACCACCACTACCACTGACACCCACCACCACTGCCACTACTGACACCCACTACCATCACCACGACTACCACTGACACCCACCACCACTGCCACTACTGACACCCACTACCATCACCACGACTACCACTGACACCCACCACCACTGCCACTACTGACACCCACTACCATCACCACCACTACCACTGACACCCACCACCACTGCCACTACTGACACCCACTACCATCACCACGACTACCACTGACACCCACCACCACTGCCACTACTGACACCCACTACCATCACCACGACTACCACTGACACCCACCACCACTGCCACTACTGACACCCACTACCATCACCACCACTACCACTGACACCCACCACCACTGCCACTACTGACACCCACTACCATCACCACCACTACCATAACCACGACTACCACTGACACCCACCACCACTGCCACTACTGACACCCACTACCATCACCACCACCACCATAACCACGACTACCACTGACACCCACCACCACTGCCACTACTGACACCCACTACCATCACCACCACCACCACCACCACCACTACCATAACCACCACAACTACCACCATCACCATCTTGAAGAAAATGTGAAATTCTTACCACACATTTGGCACAAACAGGAACATCACGCTGGAATTCAGGACATTTTGGAAAATAGGAACGGAGAATTTCCCAGACATCTTGTGGCACCAACCGACGACAGCTAACTTCTGGATTGAGAGACCCTGGAATTGAGTTAAAAATACGATACAAACATTGTATATGCATTGTCCCGTAACAACTGAGGGAGTTCATCATCTTCTTCGTTAACGTCTATCTTCCACGCTAGCATGGGTTAGACGGGAGTTATCCCACTTGAGGCAAGGTTGGTCGGGTGACCGTTGTAGGGCAATATTGAGATTTTTTAAACCTGGCGCATCCCGTCTCCTCTCCAGGCCTGAATATAGCAGATTTCTTCCAGAGAGAGATATCGACCTCAAAAGGATGAAAAGCAAAGTTGACCTCAGCGGGATTTGAACTCAGGGAGCAGAGGGCCAAAATGGATACCATAAAGCATTTTATCCGACTTTCTGACAACTTTGTCAAATTCACCGCCATACATTGTATATGATATGGTATGGTCCCGTAACCCCTGATGGGGTTGTAAGGCACCGTATTGACATAGAGAGTTTTTCAGGCATTTTGCATCTGGTGGAGCCTATCCCTCTCCAGGCCTCACTACTGCAGATTGCTTCCAGAGAGAGCAAGAATCGACCCCAGTACTAGACTGGTACTTTTTTATAGACCTCGATAGGATGAAAGGCAAACTTGACCTCGGCGGGATTTGAACTCAGAGAACCAGAACAAATACCTTAAAGCATTCTATCCAACGTTCTAACGACTTTGCCAAATTTTCCACCATCATCATCTTCATTTAACGTCCATTTTCCACGCTAGCATGGGTTAGACGGGAGTTGTCCCACTTGAGGCAAGGTTGGTCGGGTGACCGTGTCTCGCTCATATAGGACTGTCTGGCAGGTTTTCTACGGCTGGATGCCCTTCCTAACACCAACCACATTTACAGTGTGGAACTGGGAACTTTTTACCGTGTTACCTACATGACCACATTACAGCGTGGACTGTATTTTTTTCTCGTGACACCTACACGATCTCGATCTCATTATCTCATTTATTTGGACTGGATGTTGTGGTACCAACTTTACAGAGAGAGGGTGGTGTTTGTGGGAGTGGGAGGATAGGGTAGGGGTAGTGGGACAGGGGTGTATATTTGGTTAAGAGGTGCCTACTGACTGTAGGTTTCGCTTTGTACATAGGCAAGGCGGGTCTTCTGTATTACTGCGTAGCACCAAAGATCTCGGTCCAATGACATTGTCTCAGAGAGGTGCAAGTGTGTAAGGTCGGAATTTATCAGATCGTCCCAGATTTTTCTGGGTCTACCTACTCCGTAACCACCATAAATTTTGATCGCCCTGCACTTTTTTATACAGCTGTCGTCTTTCATGTGCATCACATGGCCATACCAATGTAGTCTTCTCCCAAGTAAACAGCATCTGATCCCTCTTATTCCTAATTTCTCACTTAGTTCATTTATGCTTTGCCGTTCACGTATATTACTATTACACATCCAACGGAGCATGCATGCTTCGTTCCTTTCCAGTCTACGCAAGTCCTCTGCACGTAATGCCCATGTCCCACTGCCATGTAGCATTGCTGTTCGTATACAGGCATCATACAATCTGCCTTTCATTTTTAGAGAGAAACCTTTAGTCGCCATAAGTGGTATAAGCTCTCTGAACTTTTTCCATCCCGTTCTGACTCTGGCTACTGTACTTTCAGAACACCCTCCACCACTGCTGATTTCGTCACCCAGGTAACAGCCATACATATACAAAAACAACACATATGCATATCACACAGACACATGCTAGTTTTGACAATAGCAAGAAGAAGAAGAAGCAGCAGCAGAGTAACTTACTGTGTGTGTTACAGAGAAGGTCATTGTTGAAACCTGTTTCTTCAGACCATTTATTGGAATTGTCGGATGGACAGTCACCACCTAATGGACAAATAGGGGGAGATTTAATATATACAGTTGTACCCGTTGTCGCGGGTGCTCTAGGAATGTAAACCCCGCAAAGAGTGAAAAACCGTGAATATTGGACGTGGTCCATATAAATGCCTATGTCAATATATAACGTTAAATATAGGCCAGCAAATATGGTATATTATTGTTATTAATAATTTAGTGTTAAAAAGCATGAAAAAAGCCATAAAAACATCATGGAAGATATTTACGATTTTACGAATGAGGAAATGTACCACTACAGCTTATTTTCGGGGGAGGGGGTTCATATACCGAAAAAACGACACTACGAAACTGAAAATTACAAATTCGCTAAATGATTGGAAATTACGAAAAAAACAATCGGCATTTACGCGCAACGTTTACTTGAACGATCAAATTTATAAAAAATTAACACGCCCTTTAATTCAAAAACTCACGAGCGAAATAAACCACTAATTTATTCAAAAATAATCATGTCATTGTTTTCCAAATCTGAGGACCTTGCGATTTTCAGAGTCAGGTTCGATCATCACATCAATCGTGCCTCGAGCTGGTTGCCAGAGAAATGATTGTAATATGTCCAATAAATTCCATTCGTCGCACCACTGATTCTCTTTTTTTCTGTGATATCATACTCTGCTCTATGAGAGCATCGAGTGCTTATACGGCCTGCCGCATACGGACGCTTTAAGCATCCAACACCAATATATATATATATATATATATATATATATATATATATATATATATATATATATATATATATATGCAGAGGTTATATTTAATTTGTTGGGATTCAACTATCCAGCAAACTTCAACCATTAAGGTTGCTTTTTTCCGGGTATCATCATCATCATCATCATTTTACGTCCGCTTTTCCCTGCTTGCAAGGGTGGGACGGGAACTGATTCTGGCTTGATTTCTACAGCTGGTTGCGCTTCCTAACACCAACCTCATTTACAGTGAGTGCTGGGTGCTTTTTTTTCTGTGGCACCTCCACGACCACTTTGCAGTGGAATGATATGGACCCCAGTCCTATCATCTCATTTCTACAGCTGAGTAAACTGGAGCAATGTGAAATAAAGTGTCTTGCTCAAGGAAACAACACATCACCCCGGTCTGAGAATTGAACTCACAACCTTACGATTGCAAGCCCAATGCTCTAACCACTAAGCCATGTGCCTCCATGTCAATATTTATTTATAAAACAAATCTGTATTTTATCTGCGCACCATAATTTGTCTTGGTTGCCCTTGAAATATATATAATAAAATAATTATGGTTTTGTAAATATAGTTTCCATTTATTAATATATTATATATATATATATATATATATATATATATATATATATATATATATATATATATATATTTAAAAGATAAACAAGGTTCAATGAATAAATCAAAGAATGAGTTTTACAATAGATTGGAAGCACTACCATGACTGAATCTTAACCATCTACTATGTCAGGGTATGTCATGCATCATCTTATTTTATCTGATGAGGACGTACTGTTGAACTTAACTCAGTACCTCTGAAATATGTATAATAAAATATACTTGATCACAAGAATATCTATTTTGTTAATATATTGTATATATATATATATATATATATATATATATATATATATATATATAGAAAGGATAACAAGGACGATTGATTACTCCTTCATTGCATTTATTGATAGGTGACGCACGTTTTGCCACTGATCAGCTCAAGGTTCGATCTATATCGATCCTACCCGACTCAATAATCGGCGGCTCGACGGACGCTCTTAAAATGCTATAAGAAAATGTAACTCCTAGTTACACCCACTGGATATATATATCATCATCATCATCATCATCATTTTACGTCCGTTCTTCCCTGCTTGCAAGGGTGGGACGGGTCTTATTCAGCACAGCATCTCTCCACTTGTCATGGTCCTTCGTCATCTCCACCGTGAGCTTCAATGATCTGAGGTCTGTTCTCACCACCTCCGCCCATGTTTTTCGTGGTCTACCTCTACCACGTCTTCCTTCAACTGGCATTTCCTGGCACTTCTTCACCCATCGGTCATCCTCCATGCGCATCACATGTCCATACCACCTCAGTCTCCTCTCCCGTACACTACATTCTATCCCTCTCAGACACAGTTTCTCTCTCAACACATTTATGCTGGGCCGTTCACGCACATTGACACTGCACATCCAACGGAGCATGCTTGCCTCATTTCTCTCCAGCAGTCGCATATCCTCTGCAGTTGCTGCCCATGTCTAACTACCATGCAGCATATATATATATATATATATATATATATTTATTAAAATAACAGATTAAAGTTTAAGCAAAGAATCGCTGCTTTCACCCTTAACGGGATCTTCTGAAACTAACAAAGTCAATCTGTGAATGCAGAAGTGAATATTTAAAAAAACGTTGCAACTGGAGGAAGACAGGAGGGAGGGAGGGAGGGAGCTAAGCAACAATTCAATGTGACCATAGAGACCTGAAATATCTGGAAATAAGTGAGGAGGGGGAGATGACAATAGAAGGGTGTGAGAGCTACCTCCTTTTGAGCTACTGTCATCATCATCATCCTCCTCGTCGTCGTCTTCATCATCACCACCAGCACCACCATCATTGTTTTCAGCAGCAACAGCAGCAGCAGCAGCAGTGTCAGAATTATATCTCTTAGCTTCCTCCAGCTTCTCAGCCATCAACTTCCTCCATCTTCGGAACGATGACTTCCCAACCCAGTAACATTCAGCTCTGTAATGAGAGGAGGGGGAGAGTAGTGGTAGTAGTGAGAGGAAGGGGTAGTGGTAGTAGTGAGAGGAGGGGGGAGTAGTGGTAGTAGTGAGAGGAGGGGGGAGTAGTGGTAGTAGTGAGAGTGGTGGTAGTAGTGAGAGGAGGGGGAGAGTAGTGGTAGTAGTGAGAGGGGGAGAGTAGTGGTAGTAGTGAGAGGAGGAGGAGAGTAGTGGTAGTAGTGAGAGGAGGAGGAGAGTAGTGGTAGTAGTGAGAGGAGCGAGTAGTGGTATTAGTGAAAGGGGGGAGTGGTGGTATTAGTGAAAGGGGAGAGTGGGAGAGCAGCAAACACACACACACCATGGTAGATAAACACCATGGTGGACACATGCACAGACTATAGTAGACAGACTCACACATGGTAGACAGGAGAGAGAGAGAGAGACACCATGGTAGACAGGAGAGAGAGAGAGAGAGACACTATGGTAGACAGGAGAGAGAGAGAGACCATGGTAGACAGGAGAGAGAGAGAGAGACACCATGGTAGACAGGAGAGAGAGAGAGAGACACTATGGTAGACAGGAGAGAGAGAGAGAGACACCATGGTAGACAGGAGAGAGAGAGAGACCATGGTAGACAGGAGAGAGAGAGAGACCATGGTAGACAGGAGAGAGAGAGAGAGACACCATGGTAGACAGGAGAGAGAGAGACACCATGGTAGACAGGAGAGAGAGAGACACCATGGTAGACAGGAGAGAGAGAGAGAGAGAGACACCATGGTAGACAGGAGAGAGAGAGAGAGACACCATGGTAGACAGGAGAGAGAGAGAGAGACCATGGTAGACAGGAGAGAGAGAGAGACACCATGGTAGACAGGAGAGAGAGAGACACCATGGTAGACAGGAGAGAGAGAGAGACACCATGGTAGACAGGAGAGAGAGAGAGACACCATGGTAGACAGGAGAGAGAGAGAGAGACACCATGGTAGACAGGAGAGAGAGAGAGAGACACCATGGTAGACAGGAGAGAGAGAGAGACACCATGGTAGACAGGAGAGAGAGAGAGAGAGACCATGGTAGACAGGAGAGAGAGAGACACCATGGTAGACAGGAGAGAGAGTCACCATGGTAGACAGGAGAGAGAGTCACCATGGTAGACAGGAGAGAGAGAGACACCATAGTAGACAGGAGAGAGGGAGACACCATGGTAGACAGGAGAGAGGGACACCATGGTAGACAGGAGAGAGAGAGAGACACCATGGTAGACAGGAGAGAGAGAGAGACACCATGGTAGACAGGAGAGAGAGAGAGACACCATGGTAGACAGGAGAGAGAGAGACACCATGGTAGACAGGAGAGAGAGAGACACCATGGTAGACAGGAGAGAGAGAGACACCATGGTAGACAGGAGAGAGAGAGACACCATGGTAGACAGGAGAGAGAGAGAGACACCATGGTAGACAGGAGAGAGAGAGAGAGAGACACCATGGTAGACAGGAGAGAGAGAGAGAGAGACACCATGGTAGACAGGAGAGAGAGAGAGAGAGACACCATGGTAGACAGGAGAGAGAGAGAGAGAGAGACACCATGGTAGACAGGAGAGAGAGAGAGAGAGACACCATGGTAGACAGGAGAGAGAGAGAGAGAGACACCATGGTAGACAGGAGAGAGAGAGAGAGAGACACCATGGTAGACAGGAGAGAGAGAGACACCATGGTAGACAGGAGAGAGAGAGACACCATGGTAGACAGGAGAGAGAGAGACACCATGGTAGACAGGAGAGAGAGACACCATGGTAGACAGGAGAGAGAGACACCATGGTAGACAGGAGAGAGAGAGAGACACCATGGTAGACAGGAGAGAGAGAGAGACACCATGGTAGACAGGAGAGAGAGAGAGAGACACCATGGTAGACAGGAGAGAGAGAGAGAGACACCATGGTAGACAGGAGAGAGAGAGACACCATAGTAGACAGGAGAGAGAGAGAGACACCATGGTAGACAGGAGAGAGAGAGACACCATGGTAGACAGGAGAGAGAGAGAGACACCATGGTAGACAGGAGAGAGAGAGAGAGACACCATGGTAGACAGGAGAGAGAGAGAGACACCATGGTAGACAGGAGAGAGAGAGAGAGACACCATGGTAGACAGGAGAGAGAGAGAGACACCATGGTAGACAGGAGAGAGAGAGAGACACCATGGTAGACAGGAGAGAGAGACACCATGGTAGACAGGAGAGAGAGACACCATGGTAGACAGGAGAGAGAGACACCATGGTAGACAGGAGAGAGAGAGACACCATGGTAGACAGGAGAGAGAGAGACACCATGGTAGACAGGAGAGAGAGAGACACCATGGTAGACAGGAGAGAGAGAGACACCATGGTAGACAGGAGAGAGAGAGACACCATGGTAGACAGGAGAGAGAGAGACACCATGGTAGACAGGAGAGAGAGAGACACCATGGTAGACAGGAGAGAGAGACACCATGGTAGACAGGAGAGAGAGACACCATGGTAGACAGGAGAGAGAGACACCATGGTAGACAGGAGAGAGAGACACCATGGTAGACAGGAGAGAGACACCATGGTAGACAGGAGAGAGAGACACCATGGTAGACAGGAGAGAGAGAGAGAGAGACACCATGGTAGACAGGAGAGAGAGACACCATGGTAGACAGGAGAGACACCATGGTAGACAGGAGAGAGAGACACCATGGTAGACAGGAGAGAGAGACACCATGGTAGACAGGAGAGAGAGACACCATGGTAGACAGGAGAGAGAGACACCATGGTAGACAGGAGAGAGAGACACCATGGTAGACAGGAGAGAGAGTCACCATGGTAGACAGGAGAGAGAGACACCATGGTAGACAGGAGAGAGAGAGACACCATGGTAGACAGGAGAGAGAGACAGGAGAGAGAGACACCATGGTAGACAGGAGAGAGAGACACCATGGTAGACAGGAGAGACACCATGGTAGACAGGAGAGAGAGACACCATGGTAGACAGGAGAGAGAGACACCATGGTAGACAGGAGAGAGAGACACCATGGTAGACAGGAGAGAGAGAGAGAGAGAGACACACACTATGGTAGACAGGAGAGAGAGAGAGAGACACCATGGTAGACAGGAGAGACACCATGGTAGACAGGAGAGAGAGACACCATGGTAGACAGGAGAGAGAGAGAGACCATGGTAGACAGGAGAGAGAGAGACACCATGGTAGACAGGAGAGAGAGAGACACCATGGTAGACAGGAGAGAGAGAGACACCATGGTAGACAGGAGAGAGAGAGACACCATGGTAGACAGGGGAGAGAGACACCATGGTAGACAGGAGAGAGAGACACCATGGTAGACAGGAGAGAGAGACACCATGGTAGACAGGAGAGAGAGACACCATGGTAGACAGGAGAGAGAGACACCATGGTAGACAGGAGAGAGAGACACCATGGTAGACAGGAGAGAGAGAGAGACACCATGGTAGACAGGAGAGAGAGAGAGAGAGACACCATGGTAGACAGGAGAGAGAGACACCATGGTAGACAGGAGAGAGAGACACCATGGTAGACAGGAGAGAGAGACACCATGGTAGACAGGAGAGAGAGACACCATGGTAGACAGGAGAGAGAGACACCATGGTAGACAGGAGAGAGAGAGAGAGAGAGAGAGAGAGAGAGAGAGAGACACCATGGTAGACAGGAGAGAGATAATACTTACGAGTCATGACTATACTTCATAACGTTGGTAATATATTTCATGTCTTTCTCCATCCTCTGTTTCATCCTCATCACATGACACTGTTTCTGTACACACAGCAGGCAGAGACTCTCCTCCCTGTACCAGTAACACCGCAGCAGTGGTAATGGCGTAGGAGGGGTGGGTGAATTCGCCAGCAAATAATGAAGATAAAAGAGAAAATTGTTACAAGATTTAAGACAAACATTAGTTTCTACGCCTTTTTGATATATTAAGAATTGATTGACAAAAACCCAGACCTCATTCGATTAGCAAGTGGCATGCCCAGAAGGACTAAACATTAGCCTTGACAAATGCTGCTGTCTACAGGCTGCCTTGGTCAGCATCAGAGCTAGGGGGGCCAAGAGCAAGTGAGGTGAAATAGAAAAGGCTTGATCAGAATCCAGGGCCCTCTCTATTGAGGATGCGAGGGCATCGGCCACTAGCACCCAAGCTGCTCACAGGAACTTGAGCAGAATCTTCCGCTGAGCCGAGCAATGTTGACCAGCGAGGCTTGAGCATCAGAGAAGCTCGCAGTCTTATCTGCTGGTGGTGTAATGGACGGCCACAGCTGTGTAGACAAGAGGAAGAGACAATTGCTGCATTGCCACGCTGTGAAGGCACTGGAGGCTCAACAAACCAGGCAAACACAAGAAAGGTGCTGGAAACATCTGCACCCTGAACAGTTCCGTCCTTTCTTCTGCCTGTTTGTGGTGGAGCCGGCATGTGCGTGGCTCGTTGTCTCTCGCCAGGGCGCTTGGCCCAACAGTGGGTGGGTGGAGGGGAAAAACTGGAATCAAGGGGAAGAGGGCAGTCTTCCACACTAGCATGGGTAAAGATAGATTGACCTTTAGCGGGAGAATCAGGTCAGAGGACCATGTTTGGCTCACCGAGGGCAGATTTTGGTTTGGTTTCTACAGCTGCATACCCTTCCTAATGCCAAACACATTTACAGTGTGTGCTGGCAACTTTTTGTCATGACATCTACACGACCATTTCACAGTGTGGACTGGGCACTTTTTGTTGTGTCACCAACACGGTGTGGGCTGGGTGCATTTGTCTTGGAACTAGGGAGGGGGAAAGGAGGAAACTTGGGGAAATTGCGGATGTAGGTAATGGTTACCACCTTAACACTGTGGGCTGGGGGCTTTTTGCCGTGACAAAATAGATATCATCATCATCAATTTCATTTTATGTACACTTTTTCCCTGCTTGCAAGGGTGGGACGGGAACTGATTCTGGCTTCATTTCTACAGCTGGATGCGCTTCCTAACACCAACCTCATTTACAGTGAGTGCTGGGTGCTTTTTTGCCGTGGCACCTCCACGACCACTTTGCAGTGGAATGATAGGGACCCCAGTCCCTATCATCTCATTTCTACAGCTGAGTAAACTGGAGCAATGTGAAATAAAGTGTCTTGCTCAAGGAAACAACATCACCCGGTCTGAGAATTGAACTCCCAACCTTTCGATTGCAAGGCCAATGTTCTAACCACTAAGCCATGTGCCTCTCCATATAGATGTATATATCTCTATTTGATCTCATTTTTTTTGTTTTGTGGGTAGCAACATGTGGTAGTGTGTGTTGCTGCTGTCTCTAGCAGAGCCCCAAGAACACACAGTTCGGCTGTCCATGCTCCAAAGACCAGCTTACTAATTCAAGAGATAGTTATATTACTAAATCCACCATATATACGTGTGTATAAGTCATACTCTACTTTACTTCATACATTGTAAACTGAGGTTTTGTAGGTCCAGTAGTTAAGTTCAATGCTGGTTTTCCCTTTATATTTTAGGGAGAAAAAAATGTAACTTCTATAGAAGTAGATAGAGGTGAGAAATGTATTTGACCACAAGGGAACAACAACAGTGACAACAAGCAGGAGGTATAATAGAAGTTTAACTTACCCAAGTAAGCGAGGGCCACCCATAAATTTAGCAAACAAAGCAGCAGCCTGCAATAAGAATATCACTGTACTTTACTGATCATCACCATCATCATCCTACACCACCACAACACCTACCTCAAACACAATCACAAGTCACCACCACCCATTGATTAGATTGACCCCTGAAAGAATGAAAGGTGATGTTAACCTTTGCAGGATTTCAACTCAGAATGTAGAAAGTCTTAACTAAATGCTGCAAGGCATTTTGTCTTTCGCTCTCATCATCATCATTCGTCGACTACCGTCGAGATGATGGATCTCACTCTCGTGCCCCAGAATTCCCTGTCCCCCATCGCTGCCCCCAGGTCCTGTCTACTGATTCCCGTATCCCTAGAGATAACGTCAGCGAATGACAGCTTCCGATTCTTCCAATCCACAATAATGGTTTCTGGTTGAGGAACAAGGCCAACAATCTTTGGGAAATAGGAAAGTCGATTGAATTGACCCCAGTGCATAACTGGTACTTT
Organism: Eledone cirrhosa; assembly: GCA_964016885.1. Lineage (NCBI taxonomy): Eukaryota > Metazoa > Mollusca > Cephalopoda > Octopoda > Eledonidae > Eledone > Eledone cirrhosa. The sequence continues at coordinate 7,052,997 of OZ024761.1, read as the reverse complement.
ACTTTATAGACCCCTTAAGGGTTAAAGGCAAAGCTAACCATAGCGAGATTTTATCTCGGAATGCAAAGGGCCGTAACTTTATGCCACAAAGCATGGTTTCTGATGCTCTACTGATACTGCCAATCCACCACCCAAATTCAATTATAATAACTTCTGATTTAGGTGCAAGTCCAAACATTTTGGGGGAGGAGAAAGTCAATTAAATTGACCCCAGTGTGTTACTGGTACTTTATTTTATATAACCCGTAAGGCTGAAAGGCAAAGTTCACTTCAGCAGGATTTCATCTCACAACGAAAACAATAACAACAAAGCAATTAAGTTAATTTTACTCACACCTTCACTGTTGACAAACTTTAATTTGGATACCATATTAGGGTTTAACCTGCAGGAGAGAGAGAGAGAGGGTGAGATAGAAAGAGAGTGAAAGAGAGCGGGTGAGATAGAAAGAGGGTGAAAGAGAGCGAGGTAAGGGGAGATAAATCATCGAAATACAGAGTGAGTCATAAGTAACCGAGCAGTCGATGTATTTCAATGTTCACAGATAACCTTTTGAACATCCACTTCAAAATATATTGGAGAACGGGGGTCAGTTTTTCAAACACTAATTATATTTTTAACTACTTTTGTTTGATATATTTATAGTTCCATACTGAATGAGAATAATAGTAAACCACCCATGACCGTTGGGTGACGTTCACTTCAAAATATTTCTAAAAAAATCCTGTTCACTTAAAAATAATTTTTAAATAATTAAAATATACAGACATGTATATAGTGTGAAATGAAACTGGAAGGCCCATATATATACGTGTGTGTATGTATGTGAGTGCGTGTGTATACATATATATATATATGTGTGTGTGTGTGTATATATATAAATGTATGTGTTTGTATACATATATGTGTATGTGTGTGTGTGTATATATATATGTATATATATATGTGGGTGTCTGATCTATATACACTGGTCATAGACATACACATATATATATATATACACACACAACAACACCACCACCAGCTCTCTCTCTCTCTTCCATTCTCCTTCTCTGTCTCATCACCCTCTCTCTATGTCTCTTTCAATCTACTCTCTCACAACCACTATCTCTTACTCTCTCTCGGTTTACGAAGTTACCTAGAAAAACCCCATATGTCGGGAACCCGTGCTCCGATTTATGAAAAACTGGTCTTATTCCATCTGTATTCCCATTTCAGGGTCAACTTCCTTTCAAAGTATTTTCCCCATTATGCACCCTTTTGGCTGTATGACATTTCAAGCAAGCTATCACAGAGTTTTAGTAATAGATAGATAGATTATCATTTGGAATAAAATGTTGAACTGTCCGCTTATTTATAACTCATCTTGTATATATGTGAAAGGAAAAAGGATGACGTATGGAGTAAGATTTAGAATTAGTCGTACATCTCAGTCCTATGGAGCC
>OZ024761.1:7009054-7046554 GCA_964016885.1 Eledone cirrhosa | reverse complement strand
GGGCAAAGGAGCTCTTAAGAGTCAATGGCCATCCAAAATCACTGGGAGAGATGACCCCTTAGCCTTTGTCAAGGCAGAATTCTAGAAGGAAAACTCTGATATAACACCTGCAACCCTGATGGTATCCAATGATGTTGACTTGTTCTTCTTTTTGGTAAATATCATCTTGGTTAAGAGAGTGGGACTGGCTTTGTGCAGTGCCTTTGCTCACTATAAAAGCTTCACGGCACAGGCATTGCTTTATATCTGGAGATCTCTCTGCACTTGTCACATGGTACCATGGGCCCAGCACTATGTGTCAATAATTGTCACATAATTTGTACCAGAGTTTTCAAGTCGCTGGCTGGACTAAAAAGTCACTCGTACAGCGCATCGGTAGGGTTCTCCTACATGGATATAAAGTAGTGGCCGTACTCGAAAACGAGTTGGCAGCCACCATATACATATATATATATATACATATATATAACCTGGTATGACTTGATAAAATCCGACCTCACACACTTACACCTCTCCAAGACAATGTCACTGGACCGAGATCTTTGGCGCTACGTAGTAATACAGAAGACCCACCTTGCCTAAGTACAAAGCGAAACCTAGTCAGTAGGCACCTCTTAACCAAAATACACCCCCATCGCCATCCACACCACCCCTTTCGATGTGAAGCTATGTTGGTACCACAACATCCAGGCCGAAACAAATGAGATTGTGTAGGTGTCACGACAAAAAAACACGCAGTCCACGCTGTAATGTGGCCGTGTAGGTAACACGGTAAAACCTCCCAGTCCACACTGTAAACGTGGTTGGTGTTAGGAAGGGCATCCAGCCGTAGAAAACCCGCCAGACAGTCCTGAGCAAGACAACCAATCTTGCTTCAAGTGGGACAATTCCCATCCAGACCCATGCTAGCATGGAAAATGGACGTTAAACGATGATGATGATACATATATACATATATATATATATATATATATATTTTCTTTGTACTAAATATATATAAACTAGGTGGCCCCATGTTGTCACGGCAAATTGTAATATCTGTTTGTTTGTTGGTTAGTTGGTACCTTTGCGTTCACTCACACAGGTGATACAAACACACAGCTGTGATGAATCTTAGAACTCTGGACTTCTATAGTTTCTCACCTCCTTCCTCAGTCATCACATAGATGTGTATGTATATAATAATTATTTTTTCTAAGTCTGTCAGTTTCAGTCGATGTAATCACCCCTTTCTTCTTCAGTCATCTCTACTTTGTTACGGACAGATACACAACCACTTTATATATATTTTTTAAAAGAAAATATTATAACCTGTTTTGCTTGAGTGCATAACTCAATTTTGTAGTAAATTTTGTTTGTTTGAGTGCCATATTCAAACTTGGTGTCGTGTTATTCAAATTTGATGTTGTATAAGGTAAACATTAGCTGTTAGGCTAAATCTGATATTGATATCATTTTGCTAGTTAATAATTTCTTTGTTTTCATTTTATTAACCCTGATGAATCCAATCTTTTGCTCATATAATTAAGATTTGGAAGAAACGTGTTAATTTATTAAAATGTAATATAATTAACCATCTTGGTCTTGTTTATCATTGTTATATATATATATAAACGGAAAAAATGAAACAAAATTTCATTTCTCACTCTTAGTAAGGATGTTACTTAAATATAAGTATGTATACGTACATACATATATGTATACAGACGTACAGTAGTATGTATATATATATATATATATATATATATATATATACATACATGCACACATATATATATGTATGTATGGATTCACCGAACATTTATTATAATGCTCGGTGTGTTTGTAAACAAACATCCCGTATTAAGCCGTACAGTGTCCAGCAACCATCGTTGCTCTTTTGTTCAACACTGACAAAGGAACGATGTACTAGTTTCAAGCTTATTAGCTATCGTCAGCAACGTATACCTTCCTGCCAGATGATTGAACGTCTGAAAGTATATACTTTCCTTATGCATATTAACGGCTGAGCAGCCTAATCTTGCCTCAAGTAGGACAATTCCCGTCTAACCCATGCTAGCGTGGAAGATAGACGTTAAATGATGATGATGATCATGATACATATCATCATCACCATTTTACGCCCGTTCTTCCACGCTAGCAAGGGTTAGACAGGTTGTCCTGTTGTGGGCAATGCCAGGTCAGGTGACCATGTCTTGTTCATATGGAACTGACTTTCGCTTGATTTCTACAGCTGGATGCCTTTCCTAATGCCAACCTCATTTACAGTGAGTACTGGGTGCTTCTTTTTACTGTGACGCCTACACGACCACTTTGCAGTGGGAGGTGTTGGGGGTAGACTATCAATATGCTTCAGCTTCGGCTTGTACCCGTGGGAAGTCGGGTCTTCTGTATTACTGTGTGACGCCAGAGGTCTCGGTCCTGTGTCATCGCCTTTGAGAGGTGCAATTGTGCAAGGTCAGCTTTTATCACCTCATCCCAGGTCTTCTTGGATCTCCCCACTCCACGGCTTCCATCAACTTTTAGTGCTCTGCACCTTTTTATGCAGCTGTCATCCTTCATACACATCACATGTCCATACCAATGCAACCTCCTCTCCTGCACACAGCATTTGATTCCTCTTATGCTGTCTCTCTCTCAATTCATTTATGCTTTGCCTTTCGCGTATATTACTATCTCACATCCATCAGAACATGCAAGCTTTATTTCTTTCTAATCTATGCAAGTCTTCTACAGACAGCGCCCAGGTCTCACTTCCATGTAACATTGCCGTTCGTATGCATGCATCATACAGTCTGCCTTTCATTTTGAGGGAAAAGCCTTTTGCAGCTAGCAGTGGCAGTAGCTCCTTGAACTTCTTCCATCCAGTTCTTATCCTGGTTACTGTACTTTCAGAACACCCAGCTCCGCTGCTAATTTGGTCACCCAGGTAGCAGAAGCTGTCTACTGTTTCTACAGAGCCCTCCCAGAGTTTGGTGGGGCTTGTTTCCTGTGGTCGTTTGCTGCTTACTGTCCTGGTGCAGCTGCTACATGTAAAGCCTACATTCTTAACCCTTTAGCATTCACATTATATATACTATTATATTTTCATGGTAAAGGCTTTATCTCGCATAATTATCTCACATAATATCGAATCTATGAGATTTTGAAAGTATTTATTTTGAGAACAATACCTTAACATCAGTATGAGTGACCAGTTACAGCCAGTTTCAACAGAAAGAGGTAGAGAATTCTGGCCAGTTTTGGCCGGTTTGAAGATTAAAGGGTTAATGAAGCTTCCTGAGATCCCACTACATCTCTTGTGTACCCATAGTTTGCATTTGGGGCAGAGGATGGAATTCCTACCTACACCTTTCCTACATACTGAGCAAGGGAGGATCTTAGTTTTTATATATATATATATATAACAAAGAAAGTGCGGTAAAGAACCAAGTGGACCATAACGCACCAGAGTACTCGATACTTAGGGTAATAGGAAAAGAGTCAGGACTCCGACGGCCGAGCTCCAGTCGTTTCGACAGCTAATCCGCTGTCTTTTCCATCTATATACACACATACATACATACATACATATATTTATACATATACATATATATTCGTGCCACACCATCCAGGCCGAAACAAATGAGATCGTGTAGGTGTCACGACAAAAAAACACACAGTCCACGCTGTAATGTGGCCGTGTAGGCAACACGGTAAAAACCTCCCAGACCCACACTGTAAATGTGGTTGGTGTTAGGAAGGGCATCCAACTGTAGAAAACCTGCCAGACAGTCCTATGCGAGCAAGACAATCACTCTTGCCTCAAGTGGGACTACCCCCGTCCAAACCCATGCAAGCGTGGAACACGGACGTTAAACGTTGATGATGATGATGATGATGATGATGATGATTCACACACACACACACACACACACACACACACACACACATATATATATATATATACTTACTCCCTTTAGGCACTAGTGAATAATATACATATTTAATCTCCTGCTGTCTCTCTCGTCCACTCTCAACACTTTGGTCCTGAAAGAGAAAGAGGACATTGTTTAAGAATCAATGAAACATTTACACACACTCATATCGTACGACATATATGATAACCGGAATTTCTTAAGTGACAACTTACTGCAGGCTACTGAAGAAACTTGTGGCTGGAGCAGAGCTCCGACCAGACAGAGGGTGACCTGGTGGTGGAACAGCACAGTAGATAGGGCCATTAGAGACAAAAGACTAGCATGGAAGGCTTGGAAAAAGGGTGAGAGTAGGGACCGATACACAGCCACTAAGAGAGAAGCTAGACGTCAGGTGTACTTAGCACACAGGGAGGCTGAGAGTAGGAGGGTTGCCAATGTTCTGCGACGGGAAGATCAGAGACGTGCGGTGTTCCACATTGCAAGGCAGTGTGTCAGTGTAAATCAGGATGTTGTTGGAGACAAATGTGTCCGGAATGATGCTGGTGTACTTAGTGTCACAAATGATCAGAAAGAGGAGGCCTGGAAATGTCATTATGAGAGACTGATGAATGTCGAAAATAAATGGGAGAGAGAGAAACTGCCCCCAGGAGACCCGACAGAGGGACCCGCTATTGAAATTGATGACTATAGGGTCCAAGAGGTAATTAAGGAAATGAAAAGTGGTAAGGCTGCTGGACCATCAGGGATAGTTGCTGAGATGCTGAAGGCATCAGGGGACGTAGGCACTAAAATGGTTACACGCATAGTCAATCAGGCTATATATGGTGTCATACCCAAAGACTGGTGCAGCAGTATTCTCATAAATTGCTACAAAGGTAAAGGGGATGCTCTGGAGAGGAGCAATTATAGGATCATAAAACTGATAGATCAGGTTATGAAAGTGGCAGAAAGGATATTAGCACAACTGATTAGAGAAAGGGTCAAATTAGATGAAATGCAGTTTGGTTTTGTGCCTGGGAAAAGTACAACAGATGCTCTCTTCTTAGTGAGACAACTACAAGAGAGGTTCTTAGAAGGATAAGCCACTATATTTAGCTTTTGTTGACCTAGAGAAAGCCTTTGATAGAGTACCCCAATCTGTCATCATGTGGTCCCTAAGGAAACTAGGTGTAGAGGAATGTTTTCTGAGGACAGTGCAAGCTATGTACAGAGGTGCTGTCAGTAAAGTGAGAGTAGGAATGGAGTTTAGTGAGCAATTCCAGATACAAGTAGGAGTACATCAGGGTTCGGTCCTCAGCCCGCTCATGTTCATTATAGTCCTCCAAGCCATAACAGAGGAGTTTAAGACTGGCTGCCCATGGGAACTTCTCTATGCTAACGATCTGGTTCTTATATCAGAATCAGTAGAGGAGCTAGAGAAGAAATTCTGGCTGTGGAAACAGCAGTTGGAAGCAAGAGGACTGAGAGTGAATCTAGCTAAGACAAAAGTGTTGATAAGTAGTGTAGCAAGCTATTTTCCTTTGGTGCATTGATACCTTTTCCGTGCGTTGTTTGGCTGAATTCAGCCAATCGCTACCAGCGTAGGGAAATGTATCTCAACTTCCGCCCAAATGGAGAAATTCCCGCTTCTTTTCGATAAACTCTTTCTCATGCAGCTCGACACCGTTAAGGTAAACACCTCTTGAATTCGTTCCTCAAGCATAAACAATATGTAACAAAACATCACTACAGACTTGGCTAACACCTCAGCCAGTTCCCCGCACCTTCTCAAACTCTTCATTTGTTTATTCATTTCTTTTGGCATGCCAGCTAAACCTTTGTAATCGGTCTGTAAATAAATTATGTAAAAACATCATAAAGACTTATGATACTATTTACCACGACATTGCCTTTAACTGCTTTACTGGTAACTTCTATCGATACAAAATACACACTATACTAATACAAACATTAACATCCACACGCACATCTATATCTTTATTTAATACTTCTAAAGTAGGAAAGAAGACAAAACTCTGATTCCATCAGGGAAATAGCCATGTTCGATATGTAGAAAAGGAGTTGGCATAAATTCTATAGAATGTACACAAGGGATGTAGTGGGATAGCAGGTAAACTAACAGGTAGGGAAAACTACATATGCAGTAGATGTTCAGGGAAATTTGATAGTAGAAGTTGCAGTGATAGACATATTTTTCAAATGCAGGTAGAATCTATAGAGGTGGTTGATAGCTTCTGATACCTAGGTGATCATGTTAGCAAGGGGGGAGTGTGCTCCGAGGCCATAGTATCTAGAATAAGGACAGGTTGGAAGAGGGAGCTGCTTCCTCTGTTAACAAAGAAGGATTTCTCCCTACGAACGAAAGGCCGGTCATATGATGCCTGTGTGAGATGTGCGATGCTGCATGGTAGTGAGACATGGGCAGCAACTGTGGAAGATATGCAACAGCTGGAGAGAAATGAAGCAAGTATGCTCTGTTGGATGTGCAGTGCCAATGTGCATAAACGACCAAGCATAGACGAGTTGAGAGAGAAACTGTGTATAAGAGGGATAGGCTGCAGTGTGCAGGAGAGAAGGCTGAGATGGTATGGACATGTGATGGGCATGGAGAATGACGGCTGGGTAAAGAAGTGCCAAGAAATCCCAGTAGAAGGAAGACGCAGTAGAGGTAGACCACGAAAAACATGGGCGGAGGTGGTGAGAGCAGACCTCAGATCGCTGAAGCTCACGAAGGAGATGACAAAGGACTGCGACGAATGGAGAGATGCTGTGCTGAATAGGACCTGTCTCACCCTTGCAAGCAAGGGTGGGACAGGTCCTGGGACGTAAAATGATGATGATATATATATATATATATATATATATATATAATCATCATTTAACGTCCATCTTCCACGCTAGCATGGGCTGGATGGGAATTGTCCTACTTGAGGCAAGATTGATTGGGTGACCGTGTCTCACTTGTATAGGACTGTATCTGGCAGGTTTTCTACGGCTGGACAACACCAACCACATTTACAGTGTGGACTGAGAGCCTTTTTACCGTGTCTCCTACACGACCACTTTACAGTGTGAACTGGGTGCTTATTGTTGTGTCACCAACATGACCACTTTACAGTGGACGGAAATAAGAGGCTGGAATAGAGTGTGTGGGGTGGGTGTGTATTGGGTTAAGAGGTGCCTACTGACTGTAGATTTAAGTTTGTATGCAAGGGAAGGCAGGTCTTCTGTATAAATGCAGGGCGCCAAAGATCTCGATCCAGTGACATTGTCTTAGAGAGGTCTAGGTGAGCAAGGTCAGTTTTTATCACCTCGTCCCAGGTTTTTCTTGGTCTCCCCACTCTGTAACTTCCATCAATTTTGATTGCACTTTTTTATACAGGTGTGATCCTTCATATGCATCACATGTCCATACCAACACAATCTCCTCTCCAGAACACAACATTTGATACCTCTTATGCTTAGTCTCTCTCTCAATTCGTTTATGCTTAGCCGTTTGTGCACATGCAAGCTTTGTTCCTTTGTTCCTTTCCAGTCTGCACAGGTCCTCTGCACACAATGCCCATGTCTCACTGCCATGTAACATTGCTGTTCGTATGCAAGCATCATACAATCTGCCTTTCATTTTTAAAGAAAAACCGCTTGTGGCCAACAGCAGTATAAGCTCTCTGAACTTTTTCCATCCCATTCTAACTCTGGCTACTGTACTTTCAGAACACCCACCGCCACTGCTGATTTTGTCACCCAGGTAACGGAAAGTGTCTAATATTTCTATAGAACCATCTGGGCAGTTGAAGGAGATAGCATCCAGTGGGTCCTTGCTACTTACTGCACCTGAGCATCGGCCACATATAAAATCTATGTTCTTAGATAGCTTACCTGTGATCCCACTACATATTTCATGTACCCATAGTTTGCATTTGGGATATAGAATGGTATTTCTACCTACTCCTTTCCTACACACTGAGTATGGCCATCTCCCAGAGGGCACCTGCACCCTATCCTTTCTACATACTAGAACTTTAGTCTAAACTCTAAGGCCTTTTGATTCTAGGCCATGCTTCCATATTTGGAATTTCTTCTCTAGTTCAGCCATAGATTCAGCTATGAGAGTTAGATCATCTGCATATAGAAGTTCCCATGGACAGCTGGTCTTAAACCCTTGTTATAGCTTGTAGGAAATAATAAACAGGAGGGGGCTAAGGATGGAGCCTTGGTGAACCCCTACTTTTACGCTAAATTCTTCACTATATTCATTGTTACTTCTAACCTTGCTGACTGTTCCTCTATACATGGCTTGTATAGCTCCCACAAGCCATTCTTCCACTCCTAGTTTTCTAAGAGCCCACCAGATTAAGATGCGTGGGACTCTGTCAAAGACTTTCTCCAAGTCAACAAAAGCTAAGTAGAGGGATTTACTGTTAGCTAGGTACTTCTGTAATTGCCGTACAAGGAAAAGAGCATCCGTGGTACTTTTACCTGGCACAAACCCAAACTGCATTTCATCTAAATCAATTCAGTCTCTAGTCAGTTAAGTAATAACTCTTTCTGTGACCTTCATTACCTGGTCAACTAACTTAATGCCTCTATAGTTTCCCCTATCTATAACAACTCCTTTGCCTTTGTAACAGTTGACGATGATGCTGCTACGCCAGTCATTTGGTATGACCCCATTCTGTATGACTTGGTTTACTATCCGGGTGACCATAGTATGTCCCACCATTCCAGATACCTTCAACATTTCAGCAACTATCCCTGAAGGCCCAGCTGCCTTGCCTGTCTTCATATCTTTGATTGCCTTACTTATTACACTACCATCAACTTGCACCGCTGGTCCCTCTATTGGATCAATGTGAGCAGACTATCTTTATTCCATTCATTCTCCACATTCAGTAGTCCCTCGTAGTGACACTTCCAAGCGACCTTATCAGTATCAGTGAGGGCAAGTATACCATCGTCATTATGGACACATGTCTCCCTGACAATATCACAGTGCTCCTTGACACATTGCCTCACAATCCTGAACACCTCACTTTTGATCCTCACATTGTAGAACATGCTTGAACTTTCTATCCTCTGCTTCCCTCTTCTTGCAAGGTACACTTGTCTCCTAGCTTCTCTCCTGGCCACTTGATAGTCTTCTCTACTTCCCCCCCCCCCATCTCACCATACTTTCCAAGCCTGCTTTTTGGCCTTAATTGACTCCTCCACCTTACTGTTCCACCACCAAGTTACTTTCCTCCTGCCAATAGGTCTGCTCCAGCCACAGATTTCATCTGTTGCCTTCAGCGGGTTAACTTTCAGGCATTCCCACTGTTCCTCTATATTGTACGTCTCTAATTGCTCTTCCTTACTGTTAAAAGCATCAAGTAATATGCTTTTAAATTTGTTACTGGCTGTGGGGTCGTTTAACTTCCATATTCTTCTCCTCGAGGTATTCCTCTGCCGACGAGTTCATCTGGCCCCGACTATGAGGTAACTAACTATTAAGCTATGTTGGGAGGTGCGTTCTTCGTGAGGGTCTTAGTGTTCATAACAGACAATCTGTCTCATTTTCTAGTAAGGATAAAACCTATCTGGCTGGTGTATTCCCCTGATCTATAGGTGATCAAGTGACTGTCACCGTTTACTTTGAATAAATAATTGTTTCTACTTTAGGCACAAGGCCAGCAATTACCCAGTGCATTCCTGGTACTTTATTTTATCGACCTCGTAAGGATGAAAGGCTAAGTCAACCTCGGCGGGATTTGAACTCAGATCGTAAAGGGACGTAACTATGCTGGAAAGCATGGCGTCCGACTCTCTACCGATACTGCCAATCTACCGCCCTTTACTTTAAATAAATAATGAATGAATATAATATAATTTACCTACTAAATTTCGTGGCTGTTGATTAACCCTTTAGCATTCACATTAATTTATCAAATGTCATTATCTGTTCACATTATTGGCAGAATCGGTAGAGGGTCGGATGACATGCATTGCAGCATAGAGTTATGGTCCTTTATGATCTGAGTTCAAATCCCGCCGAGGTTAGCTTTGCCTTTCATCCTTACGGGGTCGATAAAATAAAGTACCAGTAATACACTGGGATAATTGCTGGTCTTGTGCCAAAAGTAGAAACAATTATTTTCAGTTAATCGTACTCAAGAGGGTTATCAATTTTATTTGTTTGTAATTTTCTTAATTTTCTATGTGCAGGCTTGAAATTTTGTCAGTAGATGTTTAAATATCAATAACTTACAATTATATAATTTTACCTGATTTTTTTAGTTAAATTTGACTTTTATGGGCAGGTGAAATTAACTAATAGGGGCATTTGAAGTATCAACCAGGTGCAAATACTGGTTTAATTTTAAATACGTTGTTTTCGGCATAATACTTGATATATAAGGATCACTAAACCTTATATCAGTGCTCCAGTAATTCCAGTCTTGGAAATTGTTTTATACCGAACATAATATTTATGGTAAAAAATGCTTGCATTTCTGCAGCATCTATCGGTTGCCAAACAGATCAGGTTTTCCTTGATTTGAAATCTGTTGTTGGGCATATCGACTAATCTCTTCTGCCACAACTTCGAAGAAAGTTTGTGGTAAAAACAAAAAGAAATAATCCTCCAGTGCTTTAGCATCGGGAGCTAATGTGTGTTGTGGACCAGTATTTTGAATAAAATCGGGAACATATATTAGTGTGGTATTTTTCAACCACGTTGCTGTAATATTTTCAATGGCGTCCTGGAGAACTCCGTTTTCACTTTCAAAACAACAATCATCGTCAGATGATATTTCAGAAATATAAACATCTGATTCATTTGAAGATAAATCACTAATATTATCTTTTGTTTCTTGTTCATTCTGAATGTCATCATGTGTAAAACCTTCAAAATCGGTATCGCTACTTTCACAAGCCATGTTGATACACAAAAAAATCTGTTCTACTTTCAATGTTAAAAATACACGTGTTGTTGTGTTGTTTTAAGTTGTTTTACTATATTAAGTGTTAATTTTCGCGGTAAGGGCCTAATCTCGCAGTAATCTCGAATTGACGAGATTTTGATGACAGTATTGTTTATTTTTAGAACGATATTTTAGTGTGGATGTTATCGGCCAGTTTCGGGTGGTTTGAACAAATGAAGGGGAAATAATTGCGGCCAGTTTGGGGCGGTTTGAACACTAAAGGGTTAAACATAAATATTCTTATATATAATGATTGCTTATTTTAAGATTCACTTCTTTTAAAATTTTCAAATGTCAATACTTTCGGTTGATATAACATGCTATATCACATCGCTTATATAAACATTCATATATTTACATCGTTATATAACGTTTATATTTCTGTCACTAATTTTCTCCTTTTTCGTTTTCATTACATTTCACCGTAATGCAGTTTATATATAATATTGTCTTTTTAAAATATATCATGGATTACTTTACTGATTACAGAAGACAGTGTAACACAGTCTCTCTTCAATTTGTGTACATATTGTTAATTAGGGTTTTATTTGATGTATCATATCTACATGAATATATATTTGCATATAATATCAATATGCACACTACACAAGCTAGCAGAAAACCATTCGAAGGGTGGTTTTTCTGCTAGTGATGATAATAATAATAATTTGGTCTCACCCTCATATTTAGCAGCTCCTGGATCCAATCCTCAAACCGTTTGTTGTCCATCAAAACATAATCTCGTACATGGTCTGGTAGCAAATCTTCATTGACTTTGTCAGAATCCAAGCTATTGGCTGGCAGGGGGAGAATCATAAAACAAAAGTGCGTAGGGTGAGGGGAATATTTAAATAGGAAAATACCTCCATCCCCTTAAAAAAAGTGTTACATTTGGTTTTCCTAAGACTACAAACAACAACAATTATAACAACACCATGTCATGCTGACTTTACAGTGACAAAGACTAGCAGAAATGCATTAAATTCACAACTCACATTTCTGCATTTGCCTTTTTTTCATATTCTTTTCACAACATAAAACCTTCACATGTTTTTACAACATAAAACCTTCCCATGTTTATACGACATAAAACCTTCACATGTTTTTACAACATAAAACCTTCCCATGTTTTTACAACAATAAAACCTTCCCATGTTTTTACAACATAAAACCTTCCCATGTTTTTACAACATAAAACCTTCCCATGTTTTTACAACATAAAACCATCCCATGTTTTTACAACTTAAAACCTTCCCATGTTTTTACAACTTAAAACCTTCCCATGTTTATACGACATAAAACCTTCACATGTTTTTACGACATAAAACCTTCACATGTTTTTACGACATAAAACCTTCCCATGTTTATACAACATAAAACCTTCCCATGTTTATACAACATAAAACCTTCACATGTTTTTACAACAATAAAACCTTCCCATGTTTATACGACATAAAACCTTCCCATGTTTATACGACATAAAACCTTCCCATGTTTTTACAACAATAAAACCTTCCCATGTTTATACAACATAAAACCATCACATATTTTTACAACAATAAAACCTTCCTATGTTTTTACAACATAAAACCTTCCCATGTTTATACAACATAAAACCTTCACATGTTTTTACAACATAAAACCTTCACATGTTTTTACAACATAAAACCTTCACATGTTTTTACAACATAAAACCTTCCCATGTTTATACAACATAAAACCTTCATGTTTTTACAACTTAAAACCTTCCCATGTTTTTAAGACATTCAATACATCACGAATGTGATAGTTTAATGAATTCTGCAGCCTCGTTCCATAAAAATCAGACCAACAGACACCATCAGCAACCTGATCAGACTGATATCTTAAACACAGCTCCAACACCCTGATATCGTACAGACCACCACCAACACTCTGATATCCTACAGACCACCACTAACACCCTGATATCCTACAGACCACTACCAACAGCCTGATATCCTACAAACCACCACTAACACCCTGATATCCTACAGACACACCACCAACACCCTGATATCCTACAGACCAGCACCACAACACCCTGATATCCTACAGACCACCAACACCCTGATATCCTACCAACCACCAACAACACCCTGATATCCTACAGACACACCACCAACACCCTGATATCCTACAGACCAGCACCACAACACCCTGATATCCTACAGACCACCAACACCCTGATATCCTACCAACCACCAACAACACCCTGATATCGTACAGACCACCACCAACACCCTGATATCCTACAGACACACCACCAACACCCTGATATCGTACAGACTACCACCAACACCCTGATATCCTACATCCCACAACCACCAACACCCTGATATCCTACATCCCACAACCACCAACACCCTGATATCCTACATCCCACAACCACCAACACCCTGATATCCTACAGACCACAACCACCAACACCCTGACATCCTACAGACCACAACCACCAACACCCTGACATCCTACAGACCACAACCACCAACACCCTGATATCCTACAGACCACAACCATCAACACCCTGATATCCTACAGACCACCACCACCAACACCCTGACATCCTATAGACCACCACCACCACCAACACCCTGATATCCTATAGACCACAACCACCAACACCCTGATATCCTACAGACCACAACCATCAACACCCTGATATCCTACAGACCACAACCACCAACACCCTGATATCCTACAGACCACAACCACCAACACCCTGATATCCTACAGACCACAACCACCAACACCCTGACATCCTACAGACCACCACCACCAACACCCTGATATCCTACAGAGCACCACCAACACTGATATCCTATAGACCACCACCAACAGTCAGATATCCAACAGACCACCACCAACACCCTCATATCCAACAGACCACCACCATCACCCTGATATCCTACAGACCACCACCAACACCCTCATATCCTATAGACTACCACCAACACCCTGACATCCTACAGACCACCACCAACACCCTCCTATCCAACAGATCACCACCAATACCCTGATATCGTACAGACACACCATCAACAATCCAAGGTCTATTTACCAGCCTTCTCTTCAGATATCCGTTTTATATATACCAGCATGTAAGCATTCCGAGAAGAGTGATAGCCCTTTGTTAGCCTTGGGGCTTTAGACTTGCTGGTGGTACTGCTACTTTCTAGAATGGAATAAAAAAAACAACAAAAAAAAAACAAGTATGAATCAGATATAATGGGCATGAGAGAAGACTGCAGAGGTATGGACATGTGATAAGCATGAATTATGATCACTGGTTGAAGAAGTGCCTAGAATTCTAAGTGGAGGGAAGCTGCAGTAGAGGAAGACTGAGGAAGATATGGTGAGAGCTGATCTCAAATCGCTGAGGCTCATCGAAGAAATGAAGAAGGAGCAAGACAAGTGGGGAGATGCCATGCTGAAAATGATTTATCCAACCCCACGCAAATGAGGAAAAGCAGATGTAAAATAATTGTTTCTACTTTTGGAACAAGGCCAGCAATTATCCAGTGCATTACTGGTACTTTATTTTATCGACCACGTAAGGATGAAAGGCAAAGTTAACCTCGGCGGGATTTGAACTCAGACCATAAAGGGCCGTAACTCTATGCTGCAAAGCATGGCGTCCAACCCTCTACCGATACTGCTAATCCACCGCAGATGTAAAATAATGGTTTCTTATATAGGCACGATTAAATTGACCCCAGTGCGTGACTGGTACTTTATTTTATTGACCCCATAAGGATGAAAGGCAAAGTTAACCTCAGCGGGATTTGAGCTCAGATCGTAAAGAGCCGTAACTCTATGCTGCAAAGCATGGCGTCCGACCCCCTACCGATACTGCCAATCCACCGCAGATGTAAAATAATGACGACAATAATATCATCATCATAGTTTTACGTCCATTTTCCACACTAGCATTGGTTGTTCTGTTGTGAGCAATTCCAGGTCAGGTGACTGTGTCCTGCTCATACAGAACTGATTTGGGCATGTTTTCTAATGCCAACCTCATTTACAGTGAGTACTGGGTGCTTTTTGTTGTGACATATACACAACTTTACGGTATGGAGGGTGTTTTTTGTTGTGACACCTACACATCCACATTACAGTGTGGTGGGTGTCTTTTGTTGTGACACCTACACAACCACTTTACAGTATGGTGGGTGTCTTTTGTTGTGACACCTACACAACCACATTACAGTGTGGTGGGTGTCTTTTGTTGTGACACCTACACAACCACATTACAGTGTGGTGGGTGTCTTTTGTTGTGACACCTACACAACCACATTACAGTGTGGTGGGTGTCTTTTGTTGTGACACCTACACAACCACTTTACAGTATGGTGGGTGTCTTTTGTTGTGACACCTACACAACCACATTACAGTGTGGTGGGTGTCTTTTGTTGTGACACCTACACAACCACTTTACAGTATGGTGGGTGTCTTTTGTTGTGACACCTACACAACCACATTACA
This sequence comes from Eledone cirrhosa, assembly GCA_964016885.1. Lineage (NCBI taxonomy): Eukaryota > Metazoa > Mollusca > Cephalopoda > Octopoda > Eledonidae > Eledone > Eledone cirrhosa. The sequence continues at coordinate 7,031,169 of OZ024761.1, read as the reverse complement.
GTGTTGTGGGTGTCTTTTGTTGTGACACCTACACAACCACTTTACAGTATGGTGGGTGTCTTTTATTGTAACACCTACACAACCACTGTACAGTATGGTGGGTGTCTTTTGTTGTGACACCTACACAACCACATTACAGTGTGTTGGTTGTCTTTTGTTGTGACACCTACACAACCACATTACAGTGTGTTGGTTGTCTTTTGTTGTGACACCTACACAACCACTTTACAGTATAGTGGGTGTATTTTGTTGTGACACCTACACAACCACTTTACAGTATGGTGGGTGCTTTTTGTTGTGACACCTACACAACCACATTACAGTGTGGTGGGTGTCTTTTGTTGTGACACCTACACAACCACTTTACAGTATGGTGGGTGTCTTTTATTGTAACACCTACACAACCACTTTACAGTATGGTGGGTGTCTTTTGTTGTGACACCTACACAACCACATTAGTGTGGTGGGTGTCTTTTGTTGTGACACCTACACAACCACATTACAGTGTGGAGGGTGTCTTTTGTTGTGACACCTACACAACCACTTTACAGTATGGTGGGTGTATTTTGTTGTGACACCTACACAACCACTTTACAGTATGGTGGGTGCTTTTTGTTGTGACACCTACACAACCACATTACAGTGTGGTGGGTGTCTTTTGTTGTGACACCTACACAACCACTTTACAGTATGGTGGGTGTCTTTTGATGTGACACCTACACAACCACTTTACAGTATGGTGGGTGTCTTATTGTGACACCTACACAACCACTTTACAGTATGGTGGGTGTCTTTTGTTGTGACACCTACACAACCACTTTACAGTATGGTGGGTGTCTTTTGTTGTGACACCTACACAACCACATTACAGTGTGGTGGGTGTCTTTTGTTGTGACACCTACACAACCACTTTACAGTATGGTGGGTGTCTTTTATTGTGACACCTACACAACCACTTTACAGTATGGTGGGTGTCTTTTGTTGTGACACCTACACAACCACTTTACAGTATGGTGGGTGTCTTTTGTTGTGACACCTACACAACCACATTACAGTGTGGTGGGTGTCTTTTGTTGTGACACCTACACAACCACTTTACAGTATGGTGGGTGCTTTTTGTTCTGACAATCTATATATCAACACCATCTGTTTCTCAAGCTAGTAAGGCTTGGATGGTTCGTCAAAAGAATCAGTACTCATGGGCAGCAACTGACCTCACAAATGGGCTCCAGGCCTACATCTCACATATGGTCCCATGTTTTACAGAGTGCCTTTTACAATGACACCATCACTACGACGGAAAAGCACCCAGCCCAGCCCACCCTGTTAGATAGTCATTCTGGTGCCACAATCAAAAGAACCCAGTCCACACTAATGTGGTTGACTTTAGGAAGGGCATCCAGCCATAGAAACCAAACCAAAATACAGATCTGTATGAGCAAGACGTGGTCAGTTGAGCTGACTTGTCTCATAATGTAATAACCTGTCTAACCCGGGCAAGCAAGGAAGCGATGATACTGATATATATGGTATGGTCCCGTAACTCCTGATGGAGTTGTAGGGAGGGCACCATATTGGGATACAGAGTTTCTTGGGCATTTTAATCCTGGCGGAGCCCATCCCTCCCCAGGCCACACTACAGCAGATTTCTTCCAGAGAAAGATAGAAAGTGAGAGAGAGGACATGAGACAGAGGTATAGAGGAAGAATCGACCCCAGTACTAGACTGGTACTTTTTTATTGACCTCGAAAGGATGAAAGGCAAAGTTGACCTGAGCGGGATTTGAACTCAGAGAGCCGAGAGTCGGAACAAATGCCATAAAACACTCTACCAGATGCTCCAACGACTCTGCCAATTTGCCGCCTTGATATTGTATATATATGTTGTATATAAGAGAGAGAGAGGGGGGGGGGCAGAGAGAGAGGGGGGAGAAAGAGGGGGGGAGAGACACAGAGAGAGAGGGGGAGAGAGATAATAAATGCAGAAAAAAAGAAGTAGGAAAAAGTGTGAAAGGTAGTGAGATATTTGCGTCAACAGTTGCTCACCTTGCACATGAACCTCCTCCTCGTTACCCAGGTGCAGGTTACGTCCTTGCATACGCTCCGTCTCTTCGTCATTGAACTTATACCAAGCCTGGCTAGTCCGGTCCTTGATGTGGGCAATATAGTGACCACTGTAAGCACTGATGCCTCGGTGGATGAGGACAGCACTCAAGTCATACACAACAGGTTTAGAGCCATCTGTTACTAATCACCAAATGACATGACGGATCATTGATTTGGAGGAAAGAAGAACAAAGAAAAAAAAACAACAGAAAAATGAGAAAAAAAATTAACAAAGACCTAAAACAGAGGTTTGTTCCTTTCTGACCCCTCATTGGGGTTCCTATTATGTAGTATGTCCTTGTATAGTACAAGAGAATTATATCAAATGTTAGGCAGTGAGTGAATTTCGAAATGAAATAAGAAATAAAAATATCTACTAATATAAAAGACTTGTGTATTTGTCCGTTATGCACTAGAGATTGTTGAGGAAGGAAGGGGTCATTTTTTTTTTTTTCTAAAAGTTACATGCACCTCTTGATCAAGATTGAACCCAAGGCCAGGATCACCACCATCTCTAGGACCTACCGCTAGGCCACAGAGACAACAACTGTGTGTGTACATGTGTATGTGCACATATATGTGTGTGGGTGTATATACCTATACTCTGTCTAAACTTACCTCTAATTTACATGGTTTCTAATTTAAATTTAAACTTTTTAAATTTTAATTTATACTTTTTTCTTAACCCTTTAGCATTTAAACTAGCTATATCTGGCCAGAATTCTCTCACCTTTTTCTGTTCAAACCGGTCGTAACCAGTTGCTCATACTTGTTCTCAAAATAAATATCAAAATCTCATAGATTCGATATTATGTGAGGTAATGCCTTTACTGTGAAAATACATTAGTATATATAGAGTAATGTAAATGTTATGAGAGATATTATGTGAGGTAAAGCCTTTACTGTGAAAATACATTAGTATATATAGAGTAATGTAAATGTTATGAGAGATATTATGTGAGGTAAAGCCTTTACTGTGAAAATACATTAGTATATATAGAGTAATGTAAATGTTAGAGATATTATGTGAGGTAAAGCCTTTACTGTGAAAATACATTAGTATATATAGAGTAATGTAAATGTTAGAGATATTATGTGAGGTAAAGCCTTTACTGTGAAAATACATTAGTATATATAGAGTAATGTAAATGTTAGAGATATTATGTGAGGTAATGCCTTTACTGTGAAAATACAATAGTATATATAGAGTAATGTAAATGGTATGTGAGATATTATGTGAGGTAAAGCCTTTACTGTGAAAATACATTAGTATATATAGAGTAATGTAAATGTTATGAGAGATATTATGTGAGGTAAAGCCTTTACTGTGAAAATATAATAGTATATATAGAGTAATGTAAATGTTATGTGAGATATTATGTGAGGTAAAGCCTTTACTGTGAAAATACAATAGTATATATAGAGTAATGTAAATATTATGTGAGATATTATGTGAGGTAAAGCATTTACTGTGAAAATACAATAGTATATATAGAATAATGTAAATGTTATGTGAGATATTATGTGAGGTAAAGCCTTTACTGTGAAAATACATTAGTATATATAGAGTAATGTAAATGCTAAAGGGTTAAGGTAGTTAGTATGTAATCTAGTCTTCATAATTCCTTTTTGTTCATTTATTTAACACCCAACTTTCATTATATTTTTAAACGCTTTATATATTCTTGTTGGATGTTTTAGAATTCTATAACCCGAGCTCCTTATCTACAGTAACGTGATATTCTTCACCGTTACACTTTGCTGGATTAGGCTAGAGTATCTTCACGCAGTACTAAGCCCCCGCTCCAGTCGCTATGGTCAGTGCAGCTACCTTCAGCATAGTAGTATCTATAAAAACAGGATGTGTGTCCCCATTATACTAGCCCAACAAACCTACGATGCTTTGCATTCAACAGCTAGTCATTTGGGGATCGTCTGCGACAACAATAACACCTAGATTGCAGGCCATCCCCGAATCAAATATTTTTTCTATTTGTGTATGCTGTAATCCCTTTATTGATCAACTAATTATGCAATAGACACCTGATGATGTCACTAGAATCTTACGTAACCAGGCAATTGAAATATAGTATTTTTGCAACAAAACATTAAAGGAACATAACCAGTCCGGTCCCCTGTTTTAATCAAACCAATATTTAACTATGGTCCTATACCAACCACAGGATTCAACATCAATGTTAGACGAGTTGCGTACGTAGAGTGCTTATCCTACTATTACATCATGATTAACTAAACAGAATGACCAGTTCTATCCAGAGGTGAACCACTAAACATAAATATATTTTATATATATATATATATATATATATATATATATATATATATGATAGGGAGCAGCATCTGTTAGGGCAAGACGTGTTTTCTTGGGCTCTGCTAGAGTCAGCAGCAACACACAACCACGTGTTGCTACACACACACAAGAGGAAAGAGAAAATTTAAAATTTATGAGACCAATAGAGATATGTACATTTATATATTTATATCTAGATATTGCTATTATCATTTACAGTCCCTCTGTGTTTAATGTATGTTCATTAGTATATGTGTTGTTATTTCTGCTTGCATTTTGCATATATCTATATATATGCTTGCGTGGACCCCTCTCAAAAATTCGTTGGATTTTCTAATTGGATACCCTAACACTGGATACCAACACTGAATACACCTGAACTTCTACCAGGAAATCTTTCGTTGTCATTTCTGCTTGCATTTTACATATATAGATATATATATCAATGGTTGCGTGGACCCCTCTTAAAGATTCGTTGGATTTTCTAATTGGATACCCCGAAACTGGATACCAATTACTGAATACACCTGAACTTCTACCAGGAAATCTTTCATATCAGTGAAAATTTTCTTTTCTTTGCTTCATATATATATATTATATATACTTGTCCGCCATTGCAAAAGGCCATCAATTCAAAATTTTGAAGAGAGAGGAAAAGAGAGAAGGGATCTATGAACTTGTAACATCTCACTGACCCCCCCCCCCCCCCGTCACCACACTAACAATAACGCCTACACTCGTTCTCCACCATCACCACATTACTCTAAGGTCGCTGTCCTGTCCCCTGTTGACATACTGCTGACTCTCTTTTGATGTATGTATGTGTATATACATATGTGTATGTGTGTGTATATGTATATCTCAGTGGATTCGACCAGATTTCAACACAGCAACAACTACAACAACAACAGCAGCAACACCAACAACAACAACAACAACAGCAACAACACCATCGTCTGTGTTGAATGTGTGTGTATGTATTTGTATATATGCGACAGCAATAACAGCATCAACACCATTGTCTGCAGCAACAGCAGCAGTGAAATGAAGGACAACAACAACAGTAACAACTACAATAACAACTACAGCACCAACAACTGCCACCACCATCACTGACCATCCACCACCACCACGCTGATACCATCCACCACCACCACACTGACACCATCCACCACCGCCATTACCAGCGTAAACAAACAATTATTATTGTTATTGTTATTATATACAAGCCGAACTGGACTGGGAAAGGTCAACAGTTGACATGATAGTGATTTTGACGATTTTGATTTTGACTTTGATTTTGATTTTGTATCAGTACTGTCGGTAATATATGTATATATATATATGTTTGTGAGTGGTGTGCGTGATTGTATGCATGAATGAGTGTTGGTATGTGTGGTTGTGGTTTGTATGCATGAGTATTAGTGTGTGAGTCGTGTCAATAAGTTTCCTTTTTTTTTTTTTTTTTTTTTTTTTTTTAATGACCATGCTGTAAAATGGAGGGGTAGAGAGGGCCCTTGAGTCTAGTAAGACATCCTCTCTAGTGCTGGTGGCACAAATAAAAGCACCCAGTCCATGCTGTAAAGTGGCGCTGGTGTTAGGAAGGGCATCCAACCAGTGTATCAATGCCAAAAAGCTTATCAGCACAGCAACAAAACAGCATAGAAAAATATGAAGACGTCGCATCTCAGAGTTGCAACACTTAATGTTGGCACTCTCAGAGGTAGGTCTGCTGAAATAGCGGAGATGCTGGAGAGAAGGCAGGTGGATGTGTGCTGCGTGCAAGAGGTGAGATGGAGGGGTGCCTCTGCGAGACTAGTCGTAGGCAAGCGTCTTAGCTATAAGCTATTCTGGGTAGGTAAGGATGATGGGTTAGGGGGAGTAGGCATTTTCCTGGCTGAGAAATGGATCAATAAGACAATAGAGGTAGTTCGAGTTAGTAATCGAATAATTAAGCTTAGATTAGTTGTAGGTAGGAGACTACTGACAATCATCTCGGTCTATGCTCCCCAAGCAGGCCTAGGCAAAGATGAGAAAGACTGCTTTTATGAGCAACTTTTGCAAACAACCACAATGACAGAGGACAGAGACATCGTTATGCTAGCAGGAGACTTCAATGGTCATGTTGGACAGCTCCAGGATGGTTACACTGGGGTACATGGTGGGCACGGTTACGGTTCAAGAAATGAAGAAGGAGTGAGACTTCTTGAATTTTGTGATGCAAGTACATTGACTATTTGCAACACAAACTTCCAGAAACCTGCCAATCACCTAATAACCTACAAATCTGGTGAGCACATAAGCCAGATTGACTTCCTGCTAGTTAGGCAGCGGGACAGGCAGATAGTGTCTAATACCAAGGCATACCCTGGGGAAGAATGTACCCCACAGCATAGGTTAGTTGTTAGTGATATCTCAGTAAGCAAGAGATGGAATGAGACATATAGGAAGGTGTGGAGAAGAAAGGTCTGGAAGCTAAAAGACCTTTCACTAAAATTCAAATTTAGGAAAGCCCTTCAAGATGTATATGACGAAAAAGAAGACGATTTAGAGACGTATGACATAGATAATAACTGGAAGTTCTTACGTGACAACTTGCTGAAGGCTACTGATGAAACCTGTGGCTGGAGCAGAGCTCCAACCAGACAGAGAGTGACCTGGTGGTGGAACAGCAGTGTAGATAAGGCTATTAGAGACAAAAGACTAGCATGGAAGGCTTGGAATAAGGGTGGGAGTAGGGAAGAATATACAGCCACTAAGAGAGAAGCTAGACGTCAGGTGTACTTAGCACGCAGGGAGGCAGAGAGTAGGAGGTTTGCCAATGTTCTGCGACGGGAAGATCAGAGGCGTGCGGTGTTCCACATTGCAAGGCAGTGTGTCAATGCAAATCAGGATGTTGTTGGTGATAAATGTGTCCGGGATGATGCCGGTGTACTTAGTGTCACGAATGACCAGAAAAAGGAGGCCTGGAAATGTCATTATGAGAGACTGATGAATGTGGAGAACGAATGGGAGAGAGAGAAATTACCCTTGGTAGATCCGACAGAGGGACCAGCTATTGAGATTGACGAATATAGGGTCCAAGAGGCGATTAGGGAAATGAAAAATGGTAAGGCGGCCGGACCATCGGGAATAGTTGCTGAGATGCTGAAGGCATCAGGGGACGTAGGCACTAAACTGGTTGCACGCATAATCAATCAGGCTATATATGGTGGTGTCATACCCAAAGACTGGTGCAGCAGTATTCTCATAAATTGCTACAAAGGTAAAGGGGATGCTTTGGAGAGGAGCAATTATAGGGGTATAAAACTGATAGATCAGGTTATGAAAGTGGCAGAAAGGATTCTAGCACAACTAATTAGAGAAAGGGTCAAACTAGATGAGATGCAGTTTGGTTTTGTGCCTGGGAAGAGTACAACAGATGCCCTCTTCTTGGTGAGACAAATGCAAGAGAGGTTCTTAGAGAAGAATAAGCCACTATACTTAGCCTTTGTTGACCTAGAGAAGGCCTTTGATAGGGTACCCCGATCTGTCATCTAGTGGTCCCTAAGGAAGCTGGGTGTTGAGGAATGGCTTGTAAGGACAGTGCAAACTTTGTACAGAGGTACTCTCAGTAAAGTCAGGGTAGGAATGGAGTTTAGTGAGGAATTCCAGATACAAGTAGGAGTACATCAGGGTTCGGTCCTCAGCCCGCTCTTGTTCATTATAGTCCTCCAAGCCATAACAGAGGAGTTTAAGACTGGCTGTCCATGGGAACTTCTCTATGCTGACGATCTGGCCTATGCTGACGATCTGGCTCTTATGGCAGAATCAGTAGAGGAGCTAGAGAATAAATTCCGGCTATGGAAACAGCAGTTGGAAGCAAGAGGACTGAGAGTAAATCTAGCTAAGACAAAAGTGTTGATGAGTAGAAAAGAGGACAAAACCCTGATTCCGTCAGGGAAATGGCCATGTTCGATATGCAGAAAAGGAACTGGCATAAATTCTATAAAATGCACACAATGTAGGTCCTGGGTACACAAGAGATGTAGCGGGATAGCAGGCAAACTAACAGGTAGGGAGAAATATGTATGCAGTAGATGTACAGGGAAATTAGACAGTAGAAGTCGCACTGATAGACACATTTTTCAAATGCGAGAGGGCGCTATAGAAGTGGTGGATAGCTTCCGGTACCTAGGAGATCAGATTAGCATGGGAGGAGGGTGTTCCGAGGCCATAGTATCTAGAATAAGGACGGGTTGGAAGAAGTTTAGGGAGCTGCTTCCTCTGTTGACGAAGAAGGGTTTCTCCCTGCGTACGAAAGGCCGGTTGTATGATGCCTGTGTGAGGAGCGCGATGCTGCATGGTAGTGAGACATGGGCAGCTACCGCAGAAGATATGCGACGGCTGGAGAGAAATGAGGCAAGCATGCTCCGTTGGATGTGCAGTGTAAATGTGCGTGAACGACCCAGCATAAATGTGTTGAGAGAGAAACTGTGTCTGAGAGGGATAGAATGTAGTGTACGGGAGAGGAGACTGAGGTGGTATGGACATGTGATGCGCATGGAGGATGACCGATGGGTGAAGAAGTGCCAGGAAATGCCAGTTGAAGGAAGACGTGGTAGAGGTAGACCACGAAAAACATGGGCGGAGGTGGTGAGAACAGACCTCAGATCATTGAAGCTCACGGTGGAGATGACGAGGGACCGTGACGAGTGGAGAGATGCTGTGCTGAATAAGACCCGTCCCACCCTTGCAAGCAGGGAAAAGCGGACGTAAAATGATGATGATGATGATGAATGATGATGATATATATAAATATATAGCATCATTTCATTTTATGTCCGCTTTTCCCTGCTTGCAAGGGTTGGACAGGAACTGATGCTGGCTTGATGCTGAATGCCCTTCCTAACACCAACCACATTTACAGTGAGTGTTGGGTGTTTTTTTGCCGTGGCACCTCCACGACCACTTTGCAGTGGAATTATATGGACCCCAGTCCCTATCATCTCATTTCTACAGCTGAGTAAACTGGAGCAATGTGAAATAAAGTGTCTTGCTCAAGGAAACAACACATCACCCGGTCTGAAAATTGAATTCACATATATATATATATATATATATATATAATCAACACATCTCAGGGCTGCTACACTTAATGGTTTGGTTTGCTGTACTGTAGTGCAGTGTGATGTCGTGCAATGTGGTGTGGTGTGGTGTGGCGCAGCGCAATGTAGTGTAGAGTGGTGCAATGTGGTGTAGTATGGTGTGATACAATGTGGTGTAGTATGGTGTGATACAATGTAGTGTAGAGTGGTGTAGTGTGGTGTGGTATGGTGTGATACAAATGTTGTGTTCTACACTGTGATAAAAGATGAAAGCAAGAGATTACTCCTACCAGAATCTTTCAAATACTCCGTCATATCCAGCACCTCGGGGAATTGGATGTAATTATTCAGTTTCTTCTTCTGTCCATTTTGTCTGAATAATAAACACATATGCCTAAATATAGAGTCACATTTCGTTTGTGTCGATGAAGCAAGGAAATTTCTATCAGACTGAAACTAAAGTTCTCTATCACCTCCCCCCCACCCCCACCTCAATCTTCCTCCACACACTGCCACTCTCATAATCAGTTACGTTACCTGTGGCCAGGTATCAGTGGGGTTTCAAACCCAGTACAGATAGTCACAGCCCACCTCACACTGCCACTCTCATAATCAGTTGTGGTCCCTAACTGCCCCTCATACTACAATGCTAAGCTGTTCATTTTAAAGTGTTTATCATCATCATCATCATTCAATGTCTCTTTTCTCTGCTAGCATGGGTTGGATGGGTCATTGTAGACCAAGTTAGTACTCAATTGGAGTTTGGTATCAAAAGGATTAAGTTGATGCTTGGAACATAACTTAACAAAGGTTATTAAATTATTAATAATTTCTACTTTTGGAACAAGGCCAGCAATTATTCCAGTGTATTACTGGTACTTTATTTTATCGACCCCGTAAGGATGAAAGGCAAAGTTAACCTCGGCGGGATTAGAACTCAGAATGGAAAGGGCCGTAACTCTTTGTATCAAAGCATCAAGGTTTTTAGATAAATATAAACACTTTAACCCTTTCGTTCCCAACCCGGCCAAAACCAACTCTGGTTCTATGAAATAAAACCACCCGTTTTAAAGTTTTCCAATTTAAATTAAAATCTTCCAACATAAATTTTTATAATATCCTTACATTAAGTAACTATCTTAGTAATGAAGTAATTAATAATTTTAGTAAATTCCTCAAAATTCTTCATCAGTTAATTGAAATAGATTCTATGTCATTAGGTCATGAATGGGTTAAAACATTTTTAGATTTTTTAATTATATTAAGGATTACTCTTCTAGCAATAAAGATTTAGTCAGGTTCATCCCTTTCAGTGTTGAAATAAACTTTATCAAGAGTTAGAGTCCAGCCAGTATAGCCCTCTAGATCAATAGATGACACAAGAGTTAGACTCCTGCCAGTATAGCCCTCTAGATCAATAGATGACACAAGAGTTAGACTCCTGCCAGTATAGCCCTCGAGATCAATAGATCACACAAGAGTTAGACTCCTGCCAGTATAGCCCTCTAGATCAATAGATGACACAAGAGTTAGACTCCTACCAGTATAGCCCTCGAGATCAATAGATCACACAAGAGTTAGACTCCTGCCAGTATAGCCCTCTAGATCAATAGATGACACAAGAGTTAGACTCCTACCAGTATAGCCCTCTAGATCAATAGTTCACACAAGAGTTAGACTCCTGCCAGTATAGCCCTCTAGATCACTAGATGACACAAGAGTTAGACTCCTGCCAGTATAGCCCTCTAGATCAATAGATGACACAAGAGTTAGACTCCTACCAGTATAGCCCTCTAGATCAATAGTTCACACAAGAGTTAGACTCCTGCCAGTATAGCCCTCTAGATCAATAGATGACACAAGAGTTAGACTCCTACCAGTATAGCCCTCGAGATCAATAGATCACACAAGAGTTAGACTCCTGCCAGTATAGCCCTCGAGATCAATAGATGACACAAGAGTTAGACTCCTGCCAGTATAGCCCTCTAGATCAATAGATGACACAAGAGTTAGACTCCTACCAGTATAGCCCTCTAGATCAATAGATGACACAAGAGTTAGACTCCTACCAGTATAGCCCTCTAGATCAATAGATGACACAAGAGTTAGACTCCTACCAGTATAGCCCTCTAGATCAATAGATCACACAAGAGTTAGACTCCTACCAGTATAGCCCTCTAGATCAATAGATGACACAAGAGTTAGACTCCTACCAGTATAGCCCTCTAGATCAATAGATGACACAAGAGTTAGACTCCTACCAGTATAGCCCTCTAGATCAATAGATCACACAAGAGTTAGACTCCTGCCAGTATAGCCCTCTAGATCAATAGAGGACACAAGAGTTAGACTCCTACCAGTATAGCCCTCTAGATCAATAGATGACACAAGAGTTAGACTCCTACCAGTATAGCCCTCTAGATCAATAGATGACACAAGAGTTAGACTCCTACCAGTATAGCCCTCTAGATCAATAGATGACACAAGAGTTAGACTCCTACCAGTATAGCCCTCTAGATCAATAGATCACACAAGAGTTAGACTCCTGCCAGTATAGCCCTCTAGATCAATAGAGGACACAAGAGTTAGACTCCTACCAGTATAGCCCTCTAGATCAATAGATCACACAAGAGTTAGACTCCTGCCAGTATAGCCCTCTAGATCAATAGATGACACAAGAGTTAGACTCCTGCCAGTATAGCCCTCTAGATCAATAGATCACACAAGAGTTAGACTCCTACCAGTATAGCCCTCTAGATCAATAGATCACACAAGAGTTAGACTCCTGCCAGTATAGCCCTCTAGATCAATAGATGACACAAGAGTTAGACTCCTACCAGTATAGCCCTCTAGATCAATTGATGACACAAGAGTTAGACTCCTACCAGTATAGCCCTCTAGATCAATAGATGACACAAGAGTTAGACTCCTACCAGTATAGCCCTCTAGATCAATAGATCACACAAGAGTTAGACTCCTGCCAGTATAGCCCTCTAGATCAATAGATGACACAAGAGTTAGACTCCTACCAGTATAGCCTTCGAGATCAATAGATGACACAAGAGTTAGACTCCTGCCAGTATAGCCCTCTAGATCAATAGATGACACAAGAGTTAGACTCCTACCAGTATAGCCCTCTAGATCAATAGATGACACAAGAGTTAGACTCCTACCAGTATAGCCCTCTAGATCAATAGATGACACAAGAGTTAGACTCCTACCAGTATAGCCCTCTAGATCAATAGATCACACAAGAGTTAGACTCCTACCAGAATAGCCCTCGAGATCAATAGATCACACAAGAGTTAGGCTCCTACCAGTATAGCCCTCGAGATCAATAGATCACACAAGAGTTAGACTCCTGCCAGTATAGCCCTCGAGATCAATAGATCACACAAGAGTTAGACTCCTACCAGTATAGCCCTCGAGATCAATAGATCACACAAGAGTTAGACTCCTGCCAGTATAGCCCTCTAGATCAATAGATGACACAAGAGTTAGACTCCTACCAGTATAGCCCTCTAGATCAATAGATGACACAAGAGTTAGACTCCTACCAGTATAGCCCTCTAGATCAATAGATCACACAAGAGTTAGACTCCTGCCAGTATAGCTCTCGAGATCAATAGATCACACAAGAGTTAGGCTCCTACCAGTATAGCCCTCGAGATCAATAGATCACACAAGAGTTAGACTCCTGCCAGTATAGCCCTCGAGATCAATAGATCACACAAGAGTTAGACTCCTGCCAGTATAGCCCTCTAGATCAATAGATCACACAGGAGTTAGACTCCTACCAGAATAGCCCTCGAGATCAATAGATCACACAAGAGTTAGACTCCTACCAGAATAGCCCTCTAGATCAATAGATCACACACGAGTTAGACTCCTACCAGAATAGCCCTCGAGATCAATAGATCACACAAGCCACACCACCACAATAACATACGTTAACCCTTTAGCATTTAAACCAGTCGTATCCGGCCATAATTCTCTCACCTCTTTCTGTTCAAACCGGCTTTAACCGGCCACTCATATTGATGTTAAAGTATTGTTCTCAAAATAAATAACATAAAAATCTCATAGATTTGATATTATGTGAGATAAAGCCTTTACTACAATATAACAGTAAATATAGAGTAATGTAAATGCTAAAGGGTTAATCATGCGTACAAGTATATTTTACACAATATTGGATGGTCATTGATTCTCATGAAATCTTCTGTTCTTTGGTGGGTTTTGTTTTTCATTCCTCTCAGTGTCCAAAAATCATTCTCCTTACCAAGCAGTTAGAGTGGGGGTTGCCAGTTTAGTTGCCAACAACTCAACCATGTAACAAGCTGTACTGGTTTATATGTTACTAGTAGTGCTTGAGAGCGACCTGACAGAAATATGGTAACAAAAGTTATCTAAATATTTCCCATCATAATTCCATGTTGGGTTATGTTCCAAACACCAGCTTAACAACGAGAAAGTTAGTTATACAGTGAAATTCCATTATAACGAAATTCACAGGGTATAAAAAAAATTTGTTGTAATAAAAAATTCTTTAACATGATTGACCAAAACAAATTGAGCATTTGTTATTACCTCAGGAATTGAAAACAATTTCGTTATACTGAAAAATTCGTTATAATGGAATTTTACCTGTATTAATAAATCCTTCCAAATACTTATTAACCCTTTAGTGTTCAAACCGGCCAAAAGCAGCCAGAATTCTCTACCTCTTTCTGTTGAAACTGGTTGTAACTGGTTGCTCAAACTGATGTTAAGGTATTGTTCTCAAAATCTCATAAATTCGATGTTATGTAAGATAATTATGTGAGGTAAAGCCTTTACCATGAAAATATAATAGTATATATAGAGTAATGTGAATGCTAAAGGGTTAAATATTTTCAAAATGACATAAAAATCATAAGCACTGTTTGTTTATTTTATTAGAAATATGGTAATGAAAGGGTTAAAAGCTGTGCAGAACAGGCTAAAGGAGGTACATACTTGTCGAAAACAAACCGGAGCAACTGTAGATTGAGAACTGGAGGTAACTTTTGTAGCTGGATCGTACGAATGGCATTCTGTTTGGTCTTACAATGAGAACACATATACTTATTATCACCTTCTAGTTTCTCTTCCTGCCAGGAACCAATAACAAAACAAACAATAACAATCATCATCATCATCATCATCATCATCATCATCAAAACCACCACCATCAATATTAGTTATTGTACAACTGATTAGGGACCGAATTAACCTTGATGAAATGCAGTTTGGATTTGTACCAGGTAAAAGTAGCAGGTATGCTCACTTACTTGTGAGGCAACTGCAGGAGAATTACCTAGCAAAAAGTAAACCCCTCTACTTTGCTTTTGTTGACTTGGAGAAAGCCTTTGACAGAGTCCCCTGTTCCATTATCTGGTGGGCTTTTAGAAAACTAGGAGTAGAGGAGTGGTTTGTAATTCGGTCCCTGTCAGCTGTGCAATAACTCATATGGGTCTGAATTCAATGTCTAACAATTCTTTCTAAAACTGGCACAAGGCCAGCAATTTGGAGCACAGGGTGGGAGAACAGTCGATTAAACCTACCCCAGTGTGTTACTGGTACTTTATTTTATCCAGAAGGATGAAAGGCCATATTAACCACAGTGGGATTCAAATCCCACTGTGGTTAAGAAAGTCATAACTATTGTATATACTCAAACATAAGCAGACCCCTACTATTTCATGTCTGAGAAATGGGTAAAAATACAAACCTTATTAATGTAGAATTTGAAATTAGTGAAACTCTTAAAAATATTTGTTTCTACTTTAGGCACAAGGCCAGCAATTACCCAGTTCATTACTGGTACTTTATTTTATCGACCCTGTAAGGATGAAAGGCAAAGTCAACCTCGGCGGGATTTGAACTCAGATCGTAAAGGGACGTAACTATGCTGGAAAGCATGGCGTCCGATCCTCTACCGATACTGCCAATCCTTAAAAATATTGACACTAAATATAAGCTGACCTCGTCTCTAACATCGATTTTTTCGTCACATCTTCCTCAGCTTATATCTGGGTATATATGGTATAGTCAGGTGCATGCGTATGAAGGATGACAGCTGCATAAAAAGGTGCAGAGTTCTCAAAGTTGATGGGAGCCTTGGAGCCGGGGGGACCCAGAAAGACTTGGGATGAGGTGATAAAAGCTGACCATGCCCAGTTGCACTTCTCAAAGTCGATGACACAGGACCAAGATCTCTGGCATTACGCAGCGATACAGAAAACCCGACTTCCCACGAGCACAAGCTGAAACATATGTACAGTATGCACCACGCTACGAAGTATACATCTAGTGAAGCCCCCAAACCAAGACAGAATCAGTTCTGTATAAGCAAGGCATTGCCCACAACAGGACAACCCATCTAACTCATGCTAGTGTGGAAGAATGGACGTAAAATGGTGATGATGATGATGATGATGATGATACAGTAAATACCACAAAGCATTTTGTCTGATGTTTTAACCCTTTAGCATTTAAACCTGCCATACCCAGCCAGAATTCTTTTTTTGTTCAAACCGGCTCTAACTGGCCACCCATACTTATACTAAGGTATTGTTCTCAAAATAAATAATATCAAAATCTCATTGATTCAATTTTATGTGGGATATTATGTGAGATAAAGCCTTTACAACAAAAATACAATAGTATCATCATCATTTCATTTTACGTCCACTTTTCCCTGCTTGCAAGGGTACGACGGTAACTGATTCTGGCTTGATTTCTACAGCTGGATGCCCTTCCTAACACCAACCTCATTTACAGTGAGTGCTGGGTGCTTTTTTTGCCGTGGCACCTTCACGACCACTTTGCAGTGGAATGATAGGGACCCCATCCCATTTCTACAGCTGAGTAAACTGGAGCAATGTGAAATAAAGTGCCTTGCTCAAGGAAACAGCACATCACCCAGTCTGAGGATTGAACTCACAACCTTTCGATTGCAAGGCCAATGATCTAACCACTAAGCCATGTGCCTCCAGTATATATAGAGTAATGTAAATGTTATGTGAGATATTATGTGAGGTAAAGCCTTTACCATGAAAATACAATAGTATATATAGAGTAATGTAAATGTTATATGAGATATTATGTGAGGTAAAGCCTTTACTGTGAAAATACAATAGTATATATATAGAGTAATGTAAATGTTATGTGAGATATTATGTGAGGTAAAGCCTTTACCGTGAAAATACAATAGTATATATAGAGTAATGTAAATGTTATGTGAGATATTATGTGAGGTAAAGCCTTTGCTGTGAAAATACAATAGTATATATAGAGTAATGTAAATGTTATGTGAGATATTATGTGAGGTAAAGCCTTTACTGTGAAAATACAATAGTATATATAGAGTAATGTAAATGTTATGTGAGATATTATGTGAGGTAAAGCCTTTACTGTGAAAATACAATAGTATATATAGAGTAATGTAAATGTTATGTGAGATATTATGTGAGGTAAAGCCTTTACTGTGAAAATACAATAGTATATATAGAGTAATGTAAATGTTATGTGAGATATTATGTGAGGTAAAGCCTTTACTGTGGAAATACATTAGTATATATAGAGTAATGTAAATGTTGTGTGAGATATTATGTGAGGTAAAGCCTTTACTGTGAAAATACAATAGTATATATAGAGTAATGTGAGATATTATGTGAGGTAATGCCTTTACTGTGAAAATACAATAGTATATATAGAGTAATGTAAATGTTATGTGAGATATTATGTGAGGTAAAGCCTTTACCGTGAAAATACAATAGTATATATAGAGTAATGTAAATGTTATGCGAGATATTATGTGAGGTAAAGCCTTTACTGTGAAAATACAATAGTAAATATAGAGTAATGTAAATGTTATGTGAGATATTATGTGAGGTAAAACCTTTACTGTGAAAATACAACAGTATATATAGAGTAATGTAAATGTTATGTGAGATATGTGAGGTAAAGCCTTTACTGTGAAAATACAATAGTATATATAGAGTAATGTAAATGTTATGTGAGATATTATGTGAGGTAAAGCCTTTACTGTGAAAATACAATAGTAAATATAGAGTAATGTAAATGTTATGTGAGATATTATGTGAGGTAAAACCTTTACTGTGAAAATACAATAGTATATATAGAGTAATGTAAATGTTATGTGAGATATTATGTGAGGTAAAACCTTTACTGTGAAAATACAATAGTATATATAGAGTAATGTAAATGTTATGTGAGATATTATGTGAGGTAAAACCTTTACTGTGAAAATACAATAGTATATATAGAGTAATGTAAATGTTATGTGAGATATTATGTGCGGTAAAACCTTTACTGTGAAAATACAACAGTATATATAGAGTAATGTAAATGTTATGCGAGATATGTGAGGTAAAGCCTTTACTGTGAAAATACAATAGTATATATAGAGTAATGTAAATGTTATGTGAGATATTATGTGAGGTAAAACCTTTACTGTGAAAATACAATAGTATATATAGAGTAATGTAAATGTTATGTGAGATATTATGTGAAGTAAAGCCTTTACTGTGAAAATACAATAGTAAATATAGAGTAATGTAAATGTTATGTGAGATATTATGTGAGGTAAAACCTTTACTGTGAAAATACAATAGTATATATAGAGTAATGTAAATGTTAAAGGGTTAATGACTGCCAATGAGCCAGCTATGAATAATAATTTCCAAGATAAGCCCAAGGTCAGAAGTACTCACCTGTAAAAACTCAGCCAAGCAGTCATGCAGGGTTTTGCTGCCTCGGATGTTAAGGTCCAGCTCATAGAACTTGGAAGGGGTTTTAGACTTGCCAACACACTGGCTACAGCTGAAACAGATAAATAGTAGTAATAGTAGTGGTGGTGGTGGTAGTAGTGGTGATAGTAGTAGAGGTAGTGGTGGTGGCGGTAGTAGTAGTAGTAGTAGTAGTAGTTGGGTGGTGGTAGTGGTAGTTGGGTGATGGTGGTGATGGTAGTAGTAGTAGTGGTGGTACATCTAGACCACCCCCATAGCCATCAACCTCATACCACCACAACATTCAGTGATCACTGCCATCGCCACCACAACCATCTACACTACCACCGTCACCAGTCATCTACACCACCACAAGAGTCAATCATCACCACCAGCACCACAATTGCACAAGGTCAGCTTTTATCGCCTCGTCCCAGGTATTCCTACTTCATAGCTTCCATCAATTTTGATCACCCTATACAGCTGTCATCTTTCATACATATCACATGACCATACCAACGTCATCTTCTCTCAAGTAAACTGCATCTGATCCCTCTTATTCCTAATTTCTCTCTTAGTTCATTTATGCTTTGCTGTTCATGTATATTACTATTACACATCCATCGGAGCATGCATGCTTCATTTCTTTTCAGTCTTCGTAGGACCTCCGCACACAGTGCCCAGGTCTCATACCATGCAATATTACTGTTCACGGCTTAGCTTGCAATCGAAAGGTTGTGAGTTCAATTCTCAGACCGGATGATGTGTTGTTTCCTTGAGCAAGATACTTTATTTCACATAGCTCCAGTTTACTCAGCTGTAGAAATGAGATGATAGGGACTGGGGTCGCTATCATTCCACTGCAAAGTGGACGTTAAGGTGCCACGGCAAAAAAAGCACCCAGCACTCACTGTAAATGAGGTTGGTGTTAGGAAGGGCATCCAGCTGTAGAAATCAAGCCTGAATCAGTTCCCGTCCCACCCTTGCAAGCAGGGAAAAGCGAACGTAAAATGATGATGATACATGCATCATACAATCTACCCTTCATTGTAAGGGGAAAACCTTTTGTAGCTAATAGCGATAGTAGCTCCCTGAACTTTCTCCATCCAATTCTTACTCTGGCTACTGTACTTTCGGAACACCTTCCACCACTACTGATTTCATCACCCAGGTAACGGAAAGTGTCGACTATTTCTATAGAACCATCTGGGCAATAGAAAGAGCTAGTATCCTGTGGGCACTTGCTGCTTACTGCACCTGTGCATCGGCCACATATAAAGTCTACGTTCTTAGATAGCTTACCTGTGATTCCACTACATCTTTTATGTACCCATAGTTTGCATTTGGGACATAAATGGAATTTCTGCCTACTCCTTTCCTACACACTGACTATAGAACCGTCTGGGCCATTGAAGGAGCTAGTATCCTGTGGACACTTGCTTCTCACTGTGCATCGGCCACATATAAAGTCTACGTTCTTTGATAGCCTACCTGTGATCCCACTACATTTTTTATGTAACCCATAGCTTGCATGTGGGACATAGAATTGAATTTCTACCTACTCCTTTCTTACACACCGAGCATGGCCATTTTGGAAATCTGGCACTTGCTACTTACTGCACCTGAGCTTCGACCACCACCACCACCACCACCACATCATCAGTCAGTGCCCCACCACCACCACCTACCACCACCACCACCAGTCAACCAGTAGAAACACTCACCATGTAATATAAACATACTCGCCAGAGAATTGTTCCTCTATAACATTGTTGATGTTAGGATTGTCACTCTGCATCAATGTTTCTCCCAGAAGGGAGAGGAACAGCTTGGAGAACTCTTGGGCATCCTGAAGAGACACACAGACAGAGTATATAGTATTGGGGGGACACACAGACAGAGTATATAGTGTTGGGGGACACACAGGCAGAGTATATAGTGTTGGGGGACACACAGACAAAGTATATAGTGTTGGGGGACACACAGACAGAGTATATAGTGTTGGGGGGACACACAGGCAGAGTATATAGTGTTGGGGGACACACAGACAGAGTATATAGTGTTGGGGGGACACACAGACAGAGTATATAGTGTTGGGGGACACAGAGACAGAGTATATAGTGTTGGGGGGGGGACACAGACAGAGTATATAGTGTTGGGGGGGGACACAGACACAGTATATAATGTTGGGGGGACACAGACAGAGTATATAGTGTTGGGGGGGGACACAGACAGAGTATATAGTGTTGGGGGGGGGGGACACAGACAGAGTATATAGTGTTGGGGACACACACAGACAGAGTATATAGAGTTGGGGGACACACAGACAGAGTATATAGAGTTGGGGGACACACAGACAGAGTATATAGAGTTGGGGGACACACAGACAGAGTATATAGTGTTGGGAGACACACAGACAAAGTATATAGTGTTGGAGGACACACAGACAGAGTATATAGTGTTGGGGGACACACAGACAGAGTATATAGTGTTGGGGGACACAGAGACAGAGTATATAGTGTTGGAGGACACAGAGACACAGTATATAGTGTTGGAGGACACACAGACAGAGTATATAGTGTTGGGGGACACACAGACAGAGTATATAGTGTTGGAGGACACACAGACAGAGTATATAGTGTTGGAGGACACAGAGACAGAGTATATAGTGTTGGGGACACACAGACACAGTATATTGTGTTGGGGGACACAGACAGAGTATATAGTGTTGGGGACACACACAGACAGAGTATATAGAGTTGGGGGACACACAGACAGAGTATATAGAGTTGGGGGACACACAGACAGAGTATATAGTGTTGGGAGACACACAGACACAGTATATAGTGTTGGAGGACACACAGACAGAGTATATAGTGTTGGGGGACACACAGACAGAGTATATAGTGTTGGGGGACACAGAGACAGAGTATATAGTGTTGGAGGACACAGAGACACAGTATATAGTGTTGGAGGACACACAGACAGAGTATATAGTGTTGGGGGACACACAGACAGAGTATATAGTGTTGGAGGACACACAGACAGAGTATATAGTGTTGGAGGACACAGAGACAGAGTATATAGTGTTGGGGACACACAGACACAGTATATTGTGTTGGGGGACACAGACAGAGTATATAGTGTTGGGGACACACACAGACACAGTATATAGTGTTGGGGGACACAGACAGAGTATATAGTGTTGGGGACACACAGACACAGTATATAGTGTTGGGGGGGGGGACACAGATACAGTATATAGACAGATCAGGGTACCCTATCAAAGGCCTTCTCTAGGTCAACAAAAGCAAGTATAGTGGCTTATTCTTCTCTAAGAACCTCTCTTGTAATTGTCTCACCAAGAAGAGGGCATCTGTTGTACAAAACCAAACTGCATCTCATCTAGTTTGACCTATAGTATTGGGGGAGGGCAGTATGTAGTATGGGGGAGTATATAGTATGGGGAGGGGCAGTTTATAGTATGGGGGGGGGTGAATATTACTGAAAAAATTTTAGTGAAAGTCACATTAGCAGTATTACACACTGGCTCTACCGTGTTACACATTGTCTTCAGTCTTACACACTGGCTCTACCGTGTTACACATTGTCTTAATTCTTACACACTCACTCTACAGTGTTACACACTGGCTCTACAGTGTTACACATTGTCTTCAGTCTTACACACTGGCTCTACCGTGTTACACATTGTCTTAATTCTTACACACCGGCTCTACCGTGTTACACATTGTCTTCAGTCTTACACTCGCTCTACAGTGTTACACATTGTCTTCAGTCTTACACACTGGCTCTACAGTGTTACACATTGTCTTCAGTC
>OZ024761.1:6956816-6996354 GCA_964016885.1 Eledone cirrhosa | reverse complement strand
ACAATATTAAATAAATGGAAACTATATTTATAAAACCATATTTATTTCATTATATATATTTCAGGGATATCATATTAACAATATGCTATGCCTTCCTCAGACAAAATACAATATAAACAGTTTTATAGATAAATAGATTCGACATACCGTAACATCTACTTGCATTTGAATAAAACTGTTTATATTGTATTTTGTCTGAGGAAGGCATAGCATATTGTTAATATGATATCCCTGAAATATATATAATGAAATAAATATGGTTTTATAAATATAGTTTCCATTTATTTAATATTGTATATATATATATATATATATATATATATATATATATATATATGGGGGTTATATCGAATAATAATTGTTTCTACTTTTGCTCGGCGGGATTTGAACTCGGACCATATAGGGACTGTAACTATGCTGGAAAGCATGGCGTCCGACTCTCTACCGATACTGCCAATCCACCGCCCTTCAATTTGTTTGCAAGCACACGGCCTTACTAAGCTATGCTGAGTCTTGATGGCTATCACCATCTATTTGTTCAACAGTAGCATCATTGAACAAATAGATGGTGATAGCCATCAAGACACAGCATAGCTTAGTAAGGCTGTGTGCTTGCAAACAAATCAAATATTATTATTCGATAGAGGCACATGGCTTAGTGGTTAGAGCATTGGCCTTGCAATCGAAAGGTTGTGAGTTCAATTCTCAGACCGAGTGATGTGTTGTTTCCTTGAGCCAGACACTTTATTTCACATTGCTCCAATTTACTCAGCTGTAGAAATGAGATGATAGGGACTGGGGTCCCTATCATTCCACTGCAAAGTGGTCGTGGAGGTGCCACGGCAAAAAAGCACCCAGCACTCACTGTAAATGAGGTTGGTGTTAGGAAGGGCATCCAGCTGTAGAAATCAACCCAGAATCAGTTCCCGTCCCACCCTTGCAAGCAGGGAAAAGCGGACGTGAAATGAAATCAAATGAACCCATCAGCTATGCTACAATTCGAATTCGAATTTTGTTTATATATATATATATATATATATATATATATATATATATATATAAATATATATATATATATATAAATATATATATAGATATATATATATGTCTAATGGTAGCGAAGATGCTTCCATAGGCGGTAAGCCGGTTGAGCACTCTAGGCTGCTATGGAGCAGAGTATTATAGAATGGAAAATGAAAATCAGTGCTGCATCGGAACTCAATTTATTGTGTGTTACAATTGTTTCCCCGGCGGACAGCCTGAGGTGCGATCCGTATGTGGATCTACCTGACTCTAGACTCGCAGATGCCTCAGACACGTCTATTGATTACGGAAATCAATAGACGTGTCCGAGGAATCTTTGAGTCTAGAGTCAGGTAGATCCACACACGGATTGCACCTCAAGCTGTCCGCCGGGGGAAACAATTGTAACACACAATAAATTGAATTCCGATGCAGCACTGATTTTTCGTTTTCCTTTCTATATATGTGTGTGTGTGTGTGTGTGTGTGTGTGTGTGTTTGTATTTAGGGTCTTGAATAATTGTCACCCTCACTAAGTAACTGTCACTCTTATACATACATTGTTGATATTCAGATGAGCTTATATTAAAGTATATAGAATAGTTTTAGACAGATCAGTTAAGTAACAATTGAGACATCTTACCTGTTGCTGAGCAGTGTTGAGACCAAGATGTTTGATAAAGTTACTAGGATCAATATATCTGGGAATAGCAGATGAAACATGTTACTGACAAGTTGAATATAAAGAATTATTGTGTGTGTGTATGAATATATATATGTGTGTGTGTGTGTGTGTGTGTGTGTGTGTGTGTGTGTGTGTGTGTGTGTGTGTGTATGCATGTTTCTATAATAATAATAATGAAATTATTGTGTACAGTGCTCAGGTGCACTACAACTCATCAAAGGTGCATGTATAGTACATAGAATAATGTTCAAATGTCTGGAAAATGAACAGTGTATGAGTCATGATATACATGTGTGCGTGTGTGTGTGTGTGTATGGAGTGGGAATATCAGGTGTAGTGTTGGCGAATCTCAGGAAGCATGGAGGTTTTAAAGGATGCAGTATCTCAACAGCTAACAACTGATGCAGATAATTTGTTCCATGGAGGTTTTAAAGGATGCAGTGTCTCGACAGCTAATAACTGATGCAGGTAGTTTGTTCCATGCTTCGACAACTCTGAATGTGAAAAAATGTTTCCATGTGCTGTTTTCTGACTTTGTAGGCATGCCCAGATGTGTTAAACACATGGAATTCAAAGAGGTACTCAGGGTTGTTGTTGGCAAGATGGTTAATAATTTTGTGGGTGTTTACCAAGTCAATTGCCAGATGTCGGAGCTTTAATATATCGATGCCCAGGGAACCAAGGTGTTCAAAGTATGGTAGATGCCTGATGGCGGGTATTCGCTTGGTTGCACGTCTCTGAATAATTTCCAGGAGGTCAATGTTCTGAGCAAGATAGGGGTTCCAGACTGGTGATGCAAATTCTAAGTGTGGCCACACCATAGCTATATACAGCTATAAATAGATAGCTGGAGAGCGGCTGACAAAGGTCTTGCTGAGTGATGCTAAGACACCCTCAGGCTTCTTGACAATTTTAGAGACGTGCTGACAGTAATGCCCAGGTCATGTTCACAAGAAGACTTCTTGATATTAGGGTTGTGGAGGGAGTATGTGGGGCGCTGGGTTTATACTCCCAAAATGCATGGTGGTACACTTGTCCACAGCCAACTTATGTTGCCAGTCCATAATCCATTGTGTCCAGGTCTGATTGCAGAAAATATCTATAGTGTTCAGGATCTGTCCTTTTTATCTCAAGGTTCAGCTTGATGTCATCTGCATATTTCAGTACTGTGGCACCTATGTCATTAATATATGCCACAAACGAAAGAGGACCAAGAACAGAGCCCTGTGGTACACAAGATGACATCTCATACGGTGAGGAATGCCGTCCTAGAACTGTGACTACCTCTCTTCGACTTCAACCAATTAAAAAGATCATCCTTCACACCCATTGCAGAGAGTTTTGCCATAGGTCTTTTGTGTGGCACAGAATTAAAAGCTTTAGCAAAGTCAAGGTAAACAACATCCACCCATGATCCGCCATTCCTTGGGGTCGTCAGTAACCTGGCTTGTGTGGGGATTGCGAAGAGAACCAACTGGAGAGTGAGGCCTCTGCTTTGAGTGTACATATTTCCAGAACACCTTACTGTCAGGATTGGTTGCCCTGCGTTGTTCAAATTCAAGCACTGCCTTTTTTTGTCACCTGTTTGAGATGGTTGGATGATTTATTTCGCTTTTTCCTATTGATATCTGATTTATGCAGTTTGTACTCACGTTCAGCATTACAACGTTCTTTTCTGGCAAGACAGACTGTTGCAGTCTCCCAAATTGCACTTTTGGGATGTTTTTTCTGCTTATGTGGCACCAATGCTGCACATGCTGTCCATATTAAGTTCAGGATGTTCTGGAGTACAGTGTTGACATCTCCAGAGTCGTAAAATTGAAGCCAGTTTGGACGTTGCAACTCGGTGCAGTAACAATTCCAGTCAAAGTGAGCAGTTTGGAGATGGTTGTGGTTTTTGTTACTGCCCATAAGGGATAGATTGGCAATGATCATAGCATGATCAGAGTCACCTAAAGGTTCCTCAGTAGTAACACTAATAACCATTTCAGGAGTAGTGGTGAAGAGTAGGTCCAAAGTGTTGTCACCTCTTGTTGGGGAAGTGACTACTTGGGACCAGCTCGAGTCCAGCACTAGCTCAAGGAAATCATTTGCACTTTTAATTATTCTGTCATTCACTCTATTTACAGCAATTACCTACCCATTTTTCTGCTAACATAATTCCTACTCCACCCAGCCCATTGTCATTTCCAACCCAGAAAAGTTTATAGCATCGTTTTTTACCCACAATGAATCTAGCAGACCCACCCCTCCACCTAGTCTCTTGAACACAACAAACACCAACTTCCTTACGTTCAAGCATCTCTACAACCTCGTTCAAAGTGCCTACATTCATGGTACCAACTCTGAAGTTTTGGGTTTTGTTGGGTGGGTGGAAGGGATGGGTTGGAGGCGCAGGGAAGGGTGTGGGAGATGGAATTATGTTGGCCATCCGTGTCTGAAATAAAGAAGAGTCCTTGCATTCTCATCCGGCAGCAGGAGGTGAATTTATCTTCATCTTTGACATTGTCATTGAGTGTTCAGACTCTCCAAATTCTGTAGTCCATTTAGCAAACTGAAAAGCAACCAGGTCTAAACTTAAGGAGTAATAGCTGAGGCGGTGGCTTTGCTATAGAGATTGGTAAGAGAAACATGCTACAAACCGCTGATTGGACCAAATAGCAATGGTGGCATGTGGTATGTGAATGGGAAAGTTTACGAGATTATTTTTAGAAAGGCCGGACAGATTTATCCATATTATTGAACTGACATATAACAAATAATAACAGTTATATATATATGTATGTTTCTGTGTGTGTGTATATATATATATGTACGTTTCTGTGTGTGTGTATACATATATATATATATATATATATGTTTCTGTGTATATATATATATATATATATATGTTTCTGTGTGTGTGTATATATATATATGTACGTTTCTGTGTGTATGTATACATATATATATATATATATATATATATATATGTATGAAAATTAGAATTGGTGCTCTGAAATAGAGATATATATATGAATGTATATATAGTGTATTTTGCAATACACTGTATGCTTAATTAAAAGCATTTTGAAGACCATACACTATTGTTTTAAAATAGTGACAATGTCACATATTTAAATTTTCAGCAAACAGGGGAGATAAACTGACAGAGCTCTGTTTCGTACTTTTTGGTACTTATCAAAATTGCAGGAATAGTGAGCTTTGATAAGTACCAAAAAGTACGAAACAGAGCTCTGTCAGTTTATCTCCCCTGTTTGCTGAAAATTTAAATATGTGACATTGTCACTATTTTAAAACAATAGCGTATGGTCTTCAAAATGCTTTTAATTAAGCATACAGTGAATTGCAAAATACACTATATATACATTCATATATATATGTATGTTTCTGTGTGTGTGTATATATATATATATGTTTCTGTGTGTGTGTGTGTGTGAATATATATGCATTGAGAGATCTTACAGATGAAATTGAAATGGTTATTGTGTGTGTGTGTAGATGAGATTGTTGGGTCTATGTATATATGTGTGTGTGTGTGTGTGTGTGTGTGTGTGTGTGTGTGTGTGTGTGTGTGTGTGTGTGTAGATGAGACGGTTGGGTCTATGTATGTATATATATATGTGTGTGTGTGTAGATGAGACGGTTGAGTCTATGTATGTATATATATATGTGTGTGTGTGTAGATGTGATTGCTGGGTCTATGTATATATGTATATATATATGTGTGTGTGTGTGTGATTGTTGGGTCTATGTATGTATATGTGTGTGTGAGTGAGTGTGTGTGTAGATGAGAATGTTATGTCTGTATATATGAGTATGAGTGTGAGCACATGTGTGTGTGTGTGTAGAGAGAGAGAGAGAGAGAGAGAGAGAGAGATATGTGAATGTGCTTGTGATTAAAGTCATGCAACCGACATGACCACTTTAAAGGGTGGACTAGGTGTTCTTTTGTCATGTCACCAACACCAACTTACATAGAAGGGCTTTTGTTGTGTCACCAGCACCAACTTACATAGAAGAGAGGCTTTTGTTGTGTCACCAGGACCAACTTACATAGAAGAGGGGCTTTTGTTGTGTCACCAGGACCAACTTACATAGAAGGGCTTTTGTTGTGTCACCAGCACCAACTTACATAGAAGAGAGGCTTTTGTTGTGTCACCAGCACCAACTTACATAAAAGAGGGGCTTTTGTCATGTCACCAGCACCAACTTACATAGAAGAGGGGCTTTTGTTGTGTCACCAGCACCAACTTACATAGAAGAGGGGCTTTTGTTATGTCACCAACACCAACTTACATAGAAGAGGGGCTTTTGTTGTGTCACCAGCACCAACTTACATAGAAGAGGGGCTTTTGTTGTGTCACCAACACCAACTTATATAGAAGAGGGGCTTTTGTTGTGTCACCAGTACCAACTTACATAGAAGAGGGGCTTTTGTTGTGTCACCAGCACCAGCTTACATAGAAGAGGGGCTTTTGTTGTGTCACCAGCACCAACTTACATAAAAGAGGGGCTTTTGTTATGTCACCAACACCAACTTACATAGAAGAGGGGCTTTTGTTGTGTCACCAGCACCAACTTACATAGAAGGGCTTTTGTTGTGTCACCAGGACCAACTTACATACAAGAAGGGCTTTTGTTGTGTCACCAGCACCAACTTACATAGAAGAGGGGCTTTTGTTGTGTCACCAGCACCAACTTACATAGAAGAGAGGCTTTTGTTGTGTCACCAGCACCAACTTACATAGAAGAGAGGCTTTTGTTGTGTCACCAGGACCAACTTACATAGAAGAGGGGCTTTTGTTGTGTCACCAGGACCAACTTACATAGAAGGGCTTTTGTTGTGTCACCAGCACCAACTTACATAGAAGAGAGGCTTTTGTTGTGTCACCAGCACCAACTTACATAGAAGAGAGGCTTTTGTTGTGTCACCAGGACCAACTTACATAGAAGAGGGGCTTTTGTTGTGTCACCAGGACCAACTTACATAGAAGGGCTTTTGTTGTGTCACCAGCACCAACTTACATAGAAGAGAGGCTTTTGTTGTGTCACCAGCACCAACTTACATAAAAGAGGGGCTTTTGTCATGTCACCAGCACCAACTTACATAGAAGAGGGGCTTTTGTTGTGTCACCAGCACCAACTTACATAGAAGAGGGGCTTTTGTTATGTCACCAACACCAACTTACATAGAAGAGGGGCTTTTGTTGTGTCACCAACACCAACTTACATAGAAGAGGGGCTTTTGTTGTGTCACCAACACCAACTTATATAGAAGAGGGGCTTTTGTTGTGTCACCAGTACCAACTTACATAGAAGAGGGGCTTTTGTTGTGTCACCAGCACCAGCTTACATAGAAGAGGGGCTTTTGTTGTGTCACCAGCACCAACTTACATAAAAGAGGGGCTTTTGTTATGTCACCAACACCAACTTACATAGAAGAGGGGCTTTTGTTGTGTCACCAGCACCAACTTACATAGAAGGGCTTTTGTTGTGTCACCAGGACCAGCTTACATAGAAGAGGGGCTTTTGTTGTGTCACCAGCACCAACTTACATAGAAGAGGGGCTTTTGTTGTGTCACCAGCACCAACTTACATACAAGAAGGGCTTTTGTTGTGTCACCAGCACCAACTTACATAGAAGAGAGGCTTTTGTTATGTCACCAACACCAACTTACATAGAAGAGGGGCTTTTGTTGTGTCACCAGGACCAACTTACATAGAAGAGGAGCTTTTGTTGTGTCACCAGCACCAACTTACATAGAAGAGGGGCTTTTGTTGTGTCACCAGCACCAACTTACATAGAAGAGGAGCTTTTGTTGTGTCACCAGCACCAACTTACATAGAAGAGGGGCTTTTGTTGTGTCACCAGCACCAACTTACATAGAAGAGAGGCTTTCGTTGTGTCACTAGAACCAACTTACATAGAAGAGGGGCTTTTGTTGTGTCACCAGCACCAACTTACATAGAAGAGGGGGTTTTGTTGTGTCACCAGCACCAACTTACATAGAAGAGGGGCTTTTGTCATGTCACCAGCACCAACTTACATAGAAGAGGGGCTTTTGTTGTGTCACCAGCACCAACTTACATAGAAGAGGGGCTTTTGTGTTGTCACTAGCACAACCACCTTAAGGCGTGGACCAAGAATCTTTTTGACATTGCAGCAACATAGTGGTTGAGGGTGTTCAGCTTCCCATGGCTGTATGCATGGTTTGGACAGGCGCATGGCTTAGTGGTTAGAGCATTGGGCTTGCAATCAAAAGGTTGTGAGTTCAATTCTCGGACCGGGTGATGTGTTGTTTCCTTGAGCAACATCAGGACAACCTGCCCACATCAGGACAACCCGTCTAACTCATGCTAATGTGGAGAACGGACGTAAAACGGTGATGATGATGATGATGATGCTGTATCAGATGTGGAAGGTGAGGAAAGAGGCAGTGTATAGACACGTAACTCCTGGAGGAATTAAAGGGGTGCCATAGCGACATACAGCATGTCTTGGGCATTTTAAAACCTGATGGAGCCCATCTCCTGAATTATAGGTGTGCCATAGCGACATACAGCATGTCTTGGGCATTTTAAAACCTGATGGAGCCCATCTCCTGAATTAAAGGGGTGCCATAGTGACATACAGCATGTCTTGGGCATTTTAAAACCTGATGGAGCCCATCTCCTGAATTAAAGGGGTGCCATAGTGACATACAGCATGTCTTGGGCATTTTAAAACCTGATGGAGCCCATCTCCTGAATTATAGGTGTGCCATAGTGACATACAGCATGTCTTGGGCATTTTAAAACCTGATGGAGCCCATCTCCTGAATTATAGGTGTGCCATAGTGACATACAGCATGTCTTGGGCATTTTAAAACCTGATGGAGCCCATCTCCTGAATTAAAGGGGTGCCATAGTGACATACAGCATGTCTTGGGCATTTTAAAACCTGATGGAGCCCATCTCCTGAATTATAGGTGTGCCATAGTGACACACAGCATGTCTTGGGCATTTTAAAACCTGATGGAGCCCATCTCCTGAATTAAAGGGGTGCCATAGTGACATACAGCATGTCTTGGGCATTTTAAAACCTGATGGAGCCCATCTCCTGAATTATAGGTGTGCCATAGTGACATACAGCATGTCTTGGGCATTTTAAAACCTGATGGAGCCCATCTCCTGAATTAAAGGGGTGCCATAGTGACATACAGCATGTCTTGGGCATTTTAAAACCTGATGGAGCCCATCTCCTGAATTAAAGGTGTGCCATAGTGACATACAGCATGTCTTGGGCATTTTAAAACCTGATGGAGCCCATCTCCTGAATTAAAGGGGTGCCATAGTGACATACAGCATGTCTTGGGCATTTTAAAACCTGATGGAGCCCATCTCCTGAATTAAAGGGGTGCCATAGTGACATACAGCATGTCTTGGGCATTTTAAAACCTGATGGAGCCCATCTCCTGAATTAAAGGGGTGCCATAGTGACATACAGCATGTCTTGGGCATTTTAAAACCTGATGGAGCCCATCTCCTGAATTAAAGGGGTGCCATAGTGACATACAGCATGTCTTGGGCATTTTAAAACCTGATGGAGCCCATCTCCTGTCCAGGTTTGAATACAGATTTCTTCCAGAGACGGATAGAGAGTTACAGAGAGGAAGTGAGAAAGAGATATAGAGAAAGAATCAACCCCAGTACATGACTGGTACTTTTTTTTTTTATCAACCTTCAATGGATGAAAAGAAAAGTTGACCTTGGTGAGATTTGAACTCAGTGACCCGACAGCAGGAATAAATACTGCAAAACATTCTATCTGATGTACTAATGACTGCCAATTCACCACCTTATAATAATAATAATAATAATAATTGTTTCTACTTTTGACACAAGGCCAGCAATTATCCCAGTGCATTACTGGTACTTTATTTTATCAACCCCGTAAGGATGAAAGGCAAAGTTAACCTCGGCGGGATTTGAACTCAGACCGTAAAGGGATGTAACTATGCTAGAAAGCATGGCGTCCGACCATGTACCGATACTGCCATGGCGTCCGACCCTCTACAGATACTGCCATGGCGTCCGACCCTCTACCGATACTGCCATGGTGTCCAACCCTCTACTGAAACTGCCATGGCGTCCAACCCTCTACCGATACTGCCATGGCGTCCGACCCTCTACTGATACTGCCATGGTGTCCAACCCTCTACTGAAACTGCCATGGCGTCCAACCCTCTACCGATACTGCCATGGCGTCCGACCCTCTACTGAAACTGCCATGGTGTCCAACCCTCTACCGATACTGCCATGGTGTCCAACCATGTACCGATACTGCCATGGCGTCCAACCCTCTACTGATACTGCCATGGCGTCCGACCCTCTACCGATACTGCCATGGCGTCCGACCCTCTACTGAAACTGCCATGGCGTCCAACCCTCTACCGATACTGCCATGGCGTCCGACCCTCTACTGAAACTGCCATGGCGTCCGACCCTCTACCGATACTGCCATGGCGTCCGACCCTCTACTGAAACTGCCATGGCGTCCGACCCTCTACTGAAACTGCCATGGCGTCCGACCCTCTACTGAAACTGCCATGGCGTCCGACCCTCTACCGATACTGCCATGGCGTCCAACCCTCTACCGATACTGCCATGGCGTCCGACCCTCTACTGAAACTGCCATGGTGTCCAACCCTCTACCGATACTGCCATGGCGTCCAACCCTCTACTGATACTGCCATGGCGTCCGACCCTCTACTGAAACTGCCATGGTGTCCAACCCTCTACCGATACTGCCATGGCGTCCAACCCTCTACTGATACTGCCATGGCGTCCGACCCTCTACAGATACTGCCATGGTGTCCAACCCTCTACTGAAACTGCCATGGCGTCCAACCCTCTACTGAAACTGCCATGGCGTCCAACCCTCTACTGAAACTGCCATGGTGTCCAACCCTCTACCGAAACTGCCATGGTGTCCAACCCTCTACTGAAACTGCCATGGCGTCCAACCCTCTACCGATACTGCCATGGTGTCCGACCCTCTACCGATACTGCCATGGCGTCCGACCCTCTACTGAAACTGCCATGGTGTCCAACCCTCTACCGAAACTGCCATGGTGTCCAACCCTCTACTGAAACTGCCATGGCGTCCAACCCTCTACCGATACTGCCATGGTGTCCGACCCTCTACCGATACTGCCATGGCGTCCGACCCTCTACTGAAACTGCCATGGCGTCCAACCCTCTACCGATACTGCCATGGCGTCCAACCCTCTACTGAAACTGCCATGGCGTCCAACCCTCTACTGAAACTGCCATGGTGTCCAACCCTCTACCGATACTGCCATGGTGTCCAACCCTCTACTGAAACTGCCATGGCGTCCAACCCTCTACTGAAACTGCCATGGCGTCCAACCCTCTACCGATACTGCCATGGCGTCCAACCCTCTACTGAAACTGCCATGGCGTCCAACCCTCTACTGAAACTGCCATGGCGTCCAACCCTCTACTGAAACTGCCATGGCGTCCAACCCTCTACTGAAACTGCCATGGTGTCCAACCCTCTACCGATACTGCCATGGTGTCCAACCCTCTACTGAAACTGCCATGGCGTCCAACCCTCTACTGAAACTGCCATGGCGTCCAACCCTCTACTGATACTGCCATGGCGTCCAACCCTCTACTGAAACTGCCATGGTGTCCAACCCTCTACCGATACTGCCATGGCGTCCGACCCTCTACTGAAACTGCCATGGCGTCCAACCCTCTACCGAAACTGCCATGGTGTCCAACCCTCTACTGAAACTGCCATGGTGTCCAACCCTCTACTGAAACTGCCATGGTGTCCAACCCTCTACCGAAACTGCCATGGTGTCCAACCCTCTACTGAAACTGCCATGGCGTCCAACCCTCTACTGAAACTGCCATGGCGTCC
Source organism: Eledone cirrhosa (assembly GCA_964016885.1). Classification (NCBI taxonomy): domain Eukaryota; kingdom Metazoa; phylum Mollusca; class Cephalopoda; order Octopoda; family Eledonidae; genus Eledone; species Eledone cirrhosa. The sequence continues at coordinate 6,984,713 of OZ024761.1, read as the reverse complement.
AACCCTCTACTGAAACTGCCATGGTGTCCAACCCTCTACTGAAACTGCCATGGTGTCCGACCCTCTACTGAAACTGCCATGGCGTCCAACCCTCTACTGAAACTGCCATGGTGTCCAACCCTCTACAGATACTGCCATGGTGTCCAACCCTCTACTGAAACTGCCATGGTGTCCAACCCTCTACAGATACTGCCATGGCGTCCAACCCTCTACTGAAACTGCCATGGTGTCCAACCCTCTACTGATACTGCCATGGCGTCCAACCCTCTACTGAAACTGCCATGGTGTCCAACCCTCTACCGAAACTGCCATGGCGTCCAACTCTCTACTGATACTGCCATGGCGTCCAACCCTCTACTGAAACTGCCATGGTGTCCAACCCTCTACTGAAACTGCCATGGTGTCCGACCCTCTACTGAAACTGCCATGGTGTCCAACCCTCTACTGATACTGCCATGGCGTCCAACCCTCTACCGATACTGCCATGGTGTCCAACCCTCTACTGAAACTGCCATGGTGTCCAACCCTCTACTGATACTGCCATGGTGTCCAACCCTCTACCGATACTGCCATGGTGTCCAACCCTCTACTGATACTGCCATGGCGTCCAACCCTCTACCGATACTGCCAATTCACCGCGATAATAATATTGTTTCTACCTTTGGCACAAGGCCAGCAATTACCCAGTGCATTACTGGTACTTTATTTTATCGACCCCGTAAGGGTGAAAGGCAAAGTTAACCTTAAAGGGATTTGAACTCAGATCATAAAGGGACGTAACTATGCTGGACAGCATGTCTGACCCTCTACCGATACTGCCAATTCACCGCGATAATAATAATAATAATGGTTTCTACTAGAGGCACAAGGCCAACAATTTTGTGAGGAGGGGAAATGCAATTAAATCAACTCCAGTATGTTACTGGTACTATCTTTTATCAATCCCTCAACGATGAAAGGCAATGCTAACCTCAGCAGGATTTAAACACAGAACATGAATGAATATTACATAATTTATCAATTAAATTTCGTAGCTGTTGATTAAACATAAATATTCTTATATTGAATGATTCCTTATTTTAAGATTCACTTCTTTTAAAATTCTCAAATGTCAATACTTTCGGTTATGATATATCGTACGCTATATCACATCGCTTATATAAACATTCATATATTTACATCGTTATATAACGTTGTAAATATATGAATGTTTATATTTATATTTCTGTGTTGTTTCCTTGAGCAAGACACTTTATTTCACATTGCTCCAGTTTACTCAGCTGTAGAAATGAGATGATAGGGACTGGAGTCCATATCATTCCACTATAAAGTGGTCGTGGAGGTGCCACGGTAAAAAAAGCACCCAGCACTCACTGTAAATGAGGTTGGTGCTAGGAAGGGCATCCAGCTGTAGAAATCAAGCCAGCATCAGTTCCCGTCCCACCCTTGCAAGCAGGGAATAGTGGACGTAAAATGAAATGAAAATGAAAAAAATGTCACTAATTTTCTCCTTTTTCGTTTTCATTACATTTCACCGTAATGCAGTTTATATATAATATCGTCTTTTTTTAAATATATCATGGATTACTTTACTGATTACAGAAGACAGTGTAACACAGTCTCTCTTCAATTTGTGTACATATTGTTAATTAGGGTTTTATTTGACGTATCATATCTACATGAATATATATTTGCATCTAATATCAACATGCACACTACATATACTAGCAGAAAACCACCCTAAGGGTGGTTTTTCTGCTAGTAATAATAATTGTTTCTACTTTAGGCACAAGGTCAACAATTTTAGGGGGAGGGGAAAGTGAATTAAATCGAACCCAGTATGTTACTGGCACTTTCTTTTATCAATCCCAGCAGGATTTGAACTCAGAACATAAAGGGCCATAACTGTATGCTGCAAAGCATATTGTCCAACGCTCAACCAATTACTGCCCATCCACCGTCGTTTATATAACTAGGATTTTTTTTCAACACGCTGATGCGTATGTGTATGCATATACAAACACACAGCGTAGCAAATGGAACGCCAGCCAGTTTTGCTATAGTTTTTTCACCATCCCCTTCCTTCTTTTTACACACACACACACACACATTGTATGACAGATGGGTGGATGTCGCTCAAATTTATATATAGATAATGATACGTATGGGGCGGAGGGTGGCTCTGTAAGCCAAAGTGTAGGCAACCCAACTAGGAGAGAAACCACTCCAAATAAATTGGTGTGGTGTGGAGAAACCCCCTAACAGTAAGACGACTTCCCTAGTGCTGATGGCATGAATAAAAGCACCCAGTCCATGCTGTAAAATGGAGGTAGTGAAAGTGGCATTCAGCTATTAAAAACCATGGCAAACTATGGGGTGGAGAGGGCCCCTGATGCCAGTAAGACAACCTCTCTAGTGCTGGTGGCATGAATAAAAGCACCCAGTCAATACTGTAAAGTGGTGCTGGTGATAGGAAGGGCATCCAGCCAGTATATCATTAATGCCAAATTATGAACACAAAATACAAATATCATAATGATGATTATGATGATAAAAAACTGAAGAAATGTCAAGGTCATTGAGTTGACCTTTGTAACTGACCTTTGTTTACTAAACTGTAATAATGCAAATATTAATTGCAGATGACCACAGATTGTTGATGGTGTCCACTCACAGTCTAGAATTATAGGAAATAATACGGGTTAATAAAACATATCTACTAAACAGGCAACTATACAACATTATCTCACTATATTTGTGTTTTGCTTTTATTTTTCTGAGTATATACACACACATATATACAGTATACCCCTGCCATTCAAGGAATTTTCCTTAGAACCTAACTAATAATTGTTCGTTGAAACCACCACATATTCGTGGAATCATAAATATCTTCTGACCCTTTTATGGCTCTTTTCATGGCAATATATATATTATTCACGTTTTTTAATGCTAGATTATTAATAACAATATACTGTATTGCTGGTCTATATTTTACATGTTTTGATGTTTATAGACATTTTGATGGACCACATTCAATATTCGCAAGTGCACTGGGAATGTAACCCCTGCAAATACCTGGGGACAACTGTATGTATGTATATATATACTTGAGGGCAGCCGACGGATATAGAAGCTGCTACATTGCCGGCTGCCCGCCTGTCTCCGATTTAAACACCATGGACTTTTATCTGTTATATTCCTTCGTTATATTTTGAATTGCCTGATAAATGTTTCTACTTTAGGCACAAGGCCAGCAATTACCCAGTACATTACTGGTACTTTATTTTATCGACCCCGTAAGGATGAAAGGCAAAGTCAACCTTGGCGGGATTTGAACTCAGATCGTAAAGGGACGTAACTCTAAGCTTCAAAGCATGGTGTCCGACTCTACCGATACTGCCAATCCCCCGCTCTAGTTTTAAAAAATAATTATTTCTAATTTAGGCACAAGGCCAGCAATTACCCAGTGCATTACTGGTACTTTATTTTATCGACGCCGTAAGGATGAAAGGCAAAGTCAACCTTGGCGGGATTTGAACTCAGATCGTAAAGGGACGTAACTATGCTGGAAAGCATGGCGTCCGACTGGATTCATACTGAACCCGGTCATTGAAATGATCATAGTATAATAAACCTTTCAAGGATTTACACCAGTCCAGCCTCCTGTTATTTTGTAATAATTAACTCCATACTCGTACCACCAACAACACAAACGAAGACGGGTGAGTTGCATTATGTTGAGTGCTTTCCATAATATTACATCAAGGTTGACGACACAGAATGACCAGTTCTATCCAGTGGTGAACCAACAAATATAAATAAATATATATATATATATATATAATAAATGTAATCTGAGTTTTTCGAATATTAATAATAACATTCGATTCGTTTGCAATTATGCGAACAAGCCTTATTTTTTAAGCCATGTCAGTAGAATGAACCCTTCATTCTTTCTCTTATGTTGGCATGTGAACAGAACTTCAGACACTAATGTTTCTGGGTATCACCCTTCATCAGTACAACTCACTGTTCACCTGCCAACTGTCAGAGCGAGTGAAAATATATACTATTTTCAAAAATACACAGTGACTGATTGGCCTGATTTGCATATTAGCAGACTGGCTGATCAGTCAGCTCTGTATATTAGTAGATCCACTGATCAGCCAGATTTGCTTATCAACAGACTGGCCAGTCAGTTTCCTGTATACAAACGATAAATGGCCAGCTTTGCCACATTCAAATTAAAAAAAATTTTTTTTATATATATATATATATATGTTGGTGCTCTGAAATAGCATGTATATATGAATGTATGTATTGTATATTTAATAATATACTGTATGCTTATTTAAAACATTTTCAAGTGCTTTTGCTATGAATTTAAGGCAGTGACTAAAGTCACTTACCTAACTTCACCAAAAACAAAGGGAAATAACCGATGATTGTTTCTCACTTTTAATGGTTATATCATCATCATCATTATTTTACGTCCACTTTTCCCTGCTTGCAAGGGTGGGACGGGAACTGATTCTGGCTTGATTTCTACAGCTGGATGCCCTTCCTAACACCAACCTCATTTACAGTGAGTGCTGGGTGCTTTTTTGCCATGACACCTCCACGACCACTTTGCAGTGGAATGATAGGGACCCCAGTCCCTATCACCTTATTTCAACAGCTGAGTAAACTGGAGCAATGTGAAATAAAGTGTCTTGATCAAGGAAACAACACATCACCCGGTCTGAGAATTGAACTCGCAACCTTTCGATTGCAAGGCCAATGCTCTAACCACTAAGCCATGTGCCTCCATTATATCCTTTATTTTTGCTGTGAGCTGTTGAAGCTGGATTCTTATAGAATTCCAATTATGTTTATGACCTGTTTAAAGTCATTAACATACAGAGCAGTTGCTGGCCCAGTAACAATTAGAAATTTGTGTTAGTGTTCTGAAATAGCGATGTCTATATGAATGTATGTATTGTATGTTTAATAATATACTGTAGGTTTATTAACATTAGCAAAAGGCCTTCAAAGTGTTTTTAAATAAGCATACGGTCCCATGCCTGGGACTTTGGGATCATTGGCTTAAGATGACTCTGGCCTCGAAGAGCAAGATGAAGAAGCAGCTCTAGATTCACTGACAAACCATCGGAAAGTAACCAATACTTCAATAACCTGCAAACTTCATCTTGTTGGACAATAAAGCCTGCGTCTAATGCCTAATATACCACTCTTCTACACCCTTACTCATGTATATATATATTGGTGTGTATATACTAATATATACCTTTAGTGATGTATATATATATATGTAGGTAACACGGTAAAAACCTCCCAGTCCACACTGTAAACGTGGTTGGTGTTAGGAAGGGCATCCAGCCGTAGAAAACCCACCAGACAGTCCTATATGAGCAAGACAACCAATCTTGCCTCAAGTGGGACAATTCCCGTCTAAATCCATGCTAGCGTGGAAGATGGACGTTAAACGATGATGATGATAACATTGGTGTGTATATACTAATACATACTTTTAGTGATGTATACATATATTGGTGTGTATATACTAATATATACCTTTAGTGATGTATATATATATATGTAGGTAACACGGTAAAAACCTCCCAGTCCACACTGTAAACGTGGTTGGTGTTAGGAAGGGCATCCAGCCGTAGAAAACCCACCAGACAGTCCTATATGAGCAAGACAACCAATCTTGCCTCAAGTGGGACAATTCCCGTCTAAATCCATGCTAGCGTGGAAGATGGACGTTAAACGATGATGATGATAACATTGGTGTGTATATACTAATATATACTTTTAGTGATGTATATATATATATTGATGTGTATATACTAATAAATACCTTTAGTGATATATATATATATATATATATATATATATATAAATATAATAGGTTACAGTATCGTAAAAGAGGATAGAAAGAAGAGGTATAAAAAGGTGCGATACAGAGTATTACATGCCAAAAGTGGATGTGTAAGTGCTCGATGCTTGGGTTAACAGGGTTAAATATTAGAGAAGGTTAATATTTAGTGTAAGTTTGAGCAGAGCGGTGAATAGCAAAATAATTGATGAAAGAGTTACAAGCCGTTAAAACATATCTTTATAAAGCTCTTACACGCGTTTCACCCAATGGAGCTCATCTGAGGAAGATATTGCAAGCAAAGTTTTTAATTACAGACCCTAAAAGGGTTAAATGAAAGTTTTACATCACCTTGCATAGTAAATTTAAATGTTTTAAAGTGTAAACACGGTGGAAAGGGGTGGTTTGCTAAGGGAGGTAATTACCGGTGCAAGTATAAAGTTTACTATGTAAGTTATGACCAGTACCAGCTATGGAAAACATTTTTTTTTAATTTAAAAGGAATTAACATATGCAGGGTTGGTCAACTCAGTATAAATGAAGCCGTGTTAAGGTGTGAATATGAAAGACCTTTGGTAAAGTCGTTAAAGATGGAATAACCACTATAACACCTGATGCTCTCTACACCGCACCCTGGCCTCACTTACCAGTGGTTGATTTACCATTAAACAATGTGGAATAACACCATCATCCACCCACTGTTTTCCCACTAGGAAGTTGCACAGCATATATCGAGTCAGCCCTACCCCGCTATATTCTTCCTCTCGGCTAGACTGGCTTTACGTAATCTTACGAACCTTGCTTAAACTTGAATCGCTTCTTAGACAATTGATCATATGAACGTACAACCTTGATCCAAATTGGCTTTATTCGCCCCCAACATGCCCCCATGAATTAGGTATACCTGTTGGTAGTCTTTAACGACTTTACCAATAGTCTTTCATAATGGAGGCACATGGCTTAGTGGTTAGAGCATTGGCTTTGCAATCGAAAGGTTGTGAGTTCAATTCTCAGACCGGGTGATGTGTTGTTTCCTTGAGCAAGACACTTTATTTCACATTGCTCCAGTTTACTCAGCTGTAGAAATTAGATGATAGGGACTGGGGTCCCTATCATTCCACTGCAAAGTGGTCGTGGAGGTGCCACGGCAAAAAAGCACCCAGCACTCACTGTAAATGAGGTTGGTGTTAGGAAGGGCATCCAGCTGTAGAAATCAAGCCAGAATCAGTTCCCGTCCCACCCTTGCAAGCAGGGAAAAGCGGACGTACAATGATGATGATGATGATTCACACCTTAACACGGCTTCATTTATACTGAGTTGACCAACCCTGCATATGTTAATTCCTTTTAAATTAAAAAAAAATGTTTTCCATAGCTGGTACTGGTCATAACTTACATAGTAAACTTTATACTTGCACCGGTAATTACCTCCCTTAGCAAACCACCCCTTTCCACCGTGTTTACACTTTAAAACATTTAAATTTACTATGCAAGGTGATGTAAAACTTTCATTTAACCCTTTTAGGGTCTGTAATTAAAAACTTTGCTTGCAATATCTTCCTCAGATGAGCTCCATTGGGTGAAACGCGTGTAAGAGCTTTATAAAGATATGTTTTAACGGCTTGTAACTCTTTCATCAATTATTTTGCTATATCTGTCAGTTACACTTTCTCTCGACTGACCTCTTCCTCACACTTCCACTCACTCTCTCTCTGTTTCTCCCCTTCTCACTTCCTCCTGTTTGGCTAGTGTGGGTCTCTTCTTGCTCACATCTCACACACATCAACACGGTCTGTACCTCTCTCGCTCATGAAATCCACCCAGCTTATGCTGACCGGACAACCATGTTGCTTGTTTATTTTCCTATCTTCGGTTTACTTTTATCCTTCTATGTTGTTTACTTGTCCCCCCTCGCCTTACGTGAATTCTGGTCCCAATAACTTTTTTTAGTTATTGCTTGCACCAACCTGAGGTATCTGATTTTTAATGCGATGAAATACCAATGATGGTTGGAAAATCACTGACGAAGGACTATTTTTATCATATGTAACCCATGTGCAAACCACGCAGTATTCTTCTTTCTTCTCATGTTTTATATATATATATATATATATATATATATATATATTGGTGTGTATATACTAATATATAACTTTAGTGATATATATATATATATATATATATATATATATATATATATATATATATATATTGGTGTGCATATACTAATATATATATACCTTTAGTGATATATATATATCTATTATATAAATGTGAAATGGGCGAAAATTGTCTGATACAGGCAAAAGGGTAGTACCAATGCTCTGATTGTCATGGAAATTTACACAATGTAAAAGGTCCCTTGGCAGCGACAGGTCTACTTGGGGTTCACTAAATTGAAAAATGTGGTCTCTAGGGCCCCAAAACGGTATTTTTCTATCGATTTTACCTCTCTATAGTTTCTTAGCTTTACTCTCTCCGTCGCTCTTCCCTCTCTTTATAATAGATCATTCCCTCTCTCTATAATTGAACTGCTTTACTCTCACTGTCGCTCTTCACTCCCTAAATGACAACACTGCAGAGAGAGATAGGCCGTTAGACAGAGAGAGATACAATTAAAGTGTTAGATATTCAGAGAGAGACCATCAAACTTTAGTTTACTTTCAGTAACGTGTTATATATCTTTGATCTGTCGTCGCTCGCATACCACACACACACGATACTTATATAAGCTGAGCGTCGTGTGTGTATGTATGTATGTATGTATGTATGTATCCTACACACCTCCCTATATTATTTAACCGAAAATACTTTTATATCCATTTCGTGAAGCATTTTCAATTCATTATACGTAAACAATGACATTAATTTTTCAACTTTTCAATGGCCACATTTGTTCCAGTTACAGGGAGACATGCATGAAGCATGGGCTACTCGAGGATGATGCCCACCTGAATGTGGTGTTGACAGAGGCTGCTGAATGTAAGATGCCTCGAGAAATGAGACGTCTGTTTTGTATAATGCTATTGTTCTGTGGCATAGGTGAGCCCCTTAAGCTTTGGGAAACGCATAAGGACTACAAGCAGAAGATCCAGCGGCTGGCTTTGCTTTCAACGACGCGGTGTACAATGAGGCCCTCATCGACATGGACAACCATCTGAAAGCTCTTGGAGTTGGCGGTGTATCTGATTTCGGTTTGCCACAACCTCGAAACACTCACAGTGCTTTAGATGTGGAGTTCATGCGCGAGTTAAATTACAACATCGACGATATGACACATCAGGTAGCTCAGGACGAACCCAGACTTTTGCATGACCAGAGACGGGCATATGACAGAATTCTCTCCAGTGTCAATTCAAATGAGGGATGGCTATTTTTCCTGGATGCTCCTGGCGGAACAGGAAAAACTTTTCTCATCAACCTTTTGCTTGCGAAGCTACGAAAAGACAAGCGGATTGCTTTAGGGGTCGCCTCTAGTGGTATTGCGGCGACACTGCTACATGGCGGTCGTATGGCACACTCTGCATTCAAATTGCCTTTGGACATTGCAAAGAAGGAGAATCCTACATGTAGAATAGATCGTGGCGCCCCTAATGCACATCTTCTTTCTGAGTGCTGCCTGATCATATGGGACGAGGCTACCATGAGTCACGAGGCTGCCTTTGAGGCTCTGGATCGAACTCTCAAGGACTTGCGTCGGAACTCACGCATCATGGGTGGAACGACAGTACTGCTGGCTGGCGATTTCTGACAGACTCTTCCTGTTATCACTAGAGAGACTAGAGCTGAAGAAGTGAACGCATGTATCAAGTCGTCCTACGTATGGCAGTATGTCCACAAACTACATCTGACTACCAACATGAGAGTGCATGTGCATGGTGACGCAGACTCCATCGATTTCTCAAAACATCTACTGGAAGTTGGTAATGGAACTACACCTGGAGTGGATGAAGAACATATCCGTTTGCCTTTTGGGAACTTTGTGTCAAACATTGACGAATTAATGTCATCTGTATTTCCAGATCTTGAATCAGGATTCCATGATCACACCTGGATGACAGGGAGAGCTATTTTGGCACCACACAATGCCACTGTTGACGTGATGAACCAAAAACTACTCGATCAGATTCCCGGAAATGAAGTCTCCTTCAAGTCGATTGACACCAATAAAAACGCGGACGACGCCGTCATCCACCCAATTGAATTCCTCAACAGTCAACTACCTCCAGGACTTCCTCCTTGTGATCTGAAACTGAAGGTTGGTGTGCCAGTTGTGCTGCGGAGAAACCTGGATGCACCAGAACTATGCAACGCAACACGTCTAATCATTAAAAAAATAAGGACCCAAATTCTGGACACAACCATTTTGAGCGGACCCGCTGCTGGCGTGACCAGGTTAATTACCCCTATGAGCCTTAGTCCCTCTGACGTCCCCTATGAATTTACGCGATGGCAGTTTCCCATAAAACTGCTTTGCAATGAGCATTAACAAAAGACAAGGACAAAGGCTGGAAGTGGTTGGCCTAAATCTAACGCAGCAGGTATTTTCCCATGGTCAACTATACGTCGGAGGCTCCCGCGTCGGCAGTCCACACAATCTCTTCATTTGTGGTAACCCGGGCAACACCAAGAACGTTGTCTACAAAGAAGCCCTGCAATAACGTTTTTGCACACCCTACTCTACCCAACGTCTCTCTGTCAAACCACTCTCTTCATGTCGCCCCTCAACTTATTAACTTAATAAAAAGTAGCCCCGAGTGCAACCGGGCTCAGATATATATATATATATATATATATATATATATATATATATATAAACGAACTAAGGGAAAAATTAGAAATAAGAGGGATCAGATGTTTTTTACTCGAGAGAAGACTACGTTGGTACGGTCACGTGATGCGCATGAAAGACTACAGCTGTATAAAAAAGTGCAGGGCAATAAAAATAGACGGTAGCCACGGAGTAGGCAGACCCAGAAAAACCTGGGACGACCTGATAAATTCCGACCTCACACACTTACACCTCACCAAGACAATGTCACCGGACCGAGATCTTTGGTGCTACACAGTAATACAGAAGACCCGCCTTGCCTAAGTACAAAGTAAAACCTACTACAGTCAGTAGGCACCTCTAACAAAATACACCCACGTCCCACTACCCCCACCCCATCCACACCACCCCTTTCAATGTAAAGTTATGTTGGTACCACAACATCCAGCCCGAAACAAATGAGGTCGTGTAGGTGTCACGACAAAAAAACACACAATCCACGCTGTAATGTGGCCATGTAGGTAACACGGTAAAAACCTCCCAGTCCACACTGTAAATGTGGTTGGTGTTAGGAAGGGCATCCAGCTGTAGAAAACCCGCCAGACAGTCCTATACGAGCAAGACAACTAATCGTGCCTCAAGTGGAAAAACTCCCGTCCAAACCCATGCAAGCGTGGAAGATGGATGTTAAACGATGATGATGATGATATATTGGTGTGTATAGTTAGGAAGACAGATGTTGGATATACTTGTTTACAAATTCATATATACATAGGCACGCATGTACATGTATATATACACGCATGAAAATACATGATGTACACACATTATCTATATACATCCATAAATATATATGATGTACACTCACACACACGTACACATCAATGAATACTCAGATACTCACACACACGTCCATAAGCATAGATGCACCCGCACACACGTCCATAAGTATATATGCACCTGCACATGTCCATAAGCAAACATGCACCTGCACACATCCATAAGCATACATGCACCTGCACACACGTCCATAAGCATATATGCACCTGCAAACACATCCATAAACATACTTGCATCTGCACACACGCCCATAAGCATACATGCACCTGCACACATGTCCATAAGCATACATGCACCTGCACACATGTCCATAAGCATACATGCACCTGCACACACTCCATAAGCTTACATGCACCTGCACACATGTCCATACGCATACATGCACCTGCACACACGTCCATAAGCATATATGCACCTGCACACACATCCATAAGCTTACATGCACCTGTACACACGTCCATAAGCATATATGCACCTGCACACACATCCATAAGCATACATGCACCTGCACACACGTCCATAAGCATACATGCACCTGCACACACGTCCATAAGCATACATGCACCTGCACACACGTCCATAAGCATACATGCACCTGCACACACGTCCATAAGCATATATGCACCTGCACACACGTCCATAAGCATACATGCACCTGCACACACGCCCATAAGCATACATGCACCTGCACACATGTCCATAAGCATACATTCACCTGCACACGTCCACACACATACATGCACCTGCAAACACGTCCATAAACATGCATGCACCTGCACACACACCCATAAACATACATGCACCTACACACGTCCTTAAGCATACATGCACCTGCACACACGTCCATAAGCATACATGCACCTACACATATGTCCACACATACATGCACCTTCACGCATACATGCACCTCCACACGTCCATAAGCATACATGCACCTCCACACGTCCATAAGCATACATGCATCTCCACATGTCCATAAGCATATATGCACCTGCACACACGTCCATAAGCATATATGCACCTACACACGTCCATAAGCATACATGCACCTGCACGCATACATGCACCTGCACACATACATGCACCAGCAAACACGTCCATAAACATACACGCACCTGCACATGCCCATAAACTTACATGCACCGGCACACATGTCCATAAGCATACATGCACCTGCACACACCTCCATAAGCTTACATGCACCTGCACACACGTCCATAAGCATATATGCACCTACACACGTCCATAAGCATAAATGCACCTGCACACATGTCTACACACATACATGCACCTATGTCCATAAGCATACATGCACCTCCACAAGCATACATGCACCTCCACACATTCATAAGCATACATGCACCTCCACATCCATAAGCATACATGCACCTCCACACATGTCCACACACATACATGCACCTGCACACATGTCCATAACCTTACATGCAGCTGCACACATGTCCATACGCATACATGCACCTGCACACATGTCCATAAGTATACATGCACCTACACACACGTCCATAAGCATACATGCACCTGCAAACATGTCCACACACATACATGCACCAGCAAACGTCCATAAACATATATGCACTTGCACATATGCCCATAAACTTACATGCACAGACGTCCATAAGCATACATGCACCTGCACACATGTACATAAACATACATGCACCTGCACACGTCCATAAGCATACATCCACCTGCACAGATGTCCATATGCATACATGCACCTGCACACATGTCCATATGCATACATGCACCTGCACACACGTCCATAAGCTTACATGCACCTGTACACACGTCCATAAGCATATATGCACCTGCACACACATACATGCACCTGCACACACGTCCATAAGCATATATGCACCTGCACACACATCCATAAGCATACATGCACCTGGAAACACGTCCATAAGCATACATGCACCTGCACACACACCCATAAGCATACATGCACCTGCAAACACGTCCATAAACATACATGCACCTGCACACATGTCCATAAGCATACATGCACCTACACACATGTCCTTAAGCATACATGCACCTACACACACGTTCATAAGCATACATGCACCTCCACACACGTCCATAAGCATACATGCACCTGCAAACATGTCCACACACATACATGCACCTGCAAACACGTCCATAAACATACATGCACCTGCACACATGTCCATAAGCATACATGCACCTACACACACGTCCATAAGCATACATGCACCTGCACACATGTCCATAAGCATACATGCAGCCACACGTAAGTATAGATGGCATTAAAGATATGTAGAAATGTTGTATAAGAGAGAGAAAGATGTCAACCCACTGGGACTGTTGGGTGGCCGCTCTTCTCGGCTCCTCCATTCATAGACAGCTTTCCTCACTTGTTGATTGTGGAACCATAGCTAATAAACACAGAGAAACAAGTTGATTAATTAGATAATTAGGGACCAGAGAAGCCCTGAGTTAATTGCAAAGACATTTGTTTTTTTGGGGGGAGGAGGGGCACAATTTATATGGCTGGATGCCCTTCCAAACACCAACTTTACAGTGTATACTGCAGAGGTTCTCAAACCTTTGGGGCCAACCCCTCTCTCATGGCCATGTAATACCCCGACACCCCACCACCCCACCTCTCACGGACAGATAATACCCTCAGACCCCATCACCCCACACCTCACAGCCATGTAATACCCTCACACCCCATCACCCCACCCCTCACGGCCAGATAATACCCTCAAACCCCACCACCCCACCCCTCACGGCCAGATAATACCCTCAAGCCCCACCACCCCACCCCTCACGGCCAGATAATACCCTCACACCCCACCACCCCTCATGGCCAGATAATACCCTCACACCCCACCCCTCACGGCCAGATAATACCCTCACACCCCATCACCCCACCCCTCACGGCCAGATAATACCCTCAAACCCCACCACCCCACCCCTCACGGCCAGATAATACCCTCACACCCCACCCCTCACGGCCAGATAATACCCTCACACCCCACCGCCCCACCCCTCACGGCCAGATAATACCCTCACACCCCACCACCCCCACCCCTCACGGCCAGATAATCCCTCACACCCCACCGCCCCACCCCTCACGGCCAGATAATACCCTCACACCCCACCGCCCCACCCCTCACGGCCAGATAATACCCTCACACCCCACCACCCCCACCCCTCACGGCCAGATAATACCTCACACCCCACCGCCCCACCCCTCACGGCCGGATAATACCCTCACACCCCACCACCCCACCCCTCACAGCCAGATAATAGCCTCACACCCCACCCCTCACGGCCAGATAATACCCTCACACCCCACCGCCCCACCCCTCACGGCCAGATAATACCCTCACACCCCACCACCCCACCCTTCACAGCCAGATAATACCCTCAGACCCCACCACCATACCCCTCACGGCCAGATAATACCCTCACAGCCATATAATACCCTCACACCCCACCACCCCACCCCTCATGGCGATATAATACCATCACACCCCACCCCTCACGGCCATATAATACCCTCACACCCCACCACCCCACGGCCAGATAATACCCTCACACCCCGCCACCCCACCCCACACGGCTATATACCCTCACACCCCACCCCTCACGATCATATAATACCCTCACACCCCACCATCCCACCCCTCACGGCCATATAATACCCTCACAGCCATGTAATACCCTCAGACCCCCCCCATCACAGCCATGTAATACCCTCACACCCCACCACCCCTCACAGCCATGTAATACCCTGACACCACCATCCCACCCATGTAATACCCTCAGACCTCCCCCATCACAGCCATGTAATATCCTCAGACCCCACCACCACTCACAGCCATGTAATACCCTCAGACCCCCCTCACGGCCATGTAATACCATCAACGACCCCCCACTCCTATTTCCAGAGAGACCTGTCTACACGCAAATTGTAAATAATATATAATTGTTTCTACTTTTGGCACAAGGCTAGCAATTACCCAGTGTATTACTGGTACTTTATTTTATCGACCCCGTAAGGATGAAAGGCAAAGTTAACCTCGGCGGGATTCGAAGTCAGAATGGCAAGGGCCGTAACTATGCGTCAAAGCATGCTGCCCGACCCTCTACCGATACTGCCCTTATATAATAAATAATATAATATATACTATGTATAAATAAATATATATTTTTTATTTTATCATCATCATCATTTTACGTCCGCTTTTCCCTGCTTGCAAGGGTGGGACGGGAACTGATTCTGGCTTGATTTCTACAGCTGGATGCCCTTCCTAACACCAACCTCATTTACACTGAGTGCTGGGTGCTTTTTTGCCGTGGCACCTCCACGACCACTTTGCAGTGGAATGATAGGGACCCCAGTCCCTATCATCTCATTTCTACAGCTGAGTAAACTGGAGCAATATGAAATAAAGTGTCTTGCTCAAGGAAACAACACATCACCTGGTCTGAGAATTGAACTCACAACCTTTCGTTTACAAGCCCAATGCTCTAAACACTAAGCCATGTGCCTTCATATATATATATATATATATAATTGTTTCTACTTTAGGCACAAGGCCAGCAATTACCCAGTGCATTACTGGTACTTTATTTTATCGACCCCGTAAGGATGAAAGGCAAAGTCAACCTCGGCGGGATTTGAACTCAGATCGTAAAGGGACGTAACTATGCTGGAAAGCATGGCGTCCGACCCTCTACCGATACTGCCAATCCACCGCCCTTATATATATATATACATATAATATGTATCATTTGATATTTAATATTTAATTTGGCAAGATTTATATGGATGGATGCCCTTCCAAACACTAACCACTTTACAGTGCGGGGTACATTATATTGTGGCACTAGCATTACCACTATACAGTGTGGGGTATACTTTATTGTGGCACCAACACTAGAGAGGGTGTTATCTCCTCAGCAAAACTAAAGGTTCTTTTCAGCCCTACTCTTGATAAACACACACACACACACATACACACACATTGACATCCACCCCTAAAACAACACTCACACATACACAACAAATATACACTGACACCCAGCTATCCACTCACCAATCCAGATAGTGACCCACCTGCAGGAATGTATTCACATAACAAGTTGCTCCCAGGTTTTTGAGGCCTACGAAGGAATCCTAAAAGAAAATTTAATAGAAAAACATTAGAAAAAATACAAAACAAAAATAAACAAGTAAATAAAAATCATGGAATAGCTGCACTACTAACTTGTAGCATTTCTTGGTCCATATACTGACCACCACCACCTACTGTGACAGTGGTGGATAGGCAGAGTTATTAGAGACATCATCATCATCCATCATTTAACCCTTTAGCATTTAAACCAGCCATATCTGGCCAGAATTCTCTCACCTCTTTCTGTTCAAACCGGCCAGAACCAGATGCTCATACTTATGTTAAGTTATTGTTCTAAAAATAAATAATATCAAAATCTCATAGATTTGGTATCATATGAGATAATTAACTAAGGTAAAGCCTTTACTGTGAAAATACAATAATATATATAGAGTAATGTAAATATTATGTGAGGTAAAGCCTTTACTATGAAAATACAATAGTATATATAGAGTAATGTAAATGTTATGTGAGATATTATGTGAGGTAAAGCCTTTACTGTGAAAATACAATAGTATATATAGAGTAATGTAAATGTTGTGAGATATTATGTGAGGTAAAGCCTTTACTGTGAAAATACAATAGTATATATAGAGTAATGTAAATGTTATGTGAGATTATGTGAGGTAAAGCCTTTACTGTGAAAATACAATAGTATATATAGAGTAATGTAAATGTTATACGAGATATTATGTGAGGTAAAGCCTTTACTGTGAAAATACAATAGTATATATAGAGTAATGTAAATGTTATACGAGATATGTGAGGTAAAGCCTTTACTGTGAAAATACAATAGTATATATAGAGTAATGTAAATGTTATGTGAGATATTATGTGAGGTAAAGCCTTTACTGTGAAAATACAAGAGTATATATAGAGTAATGTAAATGTTATGTGAGATATTATGTGAGGTAAAGCCTTTACTGTGAAAATACAATAGTATATATAGAGTAATGTAAATGTTATACGAGATATTATGTGAGGTAAAGCCTTTACTGTGAAAATACAATAGTATATATAGAGTAATGTAAATCTTATACGAGATATAATGTGAGGTAAAGCCTTTACTGTGAAAATACAATAGTATATATAGAGTAATGTAAATGTTATGCGAGATATTATGTGAGGTAAAGCCTTTACTGTGAAAAT
Source organism: Eledone cirrhosa (assembly GCA_964016885.1). Lineage (NCBI taxonomy): Eukaryota > Metazoa > Mollusca > Cephalopoda > Octopoda > Eledonidae > Eledone > Eledone cirrhosa. The sequence continues at coordinate 6,966,895 of OZ024761.1, read as the reverse complement.
ACAATAGTATATATAGAGTAATGTAAATGTTATACGAGATATAATGTGAGGTAAAGCCTTTACTGTGAAAATACAATAGTATATATAGAGTAATGTAAATGTTATGTGAGGTAAAGCCTTTACTGTGAAAATACAATAGTATATATAGAGTAATGTAAATGTTATGCGAGATATTATGTGAGGTAAAGCTTTTACTGTGAAAATATAATAGTATATATAGAGTAATGTAAATGTTATGCGAGATATTATGTGAGGTAAAGCCTTTACTGTGAAAATACAATAGTATATATAGAGTAATGTAAATGTTATGCGAGATATTATGTGAGGTAAAGCCTTTACTGTGAAAATACAATAGTATATATAGAGTAATGTAAATGTTATGCGAGATATTATGTGAGGTAAAGCCTTTACTGTGAAAATACAATAGTATATATAGAGTAATGTAAATGTTATGCGAGATATTATGTGAGGTAAAGCCTTTACTGTGAAAATACAATAGTATATATAGAGTAATGTAAATGTTATGCGAGATATTATGTGAGGTAAAGCCTTTACTGTGAAAATACAATAGTATATATAGAGTAATGTAAATGTTATGCGAGATATTATGTGAGGTAAAGCCTTTACTGTGAAAATACAATAGTATATATAGAGTAATGTAAATGTTATGCGAGATATTATGTGAGGTAAAGCCTTTACTGTGAAAATACAATAGTATATATAGAGTAATGTAAATGTTATGCGAGATATTATGTGAGGTAAAGCCTTTACTGTGAAAATACAATAGTATATATAGAGTAATGTAAATGTTATGTGAGATATTATGTGAGGTAAAGCCTTTACTGTGAAACTACAATAGTATATATAGAGTAATGTAAATGTTATGCGAGATATTATGTGAGGTAAAGCCTTTACTGTGAAAATACAATAGTATATATAGAGTAATGTAAATGTTATGCGAGATATTATGTGAGGTAAAGCCTTTACTGTGAAAATACAATAGTATATATAGAGTAATGTAAATGTTATGCGAGATATTATGTGAGGTAAAGCCTTTACTGTGAAAATACAATAGTATATATAGAGTAATGTAAATGCTATGTGAGATAAAGACTTTACTGTGAAAATATAATAGTATATATAGAGTAATGTAAATGTTATGCGAGATATTATGTGAGGTAAAGCCTTTACTGTGAAAATACAATAGTATATATAGAGTAATGTAAATGTTATGTGAGGTAAAGCCTTTACTGTGAAAATACAATAGTATATATAGAGTAATGTAAATGTTATGCGAGATATTATGTGAGGTAAAGCCTTTACTGTGAAAATACAATAGTATATATAGAGTAATGTAAATGTTATGCGAGATATTATGTGAGGTAAAGCCTTTACTGTGAAAATACAATAGTATATATAGAGTAATGTAAATGCTATGTGAGATAAAGACTTTACTGTGAAAATATAATAGTATATATAGAGTAATATGTATAATATGTATAAAATAATGTCAGTTTTCCCTGCTAGCATGTGTTGGACAAGTCTTCATTGATTGAATAAGTACTGAAGTAGGGTTACTGATCCCCAAAATAGGGCCAGTGGCCTGCTTATTGGTTACGTATGACCCCCACTTTCTACCAAATGTACTATATTGTGACACAACACTAAGAAAGCCACCATCACCCCTGACGAAATTGAAGAGTACACCCAACCTTTTGTTTGGCAAACTATCTTTTTGATATTTTTTCTGACTTATGACTATGCTTTGTGCTCAAATTACACCAAGGTAAACTTTGCTTTTTACACTTTTAGGGGTCAATAAATAAGGAACCAATTCAATAGAGGTAGTGGATGGATAGAATTGTTTAAGCCTTAGATAGGATGTCTTGTAGTATGTTTTAGATCTGTGCATTTTAAGTTCAAATCTCATTTGCTATCACCAGAAAACTTGTAAAACTTCTGCCAGGAGTTATGACTGACAGTATCAGCAATGGAAAGACTAATGGAAACATTGTTTCCTTGGCCTGATCTGATGATCAGCTCCTTTCTTCTGCCAGGAGTTGTGACTGACAGACAGTATCAGCAATGGAAAAACTAATGGAAACATTGTTTCCTTGGCCTGATCTGATGATCAGCTCCTTTCTTCTGCCAGGAGTTGTGACTGACAGACAGTATCAGCAATGGAAAAACTAATGGAAACATTGTTTCCTTGGTCTGATCTGATGATCAGCTCCTTTCTTCTGCCAGCAGTTGTGACTGACAGATAGTATCAGCAATGGAAAGACTAATGGAAATATTGTTTCCTTGGCCTGATCTGATGATCAGATCCTTTTTTTCTGCCAGATAGTATCAGCAATAGAAAGATCAACAAAAACATTGTTTCCTTGGTCTGATGATCAGATCCTTTTTGTCTGTCAAGAGTTGTGACTGACAGACAGTATCAGCAATAGAAAGATTAATGGAAATATTGTTTCTCATGATCAGCTCTTTTCCATTTTTCTGTCAAAAGTTGTGATCAACAGATATCATCTGCATCACTGTTTAACATCCATTTTTCCATGCTAACATGGGTTAGACAAGTTCTCCTGTTGTGAGACAAGCCAGATCAGATGACTGTCTTGCTCATACAGAACTGTTTCTATGGTTGGATGAAAGACAATGCATAGATGAGCTGAGAAAGAGGTTGGATGTAAAAGAATTTAAATGTTGTGTGCAAGGGATAAGATTACATTGAGATGGCCATGTGATGAACATTGGGTGAAGAAGTGATGAGAAATTTCAGTGGAAGGGAGCTGCAATAGAGGGAGACCAAAGAAAACCTGGGCAGAGTTTGTCAGAGCTGATCTCAAAACACTGAATATCACAGAGGAGGAGATGAAGGACCGAGACGATTGGAGAGATGCTGGGCTGGAAAAACTCGTCCAAGCCATGCAAGCATGGAAAAGCGAATGTCAAATGGTGGTGGTGGTGGTGATGATGATATATACAAACATATACCAAGAAATAGAAAGAAGTGTTACCCACCGGGTGACGGCGTTCGTTATTAGGATCCTCAATGTCGTGCCATTTACGTTCATCTATCTGTCTAAGCCACACTCTTTCTCCGATGCCATTCAGGCAGAATGGGTTGCCACGGCAATTCCGCCTGAGAAGATAAACAAAACATTATTATGCCAGCATGGAGAATAGACATAAATGATATCACCATTCATTTCACCTCTATTTTCCATGCAGATACAGATATTTAACCCTTTCATTATCATATTTCTAATGAGTATGCGCCTGTAGGCTGAGGAGTGGGAAAAGTGAGAGAGGGTGCTTGCCTTGGTGGTCAGGGTGGCCGTGGTCTTTTGTGTGGTTTTCACCACGAGTGACCCTCGGAGGTTTCCCTCTTCTTGGGGAATTTTTGTTGATTGAATTTTTTTGATTTCCAGCCCGATTTTGTTATAACCTGTTTACACGACCAAAACCCACTTTGTATCGTCCTGTACTGCTCTGTGCCGTCTCTAATGTTTTTCTTTATTGCCCTTGTGGCCAATAAAGAAACCATTATCATATTTCTAATGACAGACATTGATTCTGGTTTCGAATAATTTAGAAAATTATCAAGAATTTGGATGGATTTAGTAATATAAGTAACTTTCTCAGTACAGCAAATTGGCAGAGTTGTTAGAGCATCAGATAGAATACCTTATGATATTCGTTCAGGTTCTCTACAGGAAGAGTTCCCTAGGTCACGTTCACTTGAAATTTTTTTTTTTAAATCATGTTCACTTAAAAATAATTTTTACAGCTCTCTCTTCAATTTTCCTTCTCCGTCTCCTTCTGTCTCTCAATCTACGCTCTCACAACCACTATCTCTTTCTCTCTCTCTCTCTGTTTATGAAGGTACCGGGAAAAACCCCATATCGCGGGAACCCGTGGTCCGATTTACATGAAACTTGTTTTATTCCATTTGTATTCCCTTTTCAGGGTCAACTTCCTTTCAAAGTATTTTCCCATTATGTGCCCTTTTGGAAGTATTACATTACAGACAAGCAAGCAATCACAGACTTTTAGTATTATATAGATATATTTCTTTATTAGCCACAGGGGCACAAAAGAAGGGGACAAATACAAAGGGGGGAGTTTACATACAATAAAAACGTGTAAAATGTTATCACAAATGGAATTTAAAAAAGTTAGTCGATTTTCCCCAATAGAGGGAGACAGTTTATATGGGTAACACATACCCCCGAAAAAAAATGTGCAACCCTCATCTCCAGGAGTACGAAGAGTTTGTACTCCTTTCCTCTCCTCCTCCTTTTCCTCAACCTACAGGCTGATATAGAGAGAAGGCCCATTCACTCGGGCCATTCTCGACACTTTCACCCACCTTTCATAAAACTTGCTGGGGTACAGCACCTCTCTCTCCATCCTGATTCTTCTTCCAAAGTGGTATTTGATAGATAGATAGATAAACATTTTAAAATAAACAAGAGAATTTCATGTGGATTGGTACCAAAAGTATTAACTCTTTAGCATTTAAACCAGCCGGATCCGGCCAGAATTCTCTCACCTTTTCTGTTCAAACTGGCTGTAATCAGCTGGTCATACTGATATTACGGTATTGTTCTCAAAATAAATAATATCAAAATCTCATTGATTCAATATTATGTGAGGTAAAGCCTTTACCATGAAAATACAATAGTATCATCATCATTTCATTTTACGTCCACTTTTCCCTGCTTGCAAGAGTGGGACGGGAGCTGGTTCTGGCTTGATTTCTACAGCTGGATGCCTTTCCTAACACCAACCTCATTTACAGTGAGTGCTGGGTGCTTTTTTGCTGTGGCACCTACACGACCACTTTGCAGTGGAATGATAGGGACCCCAGTCCCTATCATCTCATTTCTACAGCCGAGTAAACTGGAGCAATATGAAATAAAGTGTCTTGCTCAAGGAAACAACACATCACTCGGTCTGAGAATTGAACTCATAACCTTTCGATTGCAAGGCCAATGCTCTAACCATTAAGCCATGTGCCTCCATTATATATAGAGTAATGTAAATGTTATGTGAGATATTATGTGAGGTAAAGCCTTTACTGTGAAAATACAATAGTATATATAGAGTAATGTAAATGTTATGCGAGATATTATGTGAGGTAAAGCCTTTACTGTGAAAATACAATAGTATATATAGAGTAATGTAAATGTTATGTGAGATATTATGTGAGGTAAAGCCTTTACTGTGAAAATACAATAGTATATATAGAGTAATGTAAATGTTATGTGAGATATTATGTAAGGTAAAGCCTTTACTGTGAAAATGCAAGAGTATATATAGAGTAATGTAAATGTTATGTGAGATATTATATGAGGTAAAGCCTTTACTGTGAAAATACAATAGTATATATAGAGTAATGTAAATGTTATGTGAGATATGTGAGGTAAAGCCTTTACTGTGAAAATACATGAGTATATATATAGAGTAATGTAAATGTTATGCGAGATATTATGTAAGGTAAAGCCTTTACTGTGAAAATACAATAGTATATATAGAGTAATGTAAATGTTATGTGAGATATTATGTGAGGTAAAGCCTTTACTGTGAAAATACAACAGTATATATAGAGTAATCATCATCATCTTTTAACATCCATCTTCCATACTAGAATGGGTTAGATGGGTTTGTCCCATTTAGAGGCAAGTTGGGATGGGTGACCGTGTCTCGCTCATATAGGAATGTTTGTAATGTAAATGCTAAAGGGTTAAGCATGCTTGGTGTACCTACTTGCAACTGCCTAACTTGCATGGCTCCAGGTTGATGTGGTATGCATATTTGACATGTTCCAATGTCACTTGGTCAGGTTCAGTGTTTTCAATCCATCCCCATGCTTCTTTATCAAGTTGTTGTTTAGAAGGCATCACTACAAAACCTGCAAAATAAAAACGAGGGAGTTAATTTATAAAATTTAGACGTTTTGATGGTTGAGGGGTACATCATCATCACCATTTTACGTCCATTCTTCCACGCTAGCATCGGTTAGATGAGTTGTCCTGTTATGAGCAATGCTAGGTCAGGTGACCATGCTTTCCTTATACAGAACTGATTTTGGCTTGGTTTCTACAGCAGGATGCCCTTCCTAACGACAACCACATTTACAGTGTAGACTTGGTCCTTTTTGTCATGACACGTACACGCTCACTTTACAGTGGTACTGGGTGCTTTTTGTCGTGACACCTACAGAACCACTTTACAGTGAGTACTGGGTGCTTTTTGTCGTGACATCTACACGACCACTTTACAGTGTGTACTGGGTGCTTTTTGTCGTGACACCTACAGAACCACTTTACAGTGAGTACTGGGTGCTTTTTGTCGTGACACCTACAGAACCACTTTACAGTGAGTACTGGGTGCTTTTTGTCGTGACACCTACAGAACCACTTTACAGTGAGTACTGGGTGCTTTTTGTCGTGACACCTACAGAACCACTTTACAGTGAGTACTGGGTGCTTTTTGTCGTTACACCTACAGAACCACTTTATAGTGGTACTGGGTGCTTTTTGTCGTTACACCTACAGAACCACTTTATAGTGGTACTGGGTGCTTTTTGTCGTGACACCTACAGAACCACTTTACAGTGAGTACTGGGTGCTTTTTGTCGTGACATCTACACGACCACTTTACAGTGTGTACTGGGTGCTTTTTGTCGTGACACCTACAGAACCACTTTACAGTGAGTACTGGGTGCTTTTTGTTGTGACACCTACAGAACCACATTTACAGTGAGTACTGGGTGCTTTTTGTCGTGACACCTACAGAACCACTTTACAGTGAGTACTGGGTGCTTTTTGTCGTTACACCTACAGAACCACATTTACAGTGAGTACTGGGTGCTTTTTGTCGTGACACCTACAGAACCACTTTACAGTGTGGACTGGGTGCTTTTTGTTGTGACACCTACAGAACCACTTTACAGTGTGGACTGGGTGCTTTTTGTCGTGACACCTACAGAACCACATTTACAGTGAGTACTGGGTGCTTTTCGTTGTCATTCTTACACTACCCCTATACAGTGGAAGGGTGATACAGGATATACTGTATATATGCTTCAGCTTCAGCCTGTGCCCCTGTCGGGTCTTCTGTATTACTGCATAATGCCAGAGATCTCGGTCCTGTGTCATTGCCTTTGAGAGGTGCAAATACAGTCGATTTAATTCTTTTGATACCCCCATGATTCTACAATGCATAACTGTATTTTAAAGTGTTTATAATCATCCTCATCATCATCATCATCATCATTTAATGTCTGCTTTCTCTGCTAGCAAGGGTTGGACAGGTCTATACAAACCAAGTCAGTACTGAAATGTTTGAAAATTATGGGCAGTGTCTTTCATTAACAATGTTGATAACAACGGGACATAAACTGCCTTTGGTTCTTCAAAACAAAACCACTCATTTTAAAGGGTTCTTATTTAGATAAATATCTTTTAACAATTTTATATGAGAACCATATGTTAAGTTAGTAGCTTAGTAATGATATAAATTACAGCTGTTGTAAATCCATCAAAATTCTTCTTTAATTTATTGAAATAGAATGTCTGTCAGTAAAAATACTGTTACAAATAATTGTTTCTACTATTGGCACAAGGCCAGCAATAACCCAGTGCATAAATGAATTGAGAGAGAGACTGAGCATAAGAGGAATCAAATGCTGTGTGCAGGAGAGGCGGTTGCGCTGGTATGGACATGTGATGCGTATGAAGGATGACAGCTGCATAAAAAGGTGCAGAGCAATAGAAGTTGATGGCAACCGCAGAGTGGGGAGACCCAAGATGACCTGGGATGAGGTGATAAAAGCCGACCTTACCCAATTACACCTCTCACGACCGTGACTTCTGGCGTCACGCAGTAATACAGAGTACCCGACCTCCCATGGGTACAAGCTGAAGCATATAGACAATATGTCCCCACACCCCCCACCGCAAGGTGGTCGTGGAGGTGCCACGGCAAAAAAGCACCCAGCCCACACTGTAAAGTGGACGTGTAGGCGCCACGAAAAAGCACCCAGCACTCACTGTAAATGAGGTTGGTGTTAGGAAGGGCATCCAGCTGTAGAAATCAAGCCAAATCAGTTCCTGTATGAGCAAGGCATGGTCAGCCGACCAGACACTGCCCACAACAGGACAACCCGTCTAACCCATGCTAGCGTGGAAGAACGGACGTAAAACGGTGATGATGGTGATGATGATTACTGGTACTTTATTTTATCGACCCCGTAAGGATGAAAGGCAAAGTTAACCTCGGCGGGATTTGAACTCAGAATAGCAAGGGCCGTAACTCTATGCATCAAAGCATGTCGTCCGACCCTCTACTGATACTGCCAATTCACCGCCCTGTTACAAATAATAGAACTTTAATATTAAGATGGTGTTTGGAAAATAACTTCTTGGTATTATGGAACCTAAGGTAGTTTCAGATGAGTTGGTATTAAAAGGGGTAATTAAATCTAGTATATATATATATGTATATATATGTATTGCCTCGTCTGACGAACGAATGAAGACGTTTTCTTTCGTATTCGCCTCATTCGGGAAACCTCTGGTAATGAGGTAATTATATTGTATTGATTTTTATACATTATATATATATATTTAGGTAAGGAGGGGTGATTATCAGAGTCATTAAAGCAGACAGAATCTAAAGTCTGGTGCTTATCCCAGTTTTGTGGCATTGAGCAACTGAGAGTACAAGACTCCTCCCTGGACAAGACGCCAGTCCATTACAGGACCAAACCTCTAACTATTGCTTGTACACATGTTAACTCTTTACCATTTACATTACTCTATATTTACTAATGTATTTTCATGGTAAACACTTTATCTCACATAATATCGAATCTATAAGATTTTGATATTACTTATTTTGAGAACCATACCTTGACATAAGTATGAGCAGCCAGTTATGGCCGGTTTGAACAGAAAGAGGTGAGAGAATTCTGGTTTAAATGCTAAAGGGTTAAACTGAGTATACTGGAGCAATGTAAAATGAAGTGTTTTGCTTAAGAACACAACAGCAATTGAATCCATGACATTATGATTGTAAGTCCTTTTACGGTCTGAGTTCAAATCCCACCGAGGTTAACTTTGCCTTTCATCCTTACGGGGTCGATAAAATAAAGTACCAGTAATGCACTGGGTATTTGCTGGCTTTGTGCCAAAAGTAGAAACAATTATGATTGTAAGTCCAACGCCCTTACTACTAGACCTAGATATTGGCTCACCTGAAAATTATAGGCAGTGTCTTTCATTAGAAATATGGTAAGACAAAGATTAAAGAAGACATGACAGAATAGCTTGTGGTATTTGTTGAGGCTTTGTATGGGGGCAGCAGAGGTAGTTTCGGGTAAGTTGATATCAAAACGGTTAATGGAGTGCCAGTCTAGGTAAGGAGGGGGTGATTAACAGAGTGAGGAGTGCCAGCCCAGGTAAGGAGGGGCAATTAACAGAGTGAGGAGTGCCAGTCCAGGTAAGGAGGGGTGATTAACAGAGTGAGGAGTGCCAGTCCAGGTAAGGAGGGGTGATTAACAGAGTGAGGAGTGCCAGCCCAGGTAAGGAGGGGGGGATTAACAGAGTGAGGAGTGCCAGCCCAGGTAAGGAGGGGGGATTAACAGAGTGAGGAGTGCCAGTCCAGGTAAGGAGGGGGTGATTAACAGAGTGAGGAGTGCCAGCCCAGGTAAGGAGGGGGGATTAACAGAGTGAGGAGTGCCAGCCCAGGTAAGGAGGGGGGATTAACAGAGTGAGGAGTGCCAGTCTAGGTAAGGAGGGGGGGATTAACAGAGTGAGGAGTGCCAGTCTAGGTAAGGAGGGGGGGATTAACAGAGTGAGGAGTGCCAGTCCAGGTAAGGAGGGGGGGGATTAACAGAGTGAGGAGTGCCAGTCCAGGTAAGGAGGGGGGGATTAACAGAGTGAGGAGTGCCAGTCCAGGTAAGGAGGGGGTGATTAACAGAGTGAGGAGTGCCAGTCCAGGTAAGGAGGGGGGATTAACAGAGTGAGGAGTGCCAGTCCAGGTAAGGAGGGGGTGATTAACAGAGT
>OZ024761.1:6941816-6944316 GCA_964016885.1 Eledone cirrhosa | reverse complement strand
TTGTTCCAGGCCTGGAAGTTGTTGGCAGTCCTTTTGTTGGGCTGCATTATATTTGTCCACATCACCATATGGGCATTGAGGGTTTTTTCTCTGTCCTCATGCTCCTGTGGTGTTACCTCTCTTGTGTTAGTGATGTGGGGTTGCATTGCCTGGATGTAGTTTGGCAGGCTGTCAACCGACATTCTGCCAGACTTGTCTGTTGGAAAGCATGCTATCTCTCCATTACGCGAGCGCTGCATGAGCTTACGCAAGCCATTTGCAGATTCTTCTCCCAGTTGCTGGGCCTCTATTCTATTATGCTTCTTGCTATACTGTTCTATAATATTTCTAAGTTCGGATTTAGCTATACTAAATTGTGCTTCTGTTTGTTCATCGACCTGCGACGGCAACTGCGTGCGTTTGTTAAATGGCAAAGTCGTGGCGTGGACTCGTCGTAGGTCGAATGATTTATCGGAGTGGTTATAAAACGGAGAGTTCCAGGCTGCTGCTTTATGTGTACTTGCGCTATTGTTAGTTGTGTTGTTTCTATTTCCACCAACAGCAGCAGCCTCAGCTTCATGGTTGTTTCTATGTCTCTCATAATTACTCCTGTCTCTTTCCACTGGCTCAATGTTGTTATCTACCCTATTTTGTGTGTCTGTGTGTTCGTCTTGGTTATTCTCTTTGTCCTTAGTCTCCCTACTCCTTTTAATCCTATTACTTTCTCTTATTTCTCTGATTTCTGTGCTACTGTCATTACTTGTTTTCTGTGTCTGTGTGTTTGTTAAGATTGTAGTGGTGGTGAGAGGCATTGAATGTGTGTGTGTTGTTGTTGTTGATGTGTGTTGTTGTTGATGTGTGTTGTTGTCTCCGTGTGTGTGTGTGTTATCGTTGTTGTGTGTGTTGTTATTGTTGTTTGTGTTTGCGTGTCTGTTGTTGTTGTATCTGGGTATGTTGCTGTTGTTGTTGTTGTTGATGTGTGTGTTGTTGTTATTGTTGTCTCCGTGTGTGTTGTTATTGTTGTTTGTGTCTGCGTGTCTGTTGTATCTGGGTATGTTGCTATTGTTGGTAGTGTATCTGGGTATGTTGCTATTGTTGTTGTTATTGTTTGTGTCTGTGTGTCTGTTGTTGTTGGGATGTGTGTTGTATATGTGTGTGCGTATATTGTTGCTTTTGTTTTTGTTTTTGATGCTCCAGCGTAGTTTCGTAAATGATTTTTCTATGATTTTTCCACGACTTTGCCATTTAACAAACGCACGCAGTTGCCGTCGCAGGTCGATGAACAAACAGAAGCACAATTTAGTATAGCTAAATCCGAACTTAGAAATATTATAGAACAGTATAGCAAGAAGCATAATAGAATAGAGGCCCAGCAACTGGGAGAAGAATCTGCAAATGGCTTGCGTAAGCTCATGCAGCGCTCGCGTAATGGAGAGATAGCATGCTTTCCAACAGACAAGTCTGGCAGAATGTCGGTTGACAGCCTGCCAAACTACATCCAGGCAATGCAACCCCACATCACTAACACAAGAGAGGTAACACCACAGGAGCATGAGGACAGAGAAAAAACCCTCAATGCCCATATGGTGATGTGGACAAATATAATGCAGCCCAACAAAAGGACTGCCAACAACTTCCAGGCCTGGAACAATGACGTGCCGGCGTTGTATGGGCTTCGAAAAGACCATAAAACGGGCTGGGACCCTGTCGCGGGACCACCAACACGGCCAGTCTGTGGGGCTAACATTGCTAGTAACTACAGACTGTCCTACTTCCTCTCCCTGATCATACGCCCCATCATTGAGATGTCCCCAGATGTGTGTGACAGCACGGAGGACCTCCTCAGCAGAATCGACGCGGGTAACCGATCTGGGGACCTAACAAACTGCATAATAGGCAGTATGGATGTTGTGTCCCTGTATCCATCTATTGACGTGGATTTTGCTGTGGAGAAATGCGTCGAAATGATCAGCGAGAGCAAGGTTGAGTTCCGTGGGATTGATACCAGTGAGCTGGGACTTCTACTTAAGCTTACCCATAGTAATAGTTACCTAGACACTTATGACCTTAGCAACCTGTGCCCTACAAGACCAGCAAGAGGCAGACCACCTACCATTACCTCAATGGCCAAGAAAACCCACACAGATAGATGGAACGGGTGGACCAGAGCCATACGGACACCCGAAAACCACGATGAACTGAAGAAAATGATTGCACATGCGGTAGGGGCCAGCATAAAATTAACCCTTAAGGAACATATGTTCAAATTTAATGGTAAAACATATGCCCAAGAGGAAGGAGCAGCCATTGGTGTTAGCATTGCAGGCGACATAGCTAACTTGTTCATGGTATGGTGGGACAGTAGACTTAAACAAAAACTTAAAGAACAATTAGAAGACAGATTAACCCTGATAATGTACTCCCGCTACGTAGATGATATAAACATCGTAGTTAAGACACCCCCACTAAAGAACAGTCAGGAACCTGAGAAAAACACAATGGAAAGCATCCAGCAAATAGC
>OZ024761.1:6831816-6931816 GCA_964016885.1 Eledone cirrhosa | reverse complement strand
GCTATCGTCAGCAACGTATACCTTCCTGCCGTACAGCGTTCCTTTGTCAGTGTTGAACAAACGAGCAACGATGGTTGCTAGACACTACGGCTTAATACGGGATGTTTGTTTACAAACACACCGAGCATTATAATAAATGTTCGGTGAATCCATAGGTGCATGTATATATGTGTGCATGGGCATACGTCAAGACGGGCGGTCAGGAAAGTGAAAGTAATTTTTGACACTGAATTTTTTATTTTTTTACAACAGGTCTCAATAGTGAAAGTTATGATACACAGGCAATTGTATGGATTTCTTAATATATATATATATGTGTGGGTGTGTATATATATGTGTGTCTGTATGTATATATATATGTGTGTTTGTATATATATATGTGTTTGTGTCATCATCATCGTTTAACGTCTATCTTCCACGCAAGCATGGGTTTAGACGTATATATATGTTTGTGTGTATATATGTGTTTGTACATCTAGGCAAACTTGTTTGCACCAACTCTCTGTCCCCAAAGAAATTAAGGTCGAGTCATAAGAAGGACAGAATGATAAGGGATTTGGGTCAGAAACCCATGCTTGCGTGGAAGATAGACGTTAAACGATGATGATGACACAAACACATATATATATATACAAACACACATATATATATATACATACAGACACACATATACACACCCACACACATATATATATTAAGAAATCCATACAATTGCCTGTGTATCGTAACTTTCACTATTGAGACCTGTTGTAAAAAAAAAAAAAAAAAAATTCAGTGTCAAAAATTACTTTCACTTTCCTGACCGCCCGTCTTGACGTATGCCGTGTGCATGTATGTATTTATATATACATACTACTGTACGTCTGTATACATATATGTATGGACGTGTACATACTTATAATATATATATATATATATATATAAATTACATATATATATATTTATATATATATATATATATATTTATATATATATATATATTGGCATTTGTCGACCTTGAGAAAGCCTTTGACAGAGTTCCACGTGCAGTAATCTGGTGGGCTCTTAGAAAACTAGGAGTAGATGAATGGCTTGTGAAAGCGGTACAAGCCATGTATAGGGGAGCAGTCAGCAAAGTTAGGATTGGCAATGAGTATAGCGAGGAATTTAGCGTACAGGTTGGGGTCCACCAGGGCTCTGTTCTTAGCCCTCTCCTGTTCATCATAGTCCTGCAGGCAATAACGGAGGAGTTTAAGACCGGATGCCCATGGGAACTCCTGTATGCTGATGACCTCGCACTCATAGCTGAATCTATGGTAGAACTAGAGAATAAATTCCAAACCTGGAAGCAGGGACTAGAGAGAAAGGGCCTCAAAGTCAACATGACAAAGACTAAGGTCCTTATAAGTAGACGAGAAAACAGAACCCAGATCCCCTCAGGGAAATGGCCTTGCTCAGTATGTAGGAAAGGTGTAGGTAGGAACTCCATTCTCTGCCCCAAATGCAAACAATGGGTACACAAGAGATGTAGCAGGATCTCAGGAAGCTTAATTAAGAATGTAGGATTCACATGCAGCAGCTGTGCTGAAACAGCAAGCAAACAGCCACAGGAAACAAGTACCACCAATCTCTGGGAGGGCCCTGTAGAAACAGTAGACAGCTTCTGCTACCTAGGTGACCGAATTAGCAACGGAGGTGGGTGCTCAGAAAGTACAATAACTAGGGTAAGAACGGGATGGAAGAAGTTTAGGGAACTACTACCACTGCTAGCTGCAAAAGGCTTCTCCCTCAGAATGAAAGGCAGACTGTATGATGCGTGTATCCGAACAGCGATGTTGCATGGTAGTGAGACCTGGGCGCTGAAGGTGGAAGACTTACGTAGATTAGAGAGAAACGAAGCCTGCATGCTCCGATGGATGTGTAAAAGTAATATACGTGAACGACAAAGCATAAAGGAATTGAGAGAGAGACTGAGCATAAGAGGAATCAAATGCTGCGTGCAGGAGAGGCGGTTACGCTGGTATGGACATGTGATGCGTATGAAGGATGACAGCTGCATAAAAAGGTGCAGAGCACTAGAAGTTGATGGAAACCGCGGAGTGGGGAGACCCAAGATGACTTGGGATGAGGTGATAAAAGCCGACCTTACCCAACTACACCTCTCAAAGTCAATGACACACGACCGTGACTTCTGGCGTCACGCAGTAATACAGGGTACCCGACCTCCCATGGGTACATGCTGAAGCATATAAACAATATGCCCCCGCTCCCCCCACCGCAAGGTTGTAGTGGAGGTGCCCCACGGCAAAAAAGCACCCAGCCCACACTGTAAAGTGGACGTGTAGGCGCCACGAAAAAGCACCCAGCACTCACTGTAAATGAGGTTGGTGTTAGGAAGGGCATCCAGCTGTAGAAATCAAGCCAGATCAGTTCCTGTATGAGCAAGGCATGGTCAGCCGACCAGACACTGCCCACAACAGGACAACCCGTCTAACCCATGCTAGCGTGGAAGAACGGACGTAAAACGGTGATGATGATGATGATGATATATAATTTATATATATATATATATATATAATTTATATATACATATATGTATAATTTCATCATCATCATCATCGGTTAATGTCCATCTTCCACGCTTGCATGGGTTTGGACGGGAATTTTCCCACTTGAGGCAAGACTGGTTGACTTGCTCGTATAGGACTGTCTGGCGGGTTTTCTACGGCTGGATGCCCTTCCTAACACCAACCACGTTTACAGTGTGGACTGGGAGATTTTTACCATGTTACCTACACGGCCACATTACAGCGTGGACTGTGTGTTTTTTTTTTTGTCGTGACACCTACACGACCTCATTTATTTAAGACTGGATGTTGTGGTACCAATATAGCTTTACATCGAAAGATGGCGGTGGGGGTAGTGGGACAGGGGTGTATTTTTGTTAGAGGTGCCTACTGACTGTAGGTTTCGCTTTGTACTTAGGCAAGGCGGGTCTTCTGTATTACTGTGTAGCGCCAAAGATCTCGGTTCAGTGACATTGTCTTGGAGAGGTGTAAGTGTGTGAGGTCGGAATTTATCAAGTCGTCCCAGGTTTTTCTGGGTCTGCCTACTCCGTGGCTACCGTCTATTTTTATCGCCCTGCACTTTTATATACAGCTGTCGTCTTTCATGCGCATCACGTGACCGTACCAACGTAGTCTTCTCTCGAGTAAACAACATCTGATCCCTCTTATTCCTAATTTCTCCCTTAGTTCATTTCTGCTTTGCCGTTCACGTATATTACTATTACACATCCAGTGGAGCATGCAAGCTTCGTTCCTATATATATATATACAGAATACTAGCTCATTCCATTGCACACATGTTTCTATAGAAATAGTGGACACCTTCCGTTACCTGGGTGACAAAATCAGCAGTGGTGGAGGGTGCTCTGAAAGTACAGTAGCTAGAGTCAGAACGGGATGGAAAAAGTTCAGAGAGCTTATACCACTATTGGCCGCTAAAGGGTTCTCCCTAAAAATGAAAGGCAGGCTGTATGATGCCTGCATACGAACAGCAATGTTACATGGCAGTGAGACTTGGGCATTGTGTGCAGAGGATATACGCCGACTGGGGTCGGCGTATATCCTCTGCACTTAATGCCCAAGTCTCACTTTAGCGGCCAATAGTGGTATAAGCTCTCTGAACTTTTTCCATCCCGTTCTGACTCTAGCTACTGTACTTTCAGAGCACCCTCCACCACTGCTGATTTTGTCACCCAGGTAACGAAAGGTGTCCACTATTTCTATAGAAACATGTGTGCAATGGAATGAGCTAGTATTCTGTGGGCACTTGCTGCTACTTATTGCACCTGAGCACCGGCCTCATATAAAATCTATATTCTTAGTTAGCTTACCTGTGATCCCACTACATCTTTTATGCACCCATACTTTGCATTTTTGACATAAAATGGAGTTTCTGCCGACTCCTTTCCTACACACTGAGCATGGCCATTTCCCAGATGGGACCGGTGCCCTATTTTCCTTCCTACAAACTAGAACTTTAGTCTTAGACAGATTAATTTTAAGGCCTTTTGATTCTAGGCCATGCTTCCATGTTTGGAATTTCTTCTCTAGTTCAGCCATTGATTCAGCTATGAGCGTTAGATCATCTGCATATAGGAGTTCCCATGGGCAGCCGGTCTTGAACTCCTCTGCTATAGCCTGAAGGGCAATAATAAATAGTAGGGGGCTAAGAACGGATCCCTGATGAACACCAACTTTTACGCTAAACACTATATTCGTTGTTAATTCTAACCTTGCTGACTATATATATATATGTGAAGGTGACTATATATATATATGTGAAGGTGACTATATATATATTTATGTGAAGGTGACTATATATATATGTGTGAAGGTGAAGGCACATGGCTTAGTGGTTAGAGCATTGGGCTTGCAATTTAAAAGTTGTGAGTTCAATTCTCAGACCGGGTGATGTGCTGTTTCCTTGAGCAAGACACTTTATTTTCACATTGCTTCAGTTTACTCAGCTGTAGAAATGAGATGATAGGACTGGGGTCCCTATCATTCCACTGTAAAGTGGACATGTAGGCGCCACGGAAAAAAAGCACCCAGCACTCACTGTAAATGAGGTTGGTGTTAGGAAGGGCATCCAGCTGTAGAAATCAAGCCAGAATCAGTTCCTGTCCCACCCTTGCAAGCAGGGAAAAGTGGACGTAAAATGATGATGATGATGATATATATACATCTTCCTGTTATTTCAAGCGTTACACTAATATATTCTTTCCATATAATGTACCCTTCGTGTTGTTATTTCTGTTTAACTTTTACATATATATATATATATAATTGTTTCTACTTTTGGCACAAGGCCAGCAATTACCCAATACATTACTGGTACTTTATTTTATCGACCCTGTAAGGATGAAAGGCAAAGTTAACCTCGGTGGGATTTGAACTCAGACCATAAAGGGCCATAACTCTTTGCTGCAAAGCATGGCGTCCGACCCTCTACCTACACTGCCAATCCATATAATTGCTGCAAACTTGTGTTCGAGCATTGCCATAAAATGCTAAAAATGTGAGGCACGAATGTGGCTCTTTAAACCAGCCAAAGACTTGCACCCTCTGGTACATACATGGCAACTGTTGGCTCTTCTGGGACTTTCCATTGTCTTGTTCTGGTTGTGTGTTCTCATGTGTCTTTTAAGACCTCCCATGCTAGCACATTCCTTACACCTTTTCAATCATAACCTACGAGGTTTACTGATATGACTTTGTTCGTGTCTAATCAAACCAGCTTTGCTCCGGCAGATTTTACCACAGTGCTGGCAACCCAGATGATGTTCAACAGCAGGCAGTTCAGAACAGTCTCCTTTCCTTACCTTCCTTTTCAGTGTTAGGTGTTCTCTCCAACGAGTTTCAAAGTGTTCACTACCTGACTTGATCAAATGTCTCCACTTCACACGCTCCTCAGCCATTTCTCCCATTCGTCAGCTGAAATTCCAGCGCAAGCCAAGGTGCCTCTGACACAGTCCTGGTACCAGATTTTTGGTTTGTATGGTGTTCGCCTTCCTTCACACAGTTCTCCGTAGAGAAGTTGCTTTGGAATGCGATCATCAGACATCCAGACCACGTGTCCCGCACCACCTCAACCGATGCCGAGAGATCGTGTTCTCTATAGTCATGCACCAGCTCCACTCGAGAACACATGGAGTTTACCGATCTAAACTCCATGTGAACAATTCTTCCTGAATGCCATGAGGAACACTATCATAACATATAAGGAAAACAGAGTTGGAGCCAGAATGTCCCCCTGCTTCACTTCATTTTCAACTGATATTGGTTCAGAGATGCTACCACCAATACTGACCTAAGCCTTCATGTCATCATGAAAAAGATGCAGAATCTTCACAAACTTTGGAGGGCAGCCAAGCTTTTCCAAAATTTTTCACAATGCAGTTCGATTGACGGTGTCAAATGCCTGTGTCAAGTCAACAAAGACCTGGTAAAGGTCCATACATTGTCCAATATACTTTTCTTGCAGCTGCCGAGCAGAAAAGATCATATCCACTGTTCCTCTTTCATTCCTGAACCCACACTGCGACTCAGGCAACACATTCAGAGCAACCCTTGAGAACAACCATCTAACCCATGCTAGCATGGAAGAACAGACGTAAAACGGTGATGATGATGATGATGATGATGATGATGATGAATAACATTGTAAATGTGTAAATAACATTATAAATTGCGTTCAGAAGAACATTACAAATATAGTGTCTAAACCTGTATAATAACACAATAATATAAATTCATTTAACAAAAATGATAAAGGAAAGAAAAAAGAAGGAAAAAAATGGTGGAGTTGGGGGCAATTTATCACCTTGGAGGTTAATTACACTCTTGAGGCAAGCCAATGTGTTTGCAACATTATCACGGGTGATGGCAAGGCTAAGGTGCTGAAATAACCAGGCACCCTAATGGACATCATCTGACATCTCAGTAAGGCGAGCCACCATTAAAGACAAGAATTTCATTGTCAGCAGCTCAACTCCCCTGAACATCTCGAACATCACAGGCTGGAAAAAATAATTATTTGATAAGTCCTGCTATTTCCAAATTTTATTCCATTCAGCAGTGGAAGCAGTGAACCCCACATGATGTGACAGGGTGCAAAAGAGTCACTGACTGTGACTCCCAGATGAGACACTTACCTCTCACCTAAGGACAAAGGGTAAGACTGTCTGTTCTCTTCCCATCACTTCTGGATAAACCAACCTGTTCCAGAACTGTGACGATATGAGCCAGGGTCCGCTTGATGATCAGGTTTAGCTTGGTGTGACGAGCAAAATGACCAGTATTCAAGCGGCAGGACAAAAAGTGTTGACCTGTGGAGTCGAAGGATCTACCACAGCAGCATCTCAGACCCCACAGACGTCAGCTCCCACTTCAAGTGCAATGGAGATGCGGAATTCGTCCTGACTGAGAAGGCTGCCAATGTTGGCCACAGGCAGGGCATCAATCCAGTCCCCCAAGAACTTTGTGCTTGCAGAAAGTAAACGGGACCTAGAAAATTGATCGAAAAGATCAAAGAAAGAGTTAAAAGTTTCCCTTGAATGCAGATTGTCCCATACTCTCTGCTTCTGTCTATCCTCATCAGGAACTGACAAACCCAGCTCTCTCCACTGTAGTAAAGCTTCATCCAACTCCCTGTTAGAACTAGTCCATGTTGGGAAGGAGAGGATGTCACCCACTAAAGGGGAGCAGGTATGGATGGAGGAAAGAAAGCAAGGTAGGGACAAAGAAGTACACTAATGCAAACTGAGACCTCCAAACCGTTTGGGTAAGGCAGCTTGGTCGTGGAACTCTGGAGAGAGTCGGACATTGACCAAACCCCCGAGCTCACTGAATATTAGATCATCAAAGTGTTGGAGAGACGAATTTGTAAGAGGAGCCAACTCTAAGGAAATACAACAACTTAGGGATTGATAAATAATTCCGAAGAATGAAAAAAACCTTGGTGAGGTTCAATGACTTTGAGGTTTTTTAAAAGTTGCTTGAGGTTAGCTAACTTAGATTGAAAGATGGACTCGAAAGCTTGGTCATAACTGAGGCTCCAAGAGAGCACCACGCCGATGAGGGAGGGACTGCTATGGAGGGGAAAGACTCTGTGAACAGGTGAACAGTCTCTTGATGTGAAGCTGGTTGAGGAGCCAGAGCTCTCATTTGGAACTGTTGACATGAAGACTCTCCAGATCTTGTTTGGGGTAATGCCCTTCCCCCAAGCAAGCATCAACTAGATACCAGACATTCAGATCCAGGTCAACTCCGAGCTTGGTGACGTCATCAATGCCCAGAGCGAAAAGTGCTGGACCCCTGTGGCAGATGGTCACTGAAGGTGAGGTAGGAGGGCTCCCGATAGGCTTGCCAAGCAAAGTGGTAGAGCTGCAGGGACCCCTTCTTTACTGAACAGAGGATGACATCTCGACTGATGGAATTAAAAGCATTCCTGAGATATAGCTTGAGAATGACCTATGTGAGATATTATGTGAGGTAAAGCCTTTACTGTGAAAATACAATAGTATATATAGAGTAATGTAAATGTTATGTGAGATATTATGTGAGGTAAAGTCTTTACTGTGAAAATACAATAGTATATATAGAGTAATGTAAATGTTATGTGAGATATTATGTGAGGTAAAGCCTTTACTGTGAAAATACAATAGTATATATAGAGTAATGTAAATGTTATGTGAGATATTATGTGAGGTAAAGCCTTTACTGTGAAAATACAATAATATATAGAGTAATGTAAATGTTATGTGAGATAGTATGTGAGGTAAAGCCTTTACTGTGAAAATACAATAGTATATATAGAGTCATGTAAATGTTATGTGAGATAGTATGTAAGGTAAAGCCTTTACTGTGAAAATATAATACTATATATAGAGTGGTTTCTTTATTTGCCACTAGGGCACAAAAGGTAGGGACAGATACAAGGGGGGAAGTTTACATATAATTAACGAGTACAAAAATATAACAATGAAATAACAACAACAAACGAAGTCCTCAATAGGAAAAAATGTGCAACCCTTCTCCTCAGGAGCACAAAGAGTAGGTGCTTCCCTCGTCTCCTCTTTTTCCTCTTCTTTCACCTACAGGCTGATATAGAGAGAAGACCCATTCACTCTGGCCATTCTCCCTACTTTCACCCACCTTTCATAAAACTTGCTGGGGTAGAGCACCTCTCTCTCCATTCTGATCCTTCTTTTAAAATGGTATTTGAAAAAGAGGACCAGTTGTTGGCCGGAGGGAAAGGTGTCTGACTTCAGCCCTTTCAGCCTCTTCCACCATACAACTTCTTTAGCCATGGCTATCACACAGAGAAAAACCGCCTCTCCTTCGTTTTTGAAAGGGGGAGGCGGTTTGATCGTGACAATGGACTCGGTGGTCAACCGGATTGGTCCCACCCTCGACAGTAGTCGTTCCACATAGCCCCACAGGTCAGCAATGCCTGGGCAGTGTACGAATGCGTGCGCAACGGTTTCGTCATCATGCACGCATCTCGGACAGATCTTATTCAAAGCATATTTATCCAGGCTCCCATGCCTGTGGAGCTTGTCTCGAACGGGTAGAGCCCCTCGGTAGCACTGCCAAGCCAGGGACTTTTGGAAGTTGTCCATCGGTCCAGGGCCAAACGTCCTACCGAACAGACTGGCCAGTTCATCTTCCTCCATGCCTAGAGCTTCTCCGAGAGCATCGTCGCACCTGCTGCGTACCAACCCTCTATAGAATGTCGAGGTGGAGTCTCCACTGATTGCCGGGTCCGCTTTCCAGAGGGCCGTGAGCGCCTGGGCACATTCAATGTGCCAGTCGCCCACTTTTCTCGGTCTTTGCTTGACCCAGGATTGCAGCTCGGTGAGCGAGACGAGTCTGGGAAAGGCTCGCCTCACAAATGGGGCTCACACCGGTTGACCGGTGAGGAATACCTGGAGGTGCCGTAGCCTTAATGCGTGTTTACGCATCTGTAGCCACGGCATCCCCAGCCCTCCTTTCGAAGGGTGTTGACAGCAGATGGATCTCCTCACCAAAGGGGTCCGCTTGTTCCAAAGAAATTGGAACAGCGCGCACTCCATTTTGGCGAGTCTTTTCACTGGGCAAGGCACGACGGTCAAGCGGTAGTAGATGACGGATGCTATATAAGTATTCGCCACCTCCGCTCGACCTTTCAGGGATAGTTTGCACTGGGCCCACTTCTGGGTGAGTGCAAACACCCTGGCCGTTACCTCGTTCCAGTTTTTCTCCACCTGGAGGTCTGGTCCGAACCAGACCCCGAGCAGCTTCACCGGGCCCTCCGTCCAGCGTCCGACGACGTCGTTGGAGGGCATCGGTTTGCCTCTCCATGTTCCGAGTTGCAAACCGACGGACTTGTCCCGGTTCAGCTTGGCTCCCGTAAACCTTTCATATTCCTCCAGTAAGGTGCCGATCTCACCGATTTGCGAGGTTTTCGACACCATTACTGTCACGTCATCGGTGTAGGCCGACGCCGCTTTCTGCAATCCCGGTTCCAAAGGGATGCCCTGCAACCGCTCCAACTTCCGCAGTAGTGGCTCAAGAGCCAGCACATACAGTAGGGAGGAGAGAGGGCATCCCTGTCGGATGGATCGCATGATTTGGAACGGCTCCGAGAGGTGGCCGTTCACCTTGACCCTTGAGCAGACGTTGCTGCTGTGCATCGCAGCAATCTAACCCCTGAAAACGGGTCCGAAGCCTGCCGCCGCGAGCGCCGCATCCAGGTAACGATGGTCAACCCTATCGAAAGCTTTAGATTGATCCAAGTTGATCAGGGCCCCACCAAAGCCGGGTTCATTCCCTACCCTCTCTATGATGTATCGCATAAGGTGGTGATTGTCGTGAATGGACCTGGACGGGATTGCGCATGTCTGCGCTTCTCCCACCAGGTTTCCAACGACAAGCGCCAACCTCTTCGCTAACACTTTGGCCAAAATCTTTAACTCTGTATTTAGCAGAGTTATGGGCCTGAAGTTACTTATGTCATCCCCCTTGTTCTCATCCTTCCTCACCAGCGTAACTACGCCCTTGGTCACAGAACTGGGAATTCTCCCGTTCTGCTGCCAGTTGCAGTAGACCGCTTCGAGGATATCGGAGAACAAGTCCGGCATCGCTACATATAGCTCGTATGGTAGACCATCGAGACCCAGGGATTTGCGTTTGCCGCATTGGCTCAGCGCCGCCCCTATCTCAGCAGCTGAAATCGTCCTTTTGCAGGACTTCGCCTCCGCGTCCGAGAGGCGTGGCAGACCGTTGAGGTATGGATTGAAATCCATAGTCTCACCCGGCGCGCCGCCCCTCTCGAACAGTCGTGCAAAGTGCCGCTGAAAGGCCGCACACATCTGCCCAGGTTCAAGGATCACACGCCCATCCTGGTCCTTCAAAGACCGAATCGTGGACTTGTTCCCACTTTTTGCCTCTGTCACTCGGGCCCAGCTCACAGCTTTGGCTCCCTCATTACCCAGAGCACGTATTTTACTCCTGACAACGCAGCCTTCATACTTCACCTCAAAGAACTGGTCTAAGGCCATTCTTGATGCCAGCACGCCGGCTACATTGCCACTCCTAATCGCCTCTTCTACTCTATCTACTAATTCCCTTTCCGTCTTGTTCCTATCCCTTGCTAATTCCTGACTAAAACCTATCAATTCTATTCTAATTGCTCTCTTAAGAGAGCTCCACCACCTGTTGTTGACAATTGCCCCTGTCAAACTCTGCTTAACTGCTTAACTAACGTGCTAATCTGTTTACTGTAAGCTTTGCTTCTCGGTAAGGACAAGTTCAGCTTCCAGTAACCGGGTCCCTGTCTATGGGTTCTAACAAGGTTGGCTATGCAGGTCACTAACTTGTGATCCGAATAGTCAACCATGAACATTTTTGGACAGCTAAATGTGTCCCTATCCTTCTCTCTAACTAGGGCCCTATCTAGGTACGACCTAGATGTTCCGCTGCGATTGGTCCACGTCCATAGTGGTACAGTCGGAAAATCTAGTCGATATCTATCGGCCAGGTCAAATCGGCCGATTAACCTTTTGAGGCTTTTACACCCCTCTCTATTGGCACATGCCCCTACATAGTCCCAACGTGCATCCAGGATACCATTCCAGTCCCCCACTAAAAGCAAGGAGTGGGACGTTCCCAGAAAAGTTTCCAGACGTTGGAAGTATTCCGGCCGCGCTGCCCAAAAAGGGGCGTACACAGCTATTAGTCTAAGGGCTCCACTTTCACTACTGCCGACGTCTAAAACCACCAGTCGACCCTCCGGGTCCAGGTGCACCTTCTGTATGGCGAGGCCCAGGTGTTTTCGCAGCAGAACGACAACTCCACCCCCACCCCCCGGTTGACAGAGAGATGCGAAGATCTCAAAGTCGTCGAAGAGGGGCGCCAGTTGGTGCTCGCTGCTGATCCTGGACTCGCAAATAGCCATTACATCCATTCTATGCGACCTGAGATCGTTTAAAAGTTTGCCTTGTTTCCAAGACAGTCCCAGGCCACGTACATTCAGACACCCAACTCTTATATCAGCCATGTTGGTTAAAAGAGGAAGGACCTACCTGTTCGGCTCCTGAGGAGCAGGTTGCACAATATCCATGGGCGTATTGGAGGGGTTGTTTGGTGGGGTGTTGTTCTGTGGTGGAGTGGGGGTGTTTGGTGAGGTGTGGGTGGGGAAACGTTTCAAGAGGACGCGGTTATAGGGTCGAGTACATGTTTTCCCCACGTCCTCAGGAAAGTTCTCTCTTAGTTTTGCATAGGTGTCCATTGGGAGTCTTATCATTTTTAAATGCGGTTTGTTGGCCGCGCTTGCAAAGAATTGCCCTTCAGTTTCCACCGAAGGGTCTTTGTGTATTGTTTTTACTAGTTCTTTGTTATTTGTGTTAATGTATGTATACTGTTTTATTTGTGTTGTGTTTGTTTGTTGTTCTTGTGTGTGCTTACGTTTTGTTGTATGTGTTATGTTTTGGGGTGGGGCGGATTTTGTTTGTTCTGTTTGTTTTGTTTTTGTTGGTGGTTGTGTGTTTGTTTCGTTTATGTTCGAGTGGTGCTTTCTTTTTTTCCTTTTTACAGGTTGGAAGGGTTCCCCCTCTTCGTCACTAGGTGCCGTTTCCGCTGGGTCCTCGTCCGTGCTGTCGGGTAGTGGTGTATTTTGGGGTTTTGTTGTATTTGTGTGTGTTTTGGGAGTTGTTTTGGGTGGGGCCGTGTCTTGTGTTATTTTTCCGTGTTGTTTTTGTTGTTGTGGTGGTGGTGGTGGTGGAGGTGGTGGTGGTGGTGGCGGTGGTGGTGTGTGGGGTGTAGGCAAAAGAGCCTTTTTTTTGTCAATTGAGGACAAGCAGCCCTTAGATGACCCCTGCTTGAACAGTAGTAACATATGGGCCTCCTACCCTCGGCTGAAATATATATAAATGTATCTTCATCGAGGGACACCCTCTGTGGTATTCTAGCTATTCGTTCTGGTCTCATTTGGACCAGAACCTCCACGCTCAAACCGCCGAAAACGTCTGTGGTGACTTCTCCTACTGAAAGGATTCCGTCCTCGTCTTCTAAAAATCCTGTTAGTACCCAGGAAATGCATGCATTTGGCCGGATTCCGGAGACCCTTATCTTCTGCGTTCTTTTCCCTAAATATGTGGGGAAAAATGTATGTAGCTTGGAAACAATTGGCGCCACAGAGTATTTCCTGGCCGTCAATTGATCCTTCATTAGGACCGTTATATTCCCATAGAGTGGCCCTTTTTGTATGAACGATATATCACTCCACACATTTTTTAGGACCAGCTCAATCTCTTTTTGGGATAATTGAGTTGGTTTCCTTGTTATGTTAGAAATTGTTCTGAAAGATATCGTTCTTAGCGTCGTGTCTCTTTTGATTTCTTGTGGGGAGGTGATTGTGAAGTCTCCTCCTTCTTTGAAAGTTACATACTGTTTCGCTTCCTTCATCTTTTCTCTCAGAGTTGTAATGTCCAGTTGCTTGCAGGTTTGTGTTTTCCGGACCGCCTGTGCAAAGGAGGCACCAGTAGTGGGTTCGCTTTGTTTGGTGTTATCGTTATTTTTTCCTTGGTTGGTGTTGTGACTATTGCTGTTATTGTCGTTGTTGTTTTTGTCTGCGTTTATGTGACTTTCTGGGCACCCATTTTTACAAATTTTTCTTTTAATTCCGTGTTCCATGTTTCTTTTGCAGAAGTGAGGAGGGAAGACTTAGAGCCTTGTGCTTCTAGCTTCTCTGTATCACCTTTCTTAGGGGGCGTGGCTTTCACGTTAGGATGAGATGTGAAAATTCCGTCCATTTCTATTAGTTTGCCGTAATAAATTTTTAACTGGAAAAATCGCCCCAAAAAGGGCCGAAAATAAATAAACTCAAAGTTTGACGACCAAGGCAAGGGGTTAACGTATATTACAGTATAAAAAAATTAATCAAAACTCACTTTTGAGTAAGTAAATCCGACTCGGTAGCCGAGCTTGTTCACACATGTCAACACACATCTCTCGTATACGAGATGTTATGTGAGATATTATGTGAGGTAAAGTCTGTACTGTGAAAATACAATAGTATATATAGAGTAATGTAAATGTTATGTGAGATATTATGTGAGGTAAAGCCTGTACTGTGAAAATACAATAGTATATATAGAGTAATGTAAATGTTATGTGAGATATTATGTAAGGTAAAGTCTTTACTGTGAAAATACAATAGTATATATAGAGTAATGTAAATGTTATGTGAGATATTATGTGAGGTAAAGTCTTTACTGTGAAAATACAATAGTATATATAGAGTAATGTAAATGTTATGTGAGGTAAAGTCTTTACTGTGAAAATACAATAGTATATATAGAGTAATGTAAATGTTATGTGAGGTAAAGTCTTTACTGTGAAAATACAATAGTATATATAGAGTAATGTAAATGTTATCTGAGATATTATGTGAGGTAAAGTCTTTACTGTGAAAATACAATAGTATATATAGAGTAATGTAAATGTTATCTGAGATATTATGTGAGGTAAAGTCTTTACTGTGAAAATACAATAGTATATATAGAGTAATGTAAATGTTATGTGAGATATTATGTGAGGTAAAGTCTTTACTGTGAAAATACAATAGTATATATAGAGTAATGTAAATGTTATGTGAGGTAAAGTCTTTACTGTGAAAATACAATAGTATATATAGAGTAATGTAAATGTTATGTGAGATATTATGTGAGGTAAAGTCTTTACTGTGAAAATACAATAGTATATATAGAGTAATGTAAATGTTATCTGAGATATTATGTGAGGTAAAGTCCTTACTGTGAAAATACAATAGTATATATAGAGTAATGTAAATGTTATGTGAGATATTATGTGAGGTAAAGTCTTTACTGTGAAAATACAATAGTATATATAGAGTAATGTAAATGTTATGTGAGATATTATGTGAGGTAAAGTCTTTACTGTGAAAATACAATAGTATATATAGAGTAATGTAAATGTTATGTGAGGTAAAGTCTTTACTGTGAAAATACAATAGTATATATAGAGTAATGTAAATGTTATCTGAGATATTATGTAAGGTAAAGCCTTTACTGTGAAAATACAATAGTATATATAGAGTAATGTAAATGTTAAAGGGTTAATGTAGTTGTATATATGATAGCTGCTGTTTCTGGCATTGGTTATATTGTTGAACATTGTTTTACACACGATTACATGCAGGCGTACATTCACATGCCTTTATTAGTTCCAGTAATTAGACTGGGGCAATGCAGTGGCGTCACGTTAGCCGATCTCTTTTCTAGAACCATTAAGTTACAACACATAAACAGACAGAGACAAACGTAAAAACACAAACACTTCTGTAGTTTCCATGAGCAACCCTATCTGAGGAGGGAGGCCCACGAGGAGGGGAGTCTGGTGCAGCGGCTGTCACTGCCCATTGTCTGCGGCAATGGGCAGTGCCATTTTGTCCACAGCCGAAACATCACCCTGACTTAGGTGTAGAGTCTGTCACCCCCCTTTCTTTCCTTCTTTAATAATCCTCACCCTTTTCCTCTCATTTATAGTCTTTTACAATAATTCTCACCCTTTTCTTTGATTTCAATTGTTTGTTTCTTATTCATTATATTACACAAACTCTGTTTCTTATTCATTATATTACACAAACTCTGTTTCTTATTCATTATATTACACAAACTCTGTTTCTTATTCATTATATTACACAAACTCTGTTTCTTATTCATTATATTACACAAACTCTGTTTCTTATTCATTATATTACACAAACTCTGTTTCTTATTCATTATATTACACAAACTCTGTTTCTTATTCATTATATTACAGTGGATTGGCAGTATCGGTAGAGGGTCGGACGCCATGCTTTCCAGCATAGTTACGTCCCTTTACGATCTGAGTTCAAATCCCGCCGAGGTTGACTTTACCTTTCATCCTTACGGGGTCGATAAAATAAAGTACCAGTAATGCACTGGGTAATTGCTGGCCTTGTGCCTAAAGTAGAAACAATTATATTACACAAACTCTGTTTCTTATTCATTATATTACACAAACTCTGTTTCTTATTCATTATATTACACAAACTCTGTTTCTTATTCATTATATTACACAAACTCTGTTTCTTATTCATTATATTACACAATTATATTGCCATTCTGAGTTCAAATCCCGCCGAGGTTAACTTTGCCTTTCATCCTTATGGGGTCGATAAAATAAAGTACCAGTAATACACTGGGTAATTGCTGGCCTTGTGCCAAAAGTAGAAACAATTATATTACACAAACTCTGTTTCTTATGAAGAGTTAGCTGATTTTCTTTATGGAATATATCATGTAAATACAGTTTAATAGAAAAAGAAAAAAAGAAAATTTATATTGAGAAGGATAAAAGATAAAGATCCCCCAACTCCTTGTGGAGTCGTAGAGGCACTGTCGCGTGTCTAGGGCACTTTTAAATCTGGCAAACCCCAACCCTCTCCACGTCTGAACACAGCTGAGTTTTTCTATAGAGAAAAAATCAACTCCAGTACTGGACTCGTACTTTTTTCTTTTTTTTAAGAATGGAATGTAAAATAGGAAAATATAGAGAAAAAATAGAAAAAGAAAAAAATGAGAAGGAGAGGGAATGGCAAGAACTCTAGTGTGACAGAAGAATGGGGAGGATGATTAGGCTGTGGGTCTAGGGCATGGCAGTATAGGAGCTGAGCCCTGCCGACAAGACTGCAAAAGAATAAGCCACAGTTATAGGGGAAGATGCCCATGGTGCAACACAGCAGGACTGAATACAAAACCTGATGGTTGTGAAGTGAACAACTTAGCAATAAAGCCATGTTTGCATCTATATGTAATATGTACTTTGCTTTTTAGTCATATTAAAAGAAACGGTGGGGGTTTCCCTGAGGCTCGGCCTCTGGATCTTCGAGCCACATAAATGTTGCTGCGGATCCACTGTAGACATTTTTGGCCTCCATCTGCTGTCCTGCCGCTACTGTGCCGGCTGCTTTCAATGCCAAGCTGCTTTCAATGAGGTCCTAAAAGCATGGCTTGGATGCTGCAGGCTTCCCCTCTCAGATCGAGCCGGTGAGGCTGGACCAAGGGGACGACAAAAGGCCAAATGGTATGACCATCTTCCCGCTCCACGGTGGCAAACCCCTTGTCTAGGATGCCACATGCAGCGACACATTCTCCAGCTGCAATCTGGTGCAGTCTGCGACTAACCCAGGATCTGCTGTACTTCGGGTTGAGGAGAGTAAACTATCCAAATATCGGTCGCTCTCCAACAGGTTTGTAGTCGAGCCCCTAGCAGTGAAGACTTCTGGAGAGTAAGAGGGGAAGAGGAGAAAGATAGAGAGAGAAAATAAATGACAGAGAGAGAGAGTGGAAAAGAGATAACGTCAAAAAGTAGAGAGTTAATGAAAAAAGCAGAGAGAGATAAAGTTAAGGACAGACAGAGAGAGATAAATGATAGAAATTGAAAAGTAGAAGAAAGAAGGCTGAGAAAAAAAAAGGGAGAAAGAAGTAAAAGAAAAGAGATAGTATGAAATAAAGATAAAGATAGAGGGAGAAAAAAGGAGAAATATAGATAGATTAAAGAAAAGAGAGAGATAGAGAGAGAGAGAGTTTTCAAAGGTAGACAACTTTTTCAACAAATCTAGACAAAATCATAATTTTCTCGACAGTTGCTTGTTCTTGAAATATTTTTTATGTTATCGTTGGAGTTTTAATATTTTTTCAGAGAACAAACAAACAACAAACATGTCAGTCTATTTGGGAGATGAACAAAGAAAAGAAAAAGAGGAGGAAGAGGATGAAAAAGACGAAACTAATCCAGGTTTAGTAGTATTTAAACATTTTTTTTTTACAAATTACGCTTTTAAGTTAATTGAAGAAAGTTTTGCTGTGTGTGTGTATATATATATATATATTTATGGTACACCTCACTCGATTTCAGTGGGAAAGAAATGTTTTCCTCTTTCTTTTTTTTTTCGTATGCTATTAACTAACCTAACCTCCAATATTCTGGTAAACAACTTTTTTGTCCCGGAGAACGGAGTGGGTAGGGTGCCGCCCATCATCGCAGATCGACACACCTCTCGCGTTTGTTAGGAAATAATTCTTTCCTCAATTTTTTTTTTCTGGACCTCTTAGATACTTGTAATAGAATTTTTTTGTTCAGGATTAGGTTTAAGGTTTCTGTTTTCCAGGAAAAACGTCGATTGCAATCATATAAGACGGCCAGAAAAAACAACAACAAAACAAGGAAGTAAAATTGTTTCCGCTTTTCACCCGACCTTTTTTTTTATTTTTACAAATCTAGTCGTTTCCAACTGGGTTGGAGATCCTATTTGTTGATAAAACGCGAAAAAAGAAGAGGTGGGTGGGTGTCCTATAATGCGAGCACCCCTCTCCGTTCTCCGGGAAAAAAGTCGATTGCTTGGAGGTTAGATTAGTTGATGGCATACAAAATAACAGATTTTCCGACTGAAATCGACTGCGGTCTCTTCTATAATATAATTGTTTCTACTTTTGGCACCAGGCCAGCAATTATACCAGTGCATTACTGGTACTTTATTTTATCGACCCCCTATAATAATACCATATATATACTAGCCGAATTACCCGCGCCTTGCTGCGTTTCACACATTTGGGGGGGGGGGGGGGGGAGAAAATGTTGATTGATTTTAAATCAGTGATATAATTTATGGAGAAGAAATAAAGGGAAAATGTTAAAAAAGCAGAGGCATTAACTAATAATTTTTGTCATAATTCTAGTGATGTTTTGCCATAGACTAATTAGCCAAATTTTACTATAAAAGAGGGGTGCTTTTTTTGTTGATTTACGTTTAATCAATAGAAAAAACCCGTGATAATAGAGGTTCCAATACTCCAAAATGTTCACTATAGGGGGTTTAACCCCCAATAGAGTGTCTTAATATTATTGAATTTTGCTGAAATTTTGTGAATAGGCATCATATCTTGTCATTTACCTATGGTTTAAATTTCATATAAATCAAAGGGAAAAAATGTCAGTGGGGTTTGTGCCCCCCCCCCCCCCCCCCCCCCCCCGGGGGGAACTCTTTGATTAAAATGCAATATACTTATTCAAGTACCCCGGGCAATGTAGTTTCAGAATATATATGGTTATCGGGGAGGGGGGTTTATCTCCAAAACCATAGGGAGTTCGTGAACAAACAAACAAACAGACAGGAACTACAACTTTATTATATAAGATATATATATATATAAGGATAAAGAACCCCTAACACCTTGTGGAGTTGTAGAGGCACCGTCATACGGCGTGTCTAGGGCACTGTTAAACCTGATGGAGCCCAACTCTCTCCAGGTCTGAACACAATCGATGTTTTTCCAGGAAAAACATTGATTGCAATCATATAAGGGGGCCAGAAAAACAACAACAAAACAAGGAAGTAAAATTATTTCCCCTTTCACCCTACCTTTTTTTTTATCAACCTTGAAAGAATGAAAAGCAAAGTTGAGCTCAGCTGGATTTGAACTCAGAGCGCGTAATAAGGTGGCACGAATATCCGACATCTTAACGGCTCTGCCAATTCGCCGCCTATATATATATCATTATCTATAATGCACTGGGTAATTGCTGGCCTTGGGCCTAAAGTAGAAACAATTATCTATAAAAGGCAGTGGATTGGCAGTATCGGTAGAGGGTCGGACGCCATGCTTTGACGCATAGAGTTACGGCCCTTGCCATTCTGAGTTCAAATCCCGCCGAGGTTAACTTTGCCTTTCATCCTTACGGGGTCGATAAAATAAAGTACCAGTAATACACTGGGTAATTGCTGGCCTTGTGCCAAAAGTAGAAACAATTATCTATAAAAGGCAGATTGTTGTTGTTGTGTGTGTGTGTGTGTGTGTGTGTGTGTGTGTGTGTGTGTGTGTGTGTGCATGTTCCATGTTTATACATTTGCACAATTTCAAATCGATTCGACTCAAAGTTTGTAAGAATGTTGTAAATGGTCCAACATAGTTCAACGACTATTTATTTCATTCAAACTCACCCACAATTACGGAAATAATCGATAAAACTAATTACATGACGCTTTAACCCTCTAAAACAATCTGATTTCCTCTCTCTACTCCCCTTAAAATTCGATAAAACTACATACATGCTTACGAACTTCCTTTAGGAACACCCAAGAGAGAGAGAATAGAGTGAGAGTGAGAGGGAGAGAGTGAGAGAGAGAGAGAGTGAGAGAACGTTTGTTTTGGAGTGGAACGGTCAAACATTTATTTACTTCAATGACAAAGAGAACTTATTACATTTCATACGAAACAACGATTATTCAAAAGCAACAGATAAATTTATTCAACAACAAAAAAAATAGCGATAAATCTTTTTAAAAACCTTTCAACGAACGTGGAAGAAAGAAGTATCAGTTTATTTACTATACACAATAATATCCTCTATGTGGTCACTAAACCTGCTAGAAACAGCAGCTAACTCTCCCCCATATCATACCGCTCCCTACTGTCTTAAATTTAGAAAACACACATTAGACAACCATGCAGAACAACTCCATCGCAGCTCTGTTGTTCGGCTGGCATTGTCTACGCGCGTGTTGCGCAAGTACTGTGAAATAATACATGTCAACACTTCTTTGCACAGACATAATATCCATAGGCGAAACTACAATTGTCACTGCTGGCGCAGCTCCTGCTTCGGCAGTCCAGGTCTGCAATTCATTCACCCAGTGCCTGGCAGAAAAAAAAGTGCTGCCATAAAATGGGTGGTGCAACCTAACTTTGGTAACTTACTGACCCCGAGCAACGCCGGGCTTTAATGCTAGTCTCTCTATATAACATCCTTTGTCTCTCTGTTTGTTCCTATGCATTCTCAAACGGCTGGACCAAATCAAATCAAATTTTACAAGGTAATAGTATTAGACCCCGAGTGTGTCAACATGTAATTTTAAATTTCATTTGGATTAAAAGAAATAGAGTATTTTATCTACAATAACATTTCTATAGTGAACTATAGTAAACCACGACGACGACGACCACGATTACATCACATTGTATATGAGTATGTGTGTGTTTGTGAATGTATGTGTGTGTGTGTGTGTTTGCAACTTCGTTACTACGTAAGTTGCATACACATTATCTTCACACAGACAATTAAACACATACACACATCTACACATAAAGATACATATGTGATGACAGACAGGTGTGTGTGAATGTATGTCTGTGTGTGTGTCTGTCTTAGTATATGTATATGAGAGTGTATTTGTGTGTGAGTGTATGTCTGTGTGTGTGTCTGTCATTATATATGTATGTGAGAGTGTATGTGTGTGTGAGTGTATGTGTGTGAGTGTATGTGTGATAATTTTTATTTTCATTTGCATTAAAACAATAGAAAACAACACACTGATGTAACATTTTGTATATGAATATGTATGTGTCTGTGTGTGTGTGTGTGCGTGTTTATTAGGTACGTTATTAAATACACACACACATCTACACATATGTAGCAACTGACCAAAAATGAGGTGAAAAGCTATGCGTGTGTCTGCGTGAATGTATGTCTATGTGTGTCTGTCTGTGAGAGTGTATGTGTGTGAGTGTGTAGCAACAATTTATTCATTTGGACACCAACAAAAAAATTACTCAATGAATATTGTTTACCCTAAAGTGCTTCAAGATTGACAGATTTTCATTTCTAAATTCTATTATCATTACAATTTTGATATTTAAAAAATAAAATATAGATATTTTGAAATAATTATGAGAAAAAGAAATATATATATATATATATATGTAGATAAATCTACCAAGAGTTTACAGTAGTGTCCAATCCGTATGAAGAACTCAATGTAATCCGGATATCATGGAAAGAAGAGATGCAATGAAATATCACTTTCGGTGAAAGATAAACGGAATACAGAGTCAAGATAAAATATTAAAAAAATAATGAATAAAACAATGAAACAGTTCCTTTTTTGTTTTTTTTGTTTAATATAAGGAACTGTTTCATTGTTTTATTCATTATTTTTTTAATATTTTATATATATATATATATATATATATATATATATATATATATATATATATATATATATATATATATATATATATATATATATATATATATATATATATATATAGACATGCACATATACATGTGTATATGTGTGTTTGTGTGTGTGTGTGTGTGTGTGTGTTCTGAAATTTCCATGTCTAATAACCACATACATGGATATCAATTTGTCTATATATGGAGGCACATGGCTTAGTGGTTAGAGCATTGGCCTTGCAATTGAAAGGTTGTGAGTTCAATTCTCAGACCGGGTGATGTGTTGTTTCCTTGAGCAAGACACTTTATTTCACATTGCTCCAGTTTACTCAGCTGTAGAAATGAGATGATAGGGACTGGGGTCCATATCATTCCACTGCAAGGTGGTCGTGGAGGTGCCACGGCAAAAAAGCACCCAGCAATCACTGTAAATGAGGTTGGTGTTAGGAAGGGCATCCAGCTGTAGAAATCAAGCCAGAATTAGTTCCCGTCCCTCCCTTGCAAGCAGGGAAAAAGCGGACGTAAAAATGAAATGAAAATGAAAAATTTTGAGGTCTTATATATTTCATTTTTGTAATTGTTGTGCAAGATTTCTTCTCTGAAAGCATATGTTGAAGCAGATATTGTTATATTTTGGGAGGGTCATGCTGCCAATAAAAACACAAGCACCTGTTGGATTTCACTTCAATTTATTATAAACTCCCAGTTGGTTATTTTATGTGGGGCTGCTGCCGTGGGAGGGAGATTGCTGGAAGTTGGGGGATGCCTGACCGGAAGTATGAAGAGGTGATGTCACACGAGGGTCAATCGACCACACTGCTGGGGCCTTTCTGCTAGCAGCTCGCTTGATAAGCAGACATAGTTGGATGTACTCCACGTGGAGAGTGGAACGATTCTGGCCAAAGTGATTCAAAGATGCGGCTAGTTTAATAACCAGATGGTTGTTTAGTTGTTGATTGTCAAAGCTCTTTCGTCACATATTCTGTGACATCCTCAGTGACAACTTTTGCTATTTTGTACCTCTCCTTTGTTGTCCTACATTATTTACCTCTGATCAAATCCGAGGATTTGATCAGAGGTAAATAATGTATTGGAGATCGAGTGACGCAACTTCAAGCGATTAGCGGCCTCTAGACTCACCTGATCAATGAAACAATTGTTAATACCTGAAATAAAGCACCATGTTGTACAGCTGACCATGTTACTCTTCATTCTTTCACTATTATTACTCCAAGTATAAATAACCTACATAGGAATTCCCGCGAACTCGCTGTCTAACTATGGAAACATCTTGTTGAGTCAAACAAAGCCGTACGTTAAAACTATCCACGACGCAGAGTACTCACAACCTCTAACTGGAATACCTATAACAATAACTTGTTATCCCATATATATAGTAATAATAATAAATTTGAACACTAAAATCCAAAGAGGGCTCGATAAGGATAAATATATATCAAATATATAAGAACTGTAGAGCAAATATTTATTACGTGGTTTTGTCTTTGCATGCAATTGTTCTCCATGCTCCACATATGACGTATTATCTTCATTTTTTCCGTTCATAGCCAGAGAACGTCTCTATGAACCACGTAAGAGAACATTAGTCTACAACTTCTTTTATACCATAAACGTGGTTCTGTCTTTGCGCGTAATTGTTTTTCACCGCTCCAAATAATGACGTATTATATTCGTTTTTTCCCGTTCTTTGCCAGGGAACGTTTCCACGAACCATAGTATCGTCTTCCTGTCTTCCTCCGGTTGCAACGTTTTTTGAAATATTCACTTCTGCGTTTACAGATTGACTTTCAGAAGATCCCGTTAAGGGTGAAGATCCCGTTAAGCGATTCTTTGCTTAAACTTTAATCTGTTATTTTAATAAATATATATATATATATATATATATATATATATATATATATATATATATATATATATATATGTATATATGTATGTGTGTGTGTCCTGTTTGTCAAGCTCCTGGATCTGGGGTCATCCAACATTGGGGGAGCAAGTGTTGCATTGTGGAAATAGCCTTGAAGCAAGTGAGTGGTGTCACATATTATATTTTGAGATGTGCCCAAC
This sequence comes from Eledone cirrhosa, assembly GCA_964016885.1. NCBI lineage: Eukaryota > Metazoa > Mollusca > Cephalopoda > Octopoda > Eledonidae > Eledone > Eledone cirrhosa. Next base: position 6,907,640 of record OZ024761.1, on the reverse strand, counting down.
TAAACATGTATCTAATATTTTATGTTTTTGTCCTCTTTCAGCGCTTGATGAGGAAGACATTGCCATCTTAAAAAGATATGTAAGTATTACAGTTCCCTATGTATTTGATGATATGATGTAATTGTTTTTTACAGGACTGTTGTCGATGAGAATATGATTTTAATCCCTGCTACAGATTTTATGGTTGTGCCTTGTTGAGAAGGTTAATTATTCTGCACACTTTAATCTATGCTAATTCCTTTACCCACCTCATGATGACATTGGGTTAACTATGAGAAGAAAGGATAGACAGATAGACATTGATCAGTTGTGAAAAATGCCTTAATTGTAAAACCACCTGTGTGTATCCTGGTTATTAGAGTAATCACATGGTATATATATATCCTTGTATGTTGTAAGAGGTGACTAAAAGGGTCAGTGTCTTGGAGTATGGGTCTTCAAAGATCAAGTAAGTACTCAGATACACTAACCTTTCAGATGGGCTGGGGGCCTGCATCTTACATGTGTTCCCATACTAAGGAGATTGTCATGTTTTTGACATAGCTGAAGAGTTATCCCGATTCTTTTTTTGGTAGGTTTTCTAGTAGACAGATTGTTGTGAAAATTTGCAGTAAAAGAGTAATGACTGATTTTTAATGTGATGCAGTCCGAGTGCTGTTTTATACTTTAGAAGAATCTCTGGTTAATGTGGTTTCATATGGTTTATTAATTCAAATGTAGGTTTTCTAGTGGACAGATTGTTGTAAAAATTTGTAGTATTAGAGTAAAGACTTTTTATGAGAGTTGGCTGAAAATTTCATAGGCTGACCTAGATACTCTCACGGAATGACCCAATGAGGTTTATTTTTTTAACATAGTCTCTGAAAAGAAACAATCATTTCATCATTTTCATTTCATTTTACGTCCACTTTTTCCCTGCTTGCAAGGGTGTGACGGGAACTGATTCTGGCTTGATCTCTACAGCTGGATGCCCTTCCTAACACCAACCTCATTTACAGTGAGTGCTGGGTGCTTTTTTGCCGTGGTGCCTCCACGTCCACTTTACAGTGGAATGATAGGGACCCCAGTCCCTATCATCTCATTTCTACAGCTGAGTAAACTGGAGCAATGTGAAATAAAGTGTCTTGCTCAAGGAAACACCACATCACCTGCTCTGAGAATTGAACTCACAACCTTTCAATTGCAAGGCCAATGCTCTAACCACTAAGCCATGTGCCTCCATGCATATATTAATAAGAGTTGAAATTAATACATGCAAGATTTCACAGCTCTAGCATCAATCCTCATAGTGAGCCTATAAACTATTGAGCCGACTATTCATATTTTGATACAGTCATAGACTGTTTTGCTAATGTAGTTCCATGTGGTACAGGATATATAAGAGTTAATTACAATGACCAAATGGCTCATTGCTCCATCTTTTATGTTGGTGGCCCTAGTTAGCCACTGGCTGGCTCTTCGGTCAATGGTGTTTGCTGAGATATGTATTTAGTTCTTCCTTCATTGTTAATGTGGGAAGCATGTAGCCTAGTGGTAAAGGTGTTGGACTTATGATCCTAATGTTGTGGGTTCGATTCCTGAACTGGGTTGTGTGTTGTGTTCTTGAGCAAAACACTTCATTTCACATTGCTCCAATATACTCAGCTGAAAATGAGTACCAGCTACAGAAGCTAGGGGTTTAACCTTACAATGGACTGGTGTCCTCTCCAGGGGGAAGTTGTGTACTCTCAGTTGCTTCATGTCACAGAAACTAGGATAAGCACCGGGCTCGAGACAAACTGTAACTATGTTGTTTATGTACCTTGTATGTTTACACTTTGTAGGATCATTACAGCAAACTAATCAAGGCTTGTGAAAATGATGTCAGAGCTAAGTTTAAAAAAGTCAATGAACTCATAGGTAAGTCAAAGAAATATAAAAAAATATTTATTTTTATTTCCTCTTTTTTTGTATCTGAAAAATAAATGGATAGACAAAACAGTGAAACAATAAAGTACAATGAAAGGAATCTTAACATTTTGGATGTTGGAAGGAGCAAGGTGGGGTTATTGTTGCAGGGGATGTTGGCCATTGTCTGGAGAAATGTCTTTATAATTTTGTTAGTGGGGTGCAGCCGAAATACCATTCTGACCTAAGTATAGAGTCTCACCCTTGCCCTTTCCTCCTTTTGTTGTTGCCTAATAGTCCTTGCTTTTTCCCTCCATTTCCTCAAATGTATGGCATTTATAGCCCTTTCCAATGCTGCTTTATTTTTCTATACATTTTATTGAATAATTTCATATCTGTCAAATAAATGCCTGTATTTATGTAAATAAAATTCTAATATTTAGATGAAGAAATAGAAAGATAAACAAGAGTAAAAAGAGGAAGAAATGTGGGTTGTGTGTATAAATATGAATAGTTATTTACATTTAATTTATAAAATGTTTTTTCCCCCAGGAATTAAAGAATTCAATACAGGGCTTGCCCCTTCAGCTAAGTGGGATTTAGCAGCTGATAAGAAAATGATACAAAGTGAGTGAGCTACCGTATTGTTTTTTTTCTATATGAATGTTTGGTCCCAGAGGAGTTGGTCCCAGGGTTACTTACTCCAGTAAGTACCACTGGATCCCAACTACAAAATTTAATAGAAAGAAGATATAGAAGAATTTTCATACAATTTTTTTTTTTTTTTGTGAGAATTATCTCTCTCTTCATCCGAAGTAATAACCGAGGCATGAAGAGTTTCTCAAAACGAGTATCAAAATAAATTGCATTTATTGTAGTCCGTGTATTACAAATGTGGTAACCAAATGTACCTCGTGGCATGACAAAGTATAATCCTGAATTATAAGATGTGGTTGCAAAAAGCTTAGCATGGTTGCGCTTGATGTGATCAGTTTAAGAGTTAACCGGCAAAGAGGAAGATGAATTTTAGCTCAATCTTTTATAATCCCTTGAACGGAAGTTTTAAGGAATATTCTAGAAATTCAACGGGAAGTAACTCTAGCTACTTCCCTTGTCTAGAGAGCGCTACAAATGTGTTTCGACTTATTGATTACCATATTTACTGGCCTATTAGACGCCCCCCCCCCCCCCCCCCCCCGTCCTTCATATAAGACACTTCTAGTTTTGCAATGACATTTTGAGAAAAAAGAATTTTAGGACATTTCTTCATAAATTTATTAAAAATTATTTCATTCTTTTTTTTCAGAAACTCTTATATAAGTTTGAGATCATTTGCTTATATAAATTGGATTACTATACTAGTAATACTAATACTAATATTTTTAAAACCATCCTTACTCTCTGTTGAGCCTCCCATTGGTGATATGGGTGTATTGGATGCAGGGAAGATTTTTCAGTATGTTTTGGTGAAAAAAAAGTGTATTCAATAAGGCAGGCAAATATGGTTACCATGGAACTTTAGTTGATATTGATTTTCTGCATGTATGTATTGAAGTGTGTATAAATACATTTTTTTTTTTACTACAGTCATACTGGGGCATTGTACATACTATTAAAATAGTAATTTAGTTAAGGTTATTACTTAATAACTTAAAATATAGCTCTTATACAAAATTATGTTGGGGGATTTTAATTCCAATAAGAACCCTTTGAAATGGGTGGTTTTTTTTTTGTTTTCATAGAACCAGAGCCAATTTTGGTCAGGTTGGTTAATAATAAAAGTATAATTTTAGTAAATCTTTCCAAATTCTTTAATAAAGATTTCTGATTTAGGCACAAGGTGAACAATTTTGTGGGAGGAGAAAGTCAATTAGATTGACCCTAATACATTACTGGTTCTTTATTTCATCAAAATTAACCTCAGCAGGATTTGAACTCAGAACGTAAAGGGATGTAACTCTATACTGCAAAGTATGTTGTCTGGCGCTTTATCATCCTTCAAATTCTCCAATAATGAAACTCTTCTTCTTGTCATGTCCCCAAGAGTGTCAGTTACAAACCTTGGCTAGATGTGGTTCCGCCACAGCTGAACATTTTGCTGTCCTTTCTCATTAAACTCTGTCAAGTCCAATTCTGTCCTGGGGTGTTCCCGCAGGGGTCATATCAGGAGGTGCTGTGTAGTCTGTGGTTCAATGCTGCAGTCACACACAACGTCCTTATCCTTTAACCCTTTTGTATTTACATTACTCTAGATATACTATTGTATTTTCATGGTAGAGGCTTTATCTCACATAATATACCACAACGTACCTTAATCCATCACCCGCGGCAACAAATGCTACTACTAGTTATCTTTCTTAACCATTCTCCTCTCGAGAAATCTTTGTCTATGATTGTCTATGGATGAGCTGAAGATGATGAACTACTTGAAATGAATATGAACCCATACGTTTCCAGGTGACCATGCAAATCTTTAATTCAGATACAGAAAATATACACCCACTCCCTACTCCACAAAAACCTACCCTCCCCTGTTGATGTCAAACTCCCAAAATTCCGAATAGGCATCATCAACGTAAGCACTATGAAAGGAAGAACAGGAGAAATTATAGAGATGTTAGAGTGAAAGGAAATTGACGTATTGGAACTTCTGTATGCGGATGATCTTACACTTATATCTGAATCCATGGTGGAACTAGAGAATAAATTCCAAACATGGAAGATGAGCCTAGAAAGAAGGGGTCGCAAAGTCAACCTGACAAAGACTAAGGTCCTAGTAAGTAGAAGAGAAAACAGAACCCAGATCCCCCATGGAAATGGCCTTGTCCAGTATGTAGGAAAGGTGTTGGTAGAAATTCCATCCTCTGCTCCATATGCAAAATGTGGGTACACAAGAGATGTAGCGGGATCTCAGGAAGCTTAACTAAGAATGTAGGCTTCACAGCAAGCAGCAAACAACCACAGGAAACAAGTACCTCCAAACTCTGGAAGGGCTCCGTAGAAACAGTAGATAGCTTCTGCTACTTAGGTGACCAAATTGGCAGTGGTGGTGGGTGTTCTGAAAGTACATTAGCCAGAGTAAGAACGGGATGAAAGAAGTTCAAGGAGCTACTACCACTGCTAGCTGCAAAAGGCTTCTCCCTCAGAATGAAAGGCAGACTGTATGATGAATGTGTACAGCAATGTTATATGGTAGTGAGACTTGGGCGCTGTGTGCAGAAGACTTACATAGATTGGAAAGAAACGAAGCCTACATACTCTGATGGATGTGTAATAATAGAGAACGGTGAAGCATAAATGAACTAAGAGAGAAACTAGGCATGAGAGGAAATTGATTTGGTATGGACATGTGTTGCGTATGAAGGATGACAGCTGCATAAAAAGGTGCAGAAGAGTGGTCAAAGTCGTTGGAAGCTTTGGAGTGGGAAGACCTGGGATGAGGTGATAAAAGCCGACCTTGCCCAATTGCACCTCTCAAAGGAGATGGCACATGACCGGGATCTCTGGTGATATGCAGTAATACAGAAGGCCTGACTTCTCACGAGCACAAGCTGAAGCATATGTACAGTATGTCCCCCCCCCCCCCCCCACTGTAAAGTGGACATGTAAAGGACACGGCCAAAAGTACCCAGCACACACTGTAATAGTGAACATGTAAAAGACACAAACAAAAGTACCCAGCACACACTGTAATGGTGGACATGTAAAAGACAAACAAAAGTACCCAGCACACACTGTAATAGTGGACATGTAAAAGACACAAACAAAAGCACCCACCAAACACTAATAGTGGACATGTAAAAGACACAAACAAAAGTACCCAGCACACACTGTAATGGTGGACATGTAAAAGACACAAACAAAAGTACCCAGCACACACTGTAATAGTGGACATGTAAAAGACACAAACAAAAGTACCCAGCACACACTGTAATAGTGGACATGTAAAAGACACAAACAAAAGTACCCAGCACACACTGTAATAGTGGACATGTAAAAGACACAAACAAAAGTACCCAGCACACACTGTAATAGTGAACATGTAAAAGACACAAACAAAAGCACCCACCAAACACTAATAGTGGACATGTAAAAGACACAAACAAAAGTACCCAGCACACACTGTAATAGTGGACATGTAAAAGACACAAACAAAAGTACCCAGCACACACTGTAATAGTGGACATGTAAAAGACACAAACAAAAGTACCCAGCACACACTGTAATAGTGGACATGTAAAAGACACAAACAAAAGCACCCACCAAACACTAATAGTGGACATGTAAAAGACACAAACAAAAGTACCCAGCACACACTGTAATAGTGGACATGTAAAAGACACAAACAAAAGTACCCAGCACACACTGTAATAGTGGACATGTAAAAGACACAAACAAAAGTACCCAGCACACACTGTAATAGTGAACATGTAAAAGACACAAACAAAAGTACCCAGCACACACTGTAATAGTGGACATGTAAAAGACACAAACAAAAGTACCCAGCACACACTGTAATAGTGGACATGTAAAAGACACAAACAAAAGTACCCAGCACACACTGTAATAGTGGACATGTAAAAGACACAAACAAAAGTACCCAGCACACACTGTAATGGTGGACATGTAAAAGACACAAACAAAAGCACCCAGCACACACTGTAATAGTGGACATGTAAAAGACACAAACAAAAGTACCCAGCACACACTGTAATAGTGGACATGTAAAAGACACAAACAAAAGCACCCAGCACACACTGTCAATGTTGTTGGCATTAGGAAGGGCATCCAGCCATAGAAAACCAGCCAGAAACACCCCTATATGTGCGAATATCAGTCACCCAACACAACTTGCCTTCAGCTCCATTGTTGTTACAGATGGGAGCTTGTTAATAATGAAATAAAATACAGTTTATTTCATTAGCAGTGTGGTAACAAAAGGGTAATCCCCTCCTCTAAAGGAATGACTTTCATTGTCTTACTACTGTTATTACTTTCTTTTACAGATGAAAAACCATTCATGGTTGGACACTGCACCAAAATACTCGATGCTGACACTAATGATAGAAAGTATATGGTTGAAATAAAATATTCTGCAAAACTTATAGTAGATCTTGGAGATGTGGTTGCTCCAGCTGATATTAAAGAAGGAATGAGAGTTTGGTAGGTCCTAAGATATTACTGGTACTGTTGATAGTAGTGGTAGTGGGAGGGAAAGTAGTAGTGTTCTTGTTGTTGGTGGTGGTGGTGTTGCTACTGTTGTTTTTGTTACAGGTGGTGGTGGTGTTGTTGTTACTGTTGTTTCTGTGATGGTGGTGGTGTTGTTGTTTTTGTAGTGGTGTTGGTGTCATTGTTGTTGTTGATGTCACCACCCTCAATAACTGTTGTTGATGTCACCACCCTCACTAAATGTTGTAGATGTCACCACCCTCACTAAATGTTGTTGTTGATGTTACCACCCTCATTAAATGTTGTTGATGTCACCACCCCCACTAAATGTTGTAGATGTCACCAGCCTCACTAAATGTTGTTGATGTCACCACCCTCACTAAATGTTGTAGATGTCACCACCCTCACTAAATGTTGTTGATGTCACCACCCTCACTAAATGTTGTTGATGTCACCACCCTCACTAAATGTTGTTGATGTCACCACCCTCACTAAATGTTGTTGATGTCACCACCCTCACTAAATGTTGTTGTTGATGTCACCACCCTCACTAAATGTTGTTGATGTCACCACCCTCACTAAATGTTGTTGATCTCACCAGCCTAACTAAATGTTGTTGATGTCACCACCCTCACTAAATGTTGTTGTTGATGTCACCACCCTCACTAAATGTTGTTGTGTCACCAGCCTCACTAAATGTTGTTGTAGATGTCACCATCCTCACTAAATGTTGTTGATGTCATCACCCTCACTAAATGTTGTAGATGTCACCACCCTCACTAAATGTTGTTGATGTCACCACCCTCACTAAATGTTGTTGATGTCACCACCCTCACTAAATGTTGTTGATGTCACCACCCTCACTAAATGTTGTTGGTGTCACCACCCTCACTAAATGTTGTTGATGTCACCAGCCTCACTAAATGTTGTTGTTGATGTCACCAGCCTCACTAAATGTTGTAGATGTCACCACCCTCACTAAATGTTGTTGATGTCACCACCCTCACTAAATGTTGTTGATGTCACCACCCTCACTAAATGTTGTTGGTGTCACCACCCTCACTAAATGTTGTTGATGTCACCAGCCTCACTAAATGTTGTTGTAGATGTCACCACCCTCACTAAATGTTGTTGATGTCACCACCCTCACTAAATGTTTTTGATGTCACCACCCTCATTAAATGTTGTTGATGTCACCACCCTCACTAAATGTTGTAGATGTCACCACCCTCACTAAATGTTGTTGTCACCAGCCGCACTAAATGTTGTTGATGTCACCACCCTCACTAAATGTTGTAGATGTCACCACCCTCACTAAATGTTGTTGTTGATGTCACCACCCTCACTAAATGTTGTTGATGTCACCACCCTCACTAAATGTTGTTGATGTCACCACCCTCACTAAATGTTGTTGATGTCACCACCCTCACTAAATGTTGTTGATGTCACCAGCCTCACTAAATGTTGTTGTTGATGTAACCACCCTCACTAAATGTTGTTGATCTCACCAGCCTAACTAAATGTTGTTGATGTCACCACCCTCACTAAATGTTGTTGTTGATGTCACCACCCTCACTAAATGTTGTTGTGTCACCAGCCTCACTAAATGTTGTTGTAGATGTCACCACCCTCACTAAATGTTGTTGTTGATGTCACCACCCTCACTAAATGTTGTTGATGTCACCACCCTCACTAAATGTTGTTGTTGATGTCACCACCCTCACTAAATGTTGTTGATGTCACCACCCTCATTAAATGTTGTTGATGTCACCACCCTCACTAAATGTTGTTGATGTCACCACCCTCACTAAATGTTGTTGATGTCACCACCCTCACTAAATGTTGTTGTTGATGTCACCAGCCTCACTAAATGATGTTGATGTCACCACCCTCACTAAATGTTGTAGATGTCACCACCCTCACTAAATGTTGTTGTAGATGTCACCACCCTCACTAAATGTTGTAGATGTCACCACCCTCACTATATGCTGTAGATGTCACCACCCTCACTAAATGTTGTTGTAGATGTCACCACCCTCACTAAATGTTGTTGTTGATGTCACCACCCTCACTAAATGTTGTTGATGTCACCACCCTCACTAAATGTTGTTGATGTCACCACCCTCACTAAATGTTGTTGTAGATGTCACCACCCTCACTAAATGTTGTAGATGTCACCACCCTCACTAAATGTTATTGATGTCACCAGCCTCACTAAATGTTGTAGATGTCACCACCCTCACTAAATGTTGTTGATGTCACCAGCCTCACTAAATGTTGTTGTAGATGTCACCACCCTCACTAAATGTTGTAGATGTCACCACCCTCACTAAATGTTGTTGATGTCACCACCCTCACTAATTGTTGTTGTGTCACCAGCCTCACTAAATGTTGTTGATGTCACCACCCTCACTAAATGTTGTAGATGTCACCACCCTCACTAAATGTTGTTGTCACCAGCCGCACTAAATGTTGTTGATGTCACCACCCTCACTAAATGTTGTAGATGTCACCACCCTCACTAAATGTTGTTGTTGATGTCACCACCCTCACTAAATGTTGTTGATGTCACCACCGTCACTAAATGTTGTTGATGTCACCACCCTCACTAAATGTTGTTGTAGATGTCACCACCCTCACTAAATGTTGTAGATGTCACCACCCTCACTAAATGTTGTTGATGTCACCACCCTCACTAAATGTTGTTGATGTCACCACCCTCACTAAATGTTGTTGTAGATGTCACCACCCTCACTAAATGTTGTTGATGTCATCACCCTCACTAAATGTTGTAGATGTCACCACCCTCACTAAATGTTGTTGATGTCACCACCCTCACTAAATGTTGTTGATGTCACCACCCTCACTAAATGTTGTTGATGTCACCACCCTCACTAAATGTTGTTGGTGTCACCACCCTCACTAAATGTTGTTGATGTCACCAGCCTCACTAAATGTTGTTGTTGATGTCACCAGCCTCACTAAATGTTGTAGATGTCACCACCCTCACTAAATGTTGTTGATGTCACCACCCTCACTAAATGTTGTTGATGTCACCACCCTCACTAAATGTTGTTGGTGTCACCACCCTCACTAAATGTTGTTGATGTCACCAGCCTCACTAAATGTTGTTGTAGATGTCACCACCCTCACTAAATGTTGTTGATGTCACCACCCTCACTAAATGTTTTTGATGTCACCACCCTCATTAAATGTTGTTGATGTCACCACCCTCACTAAATGTTGTAGATGTCACCACCCTCACTAAATGTTGTTGTCACCAGCCGCACTAAATGTTGTTGATGTCACCACCCTCACTAAATGTTGTAGATGTCACCACCCTCACTAAATGTTGTTGTTGATGTCACCACCCTCACTAAATGTTGTTGATGTCACCACCCTCACTAAATGTTGTTGATGTCACCACCCTCACTAAATGTTGTTGATGTCACCACCCTCACTAAATGTTGTTGATGTCACCAGCCTCACTAAATGTTGTTGTTGATGTCACCACCCTCACTAAATGTTGTTGATGTCACCACCCTCACTAAATGTTGTAGATGTCACCACCCTCACTAAATGTTGTTGTTGATGTCACCACCCTCACTAAATGTTGTAGATGTCACCACCCTCACTAAATGTTGTTGATCTCACCAGCCTAACTAAATGTTGTTGATGTCACCACCCTCACTAAATGTTGTTGATGTCACCAGCCTCACTAAATGTTGTTGTTGATGTCACCACCCTCACTAAATGTTGTTGATGTCACCACCCTCACTAAATGTTGTAGATGTCACCACCCTCACTAAATGTTGTTGTTGATGTCACCACCCTCACTAAATGTTGTAGATGTCACCACCCTCACTAAATGTTGTTGATCTCACCAGCCTAACTAAATGTTGTTGATGTCACCACCCTCACTAAATGTTGTTGTTGATGTCACCACCCTCACTAAATGTTGTTGTGTCACCAGCCTCACTAAATGTTGTTGTAGATGTCACCACCCTCACTAAATGTTGTTGTTGATGTCACCACCCTCACTAAATGTTGTTGATGTCACCACCCTCACTAAATGTTGTTGTTGATGTCACCACCCTCACTAAATGTTGTTGATGTCACCACCCTCATTAAATGTTGTTGATGTCACCACCCTCACTAAATGTTGTTGATGTCACCACCCTCACTAAATGTTGTTGATGTCACCACCCTCACTAAATGTTGTTGTTGATGTCACCAGCCTCACTAAATGATGTTGATGTCACCACCCTCACTAAATGTTGTAGATGTCACCACCCTCACTAAATGTTGTTGTAGATGTCACCACCCTCACTAAATGTTGTAGATGTCACCACCCTCACTATATGCTGTAGATGTCACCACCCTCACTAAATGTTGTTGTTGATGTCACCACCCTCACTAAATGTTGTTGATGTCACCACCCTCACTAAATGTTGTTGATGTCACCACCCTCACTAAATGTTGTAGATGTCACCACCCTCACTAAATGTTGTTGATGTCACCACCGTCACTAAATGTTGTTGTAGATGTCACCACTCTCACTAAATGTTGTTGATATCACCAGCCTCACTAAATGTTGTTGATGTCACCACACTCACTAAATGTTGTTGTAGATGTCACCACCCTCACTAAATGTTGTAGATGTCACCACCCTCACTAAATGTTATTGATGTCACCAGCCTCACTAAATGTTGTAGATGTCACCACCCTCACTAAATGTTGTTGATGTCACCAGCCTCACTAAATGTTGTTGTAGATGTCACCACCCTCACTAAATGTTGTAGATGTCACCACCCTCACTAAATGTTGTTGATGTCACCACCCTCACTAATTGTTGTTGTGTCACCAGCCTCACTAAATGTTGTTGATGTCACCACCCTCACTAAATGTTGTAGATGTCACCACCCTCACTAAATGTTGTTGTCACCAGCCGCACTAAATGTTGTTGATGTCACCACCCTCACTAAATGTTGTAGATGTCACCACCCTCACTAAATGTTGTTGTTGATGTCACCACCCTCACTAAATGTTGTTGATGTCACCACCGTCACTAAATGTTGTTGATGTCACCACCCTCACTAAATGTTGTTGTAGATGTCACCACCCTCACTAAATGTTGTAGATGTCACCACCCTCACTAAATGTTGTTGATGTCACCACCCTCACTAAATGTTGTTGATGTCACCACCCTCACTAAATGTTGTTGTAGATGTCACCACCCTCACTAAATGTTGTTGATGTCACCACCCTCACTAAATGTTGTTGATGTCACCACCCTCACTAAATGTTGTTGTAGATGTTACCACCCTCACTAAATGTTGTAGATGTCACCACCCTCACTAAATGTTGTTGATGTCACCACCCTCACTAAATGTTGTAGATGTCACCACCCTCACTAAATGTTGTTGATGTCACCACCCTCACTAAATGTTGTAGATGTCACCACCGTCACTAAATGTTGTAGATGTCACCACCCTCACTAAATGTTGTTGATGTCACCACCCTCACTAAATGTTGTTGATGTCACCACCCTCACTAAATGTTGTTGATGTCACCACCCTCACTAAATGTTGTAGATGTCACCACCCTCACTAAATATTGTTGATGTCACCACCCTCACTAAATGTTGTAGATGTCACCACCCTCACTAAATGTTGTAGATGTCACCACCCTCACTAAATGTTGTAGATGTCACCACCCTCACTAAATGTTGTAGATGTCACCACCCTCACTAAATGTTGTTGTTGATGTCACCACCCTCACTAAATGTTGTTGTTGATGTCACCACCCTCATTAAATGTTGTTGATGTCACCACCCCCACTAAATGTTGTAGATGTCACCAGCCTCACTAAATGTTGTTGATGTCATCACCCTCACTAAATGTTGTAGATGTCACCACCCTCACTAAATGTTGTTGATGTCACCACCCTCACTAAATCTTGTTGTAGATGTCACCACCCTCACTAAATGTTGTTGTAGATGTCACCACCGTCACTAAATGTTGTAGATGTCACCACCCTCACTAAATGTTGTAGATGTCACCACCGTCACTAAATGTTGTAGATGTCACCACCCTCACTAAATGTTGTTGTTGATGTCACCACCCTCACTAAATGTTGTAGATGTCACCATCGTCATTAAATGTTGTAGATGTCACCACCCTCACTAAATGTTGTTGATGTCACCACCCTCACTAAATGTTGTTGTTGATGTCACCACCCTCACTAAATGTTGTAGATGTCACCAGCCTCACTAAATGTTGTTGATGTCACCACCCTCACTAAATGTTGTAGATGTCACCACCGTCACTAAATGTTGTAGATGTCACCACCCTCACTAAATGTTGTTGTTGATGTCACCACCTTCACTAAATGTTGTAGATGTCACCATCGTCATTAAATGTTGTAGATGTCACCACCCTCACTAAATGTTGTTGATGTCACCACCCTCACTAAATGTTGTTGTTGATGTCACCACCCTCACTAAATGTTGTAGATGTCACCAGCCTCACTAAATGTTGTTGATGTCACCACCCTCACTAAATGTTGTAGATGTCACCACCGTCACTAAATGTTGTAGATGTCACCACCCTCACTAAATGTTGTAGATGTCACCAGCCTCACTAAATGTTGTAGATGTCACCACCCTCACTAAATGTTGTTGTTGATGTCACCACCCTCACTAAATGTTGTTGATGTCACTACCCTCACTAAATGTTGTTGTGTCACCACCCTCACTAAATGTTGATGTCACCACCCTCACTAAATGTTGTTGATGTCACCACCCTCACTAAATGTTGTAGATGTCACCACCCTCACTATATGCTGTAGATGTTACCAGCCTCACTAAATGTTGTTGATGTCACCACCCTCACTAAATGTTGTAGATGTCACCACCCTCACTATATGCTGTAGATGTTACCAGCCTCACTAAATGTTGTTGATGTCACCACCCTCACTAAATGTTGTAGATGTCACCAGCCTCACTAAATGTTGTTGATGTCACCACCCTCACTAAATGTTGTTGATGTCACCACCCTCACTAAATGTTGTTGATGTCACCACCCTCACTAAATGTTGTAGATGTCACCACCCTCACTAAATGTTGTAGATGTCACCACCCTCACTAAATGTTGTAGATGTCACCACCCTCACTAAATGTTGTAGATGTCACCACCCTCACTAAATGTTGTAGATGTCACCACCCTCACTAAATGTTGTAGATGTCACCACACTCACTAAATGTTGTTGATGTCACCACCCTCACTAAATGTTGTTGATGTCACCACCCTCACTAAATGTTGTTGATGTCACCACCCTCACTACATGTTGTAGATGTCACCACCCTCACTAAATGTTGTTGTAGATGTCACCACCCTCACTAAATGTTGTAGATGTCACCACCCTCACTAAATGTTGTTGATGTCACCACCCTCACTAAATGTTGTTGATGTCACCAGCCTCACTAAATGTTGTTGATGTCACCACCCTCACTAAATGTTGTAGATGTTACCACCCTCACTAAATGTTGTTGATGTCACCACCCTCACTAAATGTTTTTGTTGTTTTTTCAGTGTGGACATGACGAAGTATCAGATATGTCTGCCGCTGCCACAAAGTTTTGATAAATTGGTTGCAGATATGGAGGTATATATATGGTATGGCTACCTGTGGTATGGCTACCTGTGGTATGACTACCTGTGGTATGGCTACCTCTGGTATGGCTACCTCTGGTATGGCTACCTGTGGTATGGCTACCTGTGGTATGGCTACCTGTGGTATGGCTACCTCTGGTATGGCTACCTCTGGTATGGCTACCTCTGGTATGGCTACCTCTGGTATGGCTACCTCTGGTATGGCTACCTCTGGTATGGCTACCTCTGGTATGGCTACCTCTGGTATGGCTACCTGTGGTATGGCTACCTCTGTTATGGCTACCTGTGGTATGGCTACCTGTGGTATGGCTACCTGTGGTATGGCTACCTGTGGTATGGCTACCTCTGGTATGGCTACCTGTGGTATGCCTACCTCTGGTATGGCTACCTCTGGTATGGCTAACTCTGGTCTGGCTACCTGTGGTATGGCTACCTCTGGTATGGCTACCTCTGGTATGGCTACCTCTGGTATGGCTACCTCTGGTATGGCTACCTCTGGTATGGCTACCTCTGGTATGGTTACCTGTGGTATGGCTACCTCTGGTCTGGCTACCTGTGGTATGGCTACCTCTGGTATGGCTACCTCTGGTATGGCTACCTCTGGTCTGGCTACCTGTAGTATGGCTACCTCTGGTATGGCTACATCTGGTATGGCTACCTGTGGTATGGCTACCTGTGGTATAGCTACCTCTGGTATGGCTACCTGTGGTATGGCTACCTCTGGTATGGCTACCTCTGGTATGGCTACCTCTGGTATGGTTACCTGTGGTATGGCTACCTCTGGTCTGGCTACTTGTGGTATGGCTACCTCTGGTATGGCGACCACTGGTATGGCTACCTCTGGTCTGGCTACCTGTGGTATGGCTACCTCTGGTATGGCTACCTGTGGTATAGCTACCTCTGGTATGGCTACCTCTACATGGCTACCTGTGGTATGACTACCTCTGGTATGGCTACCTCTGTATGGCTACCTGTGGTATGGCTACATCTGGTATGGCTACCTGTGGCATGGCTACCTCTGGTATGGCTACCTCTGGTCTGGCTACCTGTGGTATGCCTACCTCTGGTATGGCTACCTCTGGTCTGGCTACCTGTGGTATGGCTATCTCTGGTATGGCTACCTCTGGTATGGCTACCTGTGGTATGGCTACCTCTGGTATGGCTACCTCTGGTATGGCTACCTCTGGTATGGCTACCTGTGGTATGGCTACCTCTGGTATGGCTACCTGTGGTATGGCTACCTCTGGTATGGCTACCTCTGGTCTGGCTACCTGTGGTATGGCTACCTCTGGTATGGCTACCTCTGGTATGGCTACCTCTGGTATGGCTACCTGTGGTATGACTACCTCTGGTATGTCTACCTCTACATGGCTACCTGTGGTATGGCTACCTGTGGTATGGCTACCTCTGGTATGGCTACCTGTGGTATGACTACCTCTGGTATGGCTACCTCTGTATGGCTACCTGTGGTATGGCTACCTCTGTCTGGCTACCTGTGGTATGGCTACCCCTGTAATGGCTACCTGTGGTATGGCTACCTCAGGTATGGCTACCTGTGGTATGACTACCTCTGGTATGGCTACCTCTACATGGCTACCTGTGGTATGGCTACCTCTGGTATGGCTACCTGTGGTATGACTACCTCTGGTATGGCTACCTCTGGTATGGCTACCTGTGGTATGGCTACCTCTGGCATGGCTACCTCTGGCATGGCTACCTCTGGTATGGCTACCTCTGGTCTGGCTACCTCTGGTCTGGCTACCTTTGGTATGGCTACCTCAGGTCTGGCTACCTCTGGTATGGCTACCTGTGGTATGGCTACCTCTTGTATGGCTACCTCTGGTATGGCTACCTGTGGTATGGCTACCTCTGGTATGGCTACCTGTGGTATGCCTACCTCAGGTATGGCTACCTCTGGTATGGCTATCTCTGGTATGGTTACCTCTGGTATGGCTACCTGTGGTATGGCTACCTCTGGTATGGCTACCTCTGGTATGGCTACCTGTGGTATGGCTACCTCTGGTATGGCTACCTCTGGTATGGCTACCTGTGGTATGGCTACCTCTGGTATGGCTACCTCTGGTCTGGCTACTTGTGGTATGGCTACCTCTGGTATGGCTACCTCTGGTATGGCTACCTGTGGTATGGCTACCTCTGGTATGGCTACCTGTGGTATGGCTACCTCTGGTATGGCTACCTCTGTATGGCTACCTCTGGTATGGCTACATCTGGTATGGTTACCTGTGGTATGGCTACCTCTGGTCTGGCTACCTGTGGTATGGCTACCTCTGGTCTGGCTACCTGTGGTATGGCTACCTCTAGTATGGCTACCTCTGGTATGGCTACCTGTGGTATGGCTACCTCTGGTATGGCTACCTGTGGTATGGCTACCTCTGGTATAGCTACCTCTGGTCTGGCTACCTGTGGTATGGCTACCTCTGGTATGGCTACCTGTGGTATGGCTACCTCTGGTATGGCTACCTCTGGTATGGCTACCTCTACATGGCTACCTGTGGTATAGCTACCCGTGGTATGGCTACATCTGGTATGGCTACCTGTGGTATGACTACCTCTGGTATGGCTACCTCTGTATGGCTACCTGTGGTATGGCTACCTCTGGTCTGGCTACCTGTGGTATGACTACCTCTGGTATGGCTACCTCAGGTATGGCTACCTGTGGTATGACTACCTCTGGTATGGCTACCTCTACATGGCTACCTGTGGTATGGCTACCTCTGGTATGGCTACCTGTGGTATGACTACCTCTGGTATGGCTACCTCTGGTATGGCTACCTCTGGCATGGCTACCTCTGGTATGGCTACCTCTGGTCTGGCTACCTCTGGTCTGGCTACCTTTGGTATGGCTACCTCAGGTCTGGCTACCTCTGGTATGGCTACCTGTGGTATGGCTACCTCTTGTATGGCTACCTCTGGTATGGCTACCTGTGGTATGCCTACCTCAGGTATGGCTACCTCTGGTATGGCTACCTCTGGTCTGGCTACCTGTGGTATGGCTATCTCTGGTATGGTTACCTCTGGTATGGCTACCTGTGGTATGGCTACCTCTGGTATGGCTACCTCTGGTATGGCTACCTCTGGTATGGCTACCTCTGGTATGGCTACCTCTGGTCTGGCTACCTGTGGTATGGCTACCTCTGGTATGGCTACCTGTGGTATGGCTACCTGTGGTATGGCTACCTCTGGTGTGGCTACCTGTCGTATGGCTACCTCTGGTATGGCTACCTGTGGTATGGCTACCTCTGGTAGGCTACCTCTGGTGTGGCTACCTGTGGTATGGCTACCTGTGGTATGGCTACCTGTGGTATGGCTACCTGTGGTATGGCTAATTGTGGTATGGCTACCTCTTGCATGGCTAATTGTGGTATGGCTACCTCTTGCATGGCTACCTCTGGTATGGCTACCTGTGGTATGGCTAATTGTGGTATGGCTACCTCTGGTATGGCTACCTGTGGTATGGCTACCTCTGGTCTGGCTACCTGTGGTATGGCTACCTCTGGTATGGCTACCTCTGGTATGGCTACCTGTGGTATGGCTACCTGTGGTATGGCTACCTCTGGTATGGCTACCTGTGGTATGGCTACCTCTGGTATGGCTACCTGTGGTATGGCTACCTGTGGTATGGCTACCTCTGGCATGGCTACCTCTTGTATGGCTACCTGTGGTATGGCTACCTGTGGTATGGCTACCTCTGGTATGGTTACCTCTGGTATGGCTACCTCTGGTATGGCTACCTCTGGTATGGTTACCTGTGGTATGGCTACCTCTGGCATGGCTACCTCTGGTATGGTTACCTGTGGTATGGCTACCTGTATATATAACATTGTTGGTGGGTGTATATAACATGTTATTGTTGGTGGGTGTATATAACATGTTGTTGGTGGGTGTATATAACATTGATGTTGGTGGTTGTATATAACATGTTGGTGGTGGGTGTATATAACATGTTGTTGGTGGATGTATATAACATATTGTTGATTGGTGTATATAACATGTTGTTGGTGGGTGTATATAACATGTTATTGTTGGTGGGTGTATATAACATGTTGTTGGTGGGTGTATATAACATATTGTTGGTGGATGTATATAGCATGATGTTGGTGGGTGTATATAACATTGATGTTGGTGGTTGTATATAGCATGATGTTGGTGGGTGTATATAACATGATGTTGGTGGGTGTATATAACATATTGTTGGTGTATGTATATAACATGTTGGTGTGTGTATATAACATGATGTTGGTGGGTGTATATAACATATTGTTGGTGGATGTATATAACATATTGTTGGTGGGTGTATATAACATGTTGTTGGTGGGTGTATATAACATGTTATTGTTGGTGGGTGTATATTACATGTTGGTGGGTGTATATAACATATTGTTGGTGGATGTATATAACATATTGTTGGTGGGTGTATATAACATGTTATTAGTGGGTGTGTATAACATGCTGTTGGTGGGTGTATATAATATGATGTTGGTGGGTGTATATAACATGTTATTGTTGGTGGGTGTATATAACATGTTGTCGGGTGTATATAACATGTTGTTGGTGGGTGTATATAACATGTTGGTGGGTGTATATAACATGTTATTGGTGGGTGTATATAACAGGTTGGTGGTTGTATATAACATGATGTTGGTGGGTGTATATAACATGTTGTTGGTGGGTGTATATAACATGTTATTGTTAGTGGGTGTATATAACATGATGTTGTTGGGTGTATATAACATTGTTGGTGGGTGTATATAACATAATGTTGGTGTGTGTATATAACATTGTTGGTGGGTGTATATAGCATATTGTTGGTGGGTGTATATAACATGATGTTGGTGGGTGTATATAACATGTTATTGTTGGTGGGTGTATATAACATGTTGGTGGGTGTATATAACGTATTGTTGGTGTGTGTATATAACATGTTACTATTGGTGGGTGTATATAACATGTTGTTGGTGGGTCTATATAACATGTTGTTGGTGGGTGTATATAACATGTTGGTGGGTGTATATAACATATTGTTGGTGTGTGTATATAACATGTTGTTGGTGGGTGTATATAACATGTTGTTGGTGGGTGTATATAACATGTTATTGTTGGTGGGTGTATATAACATGATGTTGGTGGGTGTATATAACATTGTTGGTGGGTGTATATAACATAATGTTGGTGTGTGTATATAACATTGTTGGTGGGTGTATATAACATTGATGTTGGTGGGTGTATATAACATATTGTTGGTGGGTGTATATAACATGATGTTGGTGGGTGTATATAACATGTTATTGTTGGTGGGTGTATATAACATGATGTTGGTGGATGTATATAACATATTGTTGGTGGGTGTATATAACATGTTGTTGGTGGGTGTATATAACATGTTATTGTTGGTGGGTGTATATAACATGTTTTGTGGGTGTATATAACATATTGTTGGTGGATGTATATAACATATTGTTGGTGGGTGTATATAACATGTTATTGGTGGGTGTATATAATATGATGTTGGTGGGTGTATATAACATGTTATTGTTGGTGGGTGTATATAACATGATGTTGGGTATATATAACATATTGTTGGTGGGTGTATATAACATGTTATTGTTGGTGGGTGTATATAACATGTTATTTGTGGGTGTGTATAACATGCTGTTGGTGGGTGTATATAATATGATGTTGGTGGGTGTATATAACATGTTATTGTTGGTGGGTGTATATAACATGTTGTCGGGTGTATATAACATGTTGTTGGTGGGTGTATATAACATGTTGGTGGGTGTATATAACATGTTATTGTTGGTGGGTGTATATAACATTGTTGGTGGGTGTATATAACATGTTGTTGGTGAGTGTATATAACATGTTATTGGTGGGTGTATATAACAGGTTGGTGGGTGTATATAACATGATGTTGGTGGGTGTATATAACATGTTGTTGGTGGGTGTATATAACATGTTATTGTTGGTGGGTGTATATAACATGATGTTGGTGGGTGTATATAACATTGTTGGTGGATGTATATAGCATGATGTTGGTGAGTGTATATAGCATGATGTTGGTGTGTGTATATAACATTGTTGGTGGGTGTATATAACATATTGTTGGTGGGTGTATATAACATGATGTTGGTGGGTGTATATAACATGTTATTGTTGGTGGGTGTATATAACATGATGTTGATGGGTTTATATATCGTATTGTTGGTGTGTGTATATAACATGTTACTGTTGGTGGGTGTATATAACATGTTGTTGGTGGGTCTATATAACATGTTGTTGTTGGGTGTATATAACATGTTGGTGGGTGTATATAACATATTGTTGGTGGGTGTATATAACATGTTGTTGGTGGGTGTATATAACATGTTGTTGGTGGGTGTATATAACATGTTGGTGGGTGTATATAACATATTGTTGGTGGGTGTATATAACATGTTGTTGGTGAGTGTATATAACATGTTGTTGGTGGGTGTATAAAACATGTTGTTGGTGGGTGTATATAACATGTTGTTGGTGGGTGTATAGAACATGATGTTGGTGGGTGTATATAACATGATGTTGGTGGGTGTATATAACATGATGTTGGTGGGTGTATATAACATATTGTTGGTGGGTGTATATATCATGTTATTGGTGTATATAACATGATATTGGTGTATATAACATGATATTGGTGTATATAACGTGATATTGGTGTATATAACATGATATTGCTGTATATAACATGATATTGGTGTATATAACATGATATTGCTGTATATAACATGATATTGCTGTATATAACATGATATTGGTGTATATAACATGATATTGGTATTACACACTATTACAATAGTTGGTCGATTGGCAGTATCGGTAGAGCGTCAGACACCATGCTTTGCGGCATGGAGTTACGTCCCTTTACGATCTGAGTTCAAATCCCGCCGAGGTTAACTTTGCCTTTCATCCTTGCGGGGTCGCTAAAATAAAGTACCAGTCACGCACTGGGGTCGATTTAATCGACTTTCCCCTCCCCCAAAATTGCTGGCCTTGTGCCTATAAAAGAAACCATTACTATTATTATTATTATTTTAATTTTATTTTTATTATTGTTTCTGAGATATATGCCGAGTGTCTTCCTGACACCTAGGGCAAATAAATTCACAGTGTGCATTGGTAAGCCAGTTAATACAGCACATTGATTATAATTATAAAAAATAACAGTATACATATATACACATGTGCATATGTAAATACAATGAGGGATACCAATCTTACAGAGATAGTGCTGTTGTCAATACGTTTGCAGTACCAGTCAAAACAATTGTTTGCACAGGTGCAGAGAGGGTAAACCAGGAATCATTCGCAAATATCGTTCTGTTCCTTTCTTGATCATTCCCAGTCATCCCACAATCACTGGTATTGTAACGGCCTTGAGGTGCCACATTTTCTCAATTTCAATAAGCAGATCTTTATATTTTCGTAGCTTGTCAAATTCTTTTGCCGTGATATTGTGATCACATGAGATGCTCATATCTATCAATAAACAGGCCTTGTTAGGTTGATCTTTTATAATGATGTCAGGTCTATTTGCTTTTATGGTCCTGTCAGTATGTACAGGAAAGTCCCAGAGAATTGATACTTTTTCTCCTTCAGCCACAGCCTCAGCCTGATGATTGTACCACTTGTCTTCAGCTTTGATTTTGCAATGCCGACATATTACCCAGTGTAGATATTGGCTAACTCTATTATGTCTATATTTGTATTCTACTGGTGCTAAAACTTTACATCCAGAGACTAAGTGATCCACTGTTTCAACCCCAGCATTGCAGAATCAGCACTTTGGGTTTATTCCGTTTCTCATCACATTGGCCTGGTAATTACGAGTCAATAAGCTTTGATCTTGGGCAGCTAAGATGAAGCCTTCACTCTCCACCTTTAGCCCTGAACTTATTATTATTATTATTATTATTATTGATATTATTGTTGTTATTACTCTTTGAGTCTCAGTCATTGATGTTAGTTAACTGGAAAGTTTGTTGAAATGAATATCAAGC
Organism: Eledone cirrhosa; assembly: GCA_964016885.1. Classification (NCBI taxonomy): domain Eukaryota; kingdom Metazoa; phylum Mollusca; class Cephalopoda; order Octopoda; family Eledonidae; genus Eledone; species Eledone cirrhosa. Next base: position 6,884,854 of record OZ024761.1, on the reverse strand, counting down.
CACTACCTGCAGCCTCAGATATTCAGGACGTATCGGAGGGTTCTTGCTGTTCCCAGCAAGCATGCCTTTTGAAGTGTTCCAAAAAGCGTGAAGGGGCCAATTTTCTTTAACCATCCCTGGAAACTTTTTGAGATAGTACCTAGTGCGCCTATGACAATCGGGACCACTTTGACTTCATGGCAGTTCCAAATCCTTTTTACCTCCCACTTTAAGTCCTGGTATCGGTTAATTTTCTCCCTCTCCTTCTCTTGCACTCTCGTGTCGAATGGGCAGACCACATCCACAATCAGGCACGATCTTTTTTCCTTGTCCACAACCACCAGGTCAGGTCTATTGTGTTCCAGTTTCTTGTCCGTCTGTATCCTAAAATCCCACAGCACCTTCACCTGATCGTTTTCTATCACCGCCTCTGGCTTATGCTCATACCACTTCTCAGAATGTGGTAAATTGTTTACTTTGCATAGGTGCCAGTGGATCACCCTGCCCATCACATCATGTCTCCAGCCCTTCTAGTGAGTCTGGGCTAGGTGTTTACACTCGGATACAATGTGAGCCACAGTTATTATTATTATTATTATTATTATTATTATCATTATTATTATTATTATTTTCCTTTGATTTCCTTTTATGTCAATGGGCAGGTATCATTGGTTTTGACACTTTCGTTAGCTTTTTTTTTGTTCTGTTCTCACATTCACTTACCAAGTGACTTTACAAAAGTTGATAGGTAGATAAGTTTTAAAAAAAAGGTAAGAGTAGGAGATAAAAAGAAGTATCTTTAATGTGATGTTGGCGAGAAATTGTGACAATAGAGTAATCTGCCCTTAATTCAGTGTCAAGGGCAACAATTCATTAAAGAATACAGTGATTAAAGGAGTATAAAAAATATGAATTAATTTTGCATTAAGGATATTTTAAATTTACTCTAAAAATTAAACAGAAAAGATTGTGTGTTGACATATATTACATAGACAAAAATTTACGAAGTTTGTGGACGGTACTTGTTAGAAGTATCTTTTGGATTTCATAGATGCTAGGTTTTCTAGAAACTTGTGAACACCTTTCTTTATGACACCTTGAGCTCCTATCTCTGCCGGAATAGTTTGTGTTTTAAGGTACCACATTCTGTTTATTTCAATTTCTAGATCTTTATATTTAACAAGTTTCTCATACTCTTTTGCTGACATATTTCTATCATACAGTACAGTCATGTCAATGAGTAAGCAGGTCTTGTTTTTTAAATCTTTAATAATAATATCAGGAAGATTAGCATTAACAGTGTGATCTTTGTGAATGGAAAAGTCCTGAAGGATTGTTGCTCCTTCAGTCTCAGCTGTGGTTTATGTTCATACCAGTTTTCTGAATTGTATTTTTTTCATATTATCCAGTGGAGATATTGTCCCACCCTATCATATCTATTCTTATTATTATTATTTCTAGGTTAAAAAAGAGCCTGATAGATCATCACCATTGATTAGAGACAGTTCTCAATACTTGGATGATAAAACATTTGAGAAAATAGTTGGTGGATATAAGAAGCAAATTGATAGCATTAACGAAGTCATTGATAAACCCTTGTTAATGGTAAGGTATTCTATATTTAGTTGAAATACTTTTGTTAAAAGTAAGGTATTCTGTATTTAGTTGAAAACACCTTTGTTAAAAGTGAGTTATGCTATATTTAGTTGAAAACACCTTCCTTAAGGTAAGTTATTCTATATTTAATATTGAGGCTGTATCATCATCATTTAAATGTCAATTTTTCCCTGTTAACAAGGGTTAGACAGGTGGTCAACAGACTGAGTCAGTCCTCAAGTGGAGCTACTGACCTTTCAGGTGGGAAGGAAGACATGGGATGAAGTAGTGAAGTCTGATCTTAAGAAGCTAAACCTCACAACAGAGATGATGAAGGACCATGAGGTATGGTGCTATACTATGCTGGTGAAGGCCTGTCTTCCAGCTTAGAACTTGACTTGACCCAGCCTCATACACCCCTCCTCTCCACTCTCACCCCATAGTAGCTATCACCTTTATCAATGTATTCACCATGTCACCCCTCCCCACAAACCAATATCCCTGTCCCTATTCTCAGCACTGTACCTCCACTCTATCCAGTATCAACCTCACCCCTCCTAAATCCTAACAGCCACCCACACTATACTTACCTATGTTCCCACACTATGCTGAGTGCATTTTATCATGGCACCAGCATTAAGATAGTTGACATGTCTTTGATACAGCAGACCCTTTATTTGGCACGTTTTCTATGGTTGGATGTCCTCCCTATGACCAGCCACTTTACAGAGTGTACAAGGTGCATTTATGGTGTAGATCACCAACACCAGGGAGGTTGTCATGTCTTTGTCACAACTGAAGAGACCATATTTTTTCCTCTTTTATATTCTCTTCTTTCTACTAACTTCTCTCTCTTTTCTTTCCTGAAGAAGGGCTATTATGTTTCTATGTTTTCTCTTTCAATCTCTTCTCACTTCTCTTTCTTCATCAGCCTGAAAGGTATATAAATCTGGGCATTCAACCACCAAAAGGAATGTTGCTTTTCGGTCCTCCTGGCACTGGTAAGACATTGTGTGTCCGAGCTGTTGCAAGCAAAACTGACGCTTGTTTCATTCGTGTCATCGGAGCAAATCTTTTACAGAAATATGTTGGAGATGTAAGAACATTTATTTGAATTCAGTAAATTGAACCCTTTTGATGGTAATAAACCATCTGAAACCCTTGATTCTAAAATTGAAAAAAAAAGAAAAAATACTTTAAAGTCATTTTAAAGTGTTTACATTTATCTTAAGCCCTTCTATCATCTATATATATAAAGCTGTGGTTGTCTGTCTGTCTATCGATTTTTGGCACACATCTCCTCTTAGAATCTCTGACGGAATTGCACCGAAATTGCTATACTTGTACATTGAGCCCTAGCGAAGACATCGGAAAAAAAATATTTCAAATTGACCCACCCTATGTGACGAAATCGAATCTAATGTATCGATTTTTGAGCGTAAGTGACGAGTTATTTCCCTTTGTTCTGTTTACATTGAGCGTCTTACGTTGTTTACATTTTCTGCGTGCAAAAATAAAAAAAATTACGCTGGCTTTCTCAGCGTTTAAAATGACATTAACACAATACACGAACAGTTGTCGAGCCAGCAAAATTTTGACCTGCAAAATTCATCAGTTCGAACACTAAACTTCCGTTTTGCTTCATTTCCATTTAAAAGCCTTTTAAAACAATATTTTTACTTGAAAACAAGTCTATTTAAAGACTACGTAAAACAAGCAAATATTTCGTAAAAAAAAGCAAAAATTATATAAGTTTATTTAAAATATATGTATCTGTAAATTTCGTTAGGCGTGCAGACAGACAGTCGTGCAGACAGACAGTCGTGCAGACAGACTTTAAGCCAAAAAAGAAACTTAACATTGTAACTTTAACACAGCTACTGAGCGACCCCGAGCAACGCCGGGCTTTACTGCTAGTAAATTTATAAAAGAACTTCTACTGTTCCAAACACCAGCATATTCCTTATGATACCAAACTACCTGAAACTGCTCTCTAGTTCTACAGTGGATAACTTTGTTTTAAATTGTTTATATTTACATAAAACATCCTTCCATCATAATTTAATATGTAAGAACCTTTTAAGTTATGTTACAAATACCATCTTGATAATGAAATAATTAATAATTTAAATAAATTCCTACAAATTCTTCATTAAATTATTGAAATATTGAGTGTATTTCATTAGAATTATGGTCATGAAAGAGTTAATCCCCTGGTTGAAATTTTATTCTTTTCATGACAGAATTGAAATTTATGAAATTTATCTTGACAGGGTGCACGAATGGTTCGTGAACTTTTTAAAATGGCGAGAACCAAAAAAGCTTGCATTATTTTCTTTGATGAAATTGATGCTATTGGAGGTAAGGATTGGCGAAACAATTTACACAATTTACTTGTTTTTTTCCACCAATTTTATATTTAAAGACATTCCAGCCATGATTGGCCTAGTAGTTAGAATATTGGACTCAGGATCATAAGGTTGTGAGTTTGATTCCTGGACTGAGTAACATGTTGTGTTCTTGTACAAGATACATTATTTCATGTTGCTACAATCTGTTTTAAAACAATTTTTATATGCTGCGAAGACAAACATTTATTCAAACAGTTTTATATTATCATGTATGTATAGACCAGTAACTCCTGAAATCATATGGGTGCCATAGTGACATATGGCATTTATTGGGCATTTTAAACCTGGCAGAGCACATCTCCTCTCTATGTCTAAACACAATTGATTTCTTCCAGAGAAAGAGAGAGCGGGTGATAGTGAAGAAGTGAGAAATATAGAGGAATAATTGACCCCAGTACTGGACTGGTACTTTATTGACATGATTTGAACTGAAAGCACTAACAGCTGGTACAAATAGTTCTCAAGTGGGATCCATATACACATTTTAGGAGTCCACACAAAAAAATACTAAGTTGAGGGTCTACGGTAAAGTTTTAGGGGTCCACGAAAAAAATTTTGCTTTCAAATACTAAAGAAAGAAAAATAAATCAGTTAATGAAAGCAGTTGGTAAAAAATTGGCAGGAAATTAATAGAAATCTGATGGAGAAAAACAAAAACAACCAGAATCAGTGATGACATGTAAGTATATTTATAATACATGACAAAAAGCATCCAGTCCGCACCGTAAGGTGGTCGTGTTGGTGACATGACATAAAGCACCAAGCCCACACTGTAAAGTGGTCGTGTTGGTGACATGACATAAAGCCCCAAGCCCACACTGTAAAGTGGTCGTATTGGTGACATGACATAAAGCACCCAGTCCGCACTGTAAAGTGGTCGTGTTGGTGACATGACATAAAGCACCAAGCCCACACTGTAAAGTAGTCATTTTTGAGCAAGGTATGACACGGCCAATTGGCCAGACTTCCCTCAATGGTCCACTCAACCCCCACACTGTAAATGTGGTTTGAGCTAGGAAGGGCATCCAGCAGCCATAAAACCCCAGCCAAAACACAGCCCCACTATAAGCAAGAGATTGCGCGGCCAACCAGCCAGACCACCCTCATTACGAGACCAGTTAGCCCCCAAAATGCAGTTGTGCTATGAGCAAGATAGGGCATGGCCAACTGGTCAGACTTGCCTCATGGGTGGGACAACCCAGTTTCACACTGAAAACATGGTTAGTGTTATGAAGGATATCCAACTGTAAAGAAAACCAGCCAAAATACAGTTCCATTTGAGCAAGGTATGGTGTGACCAACTGGCCAGACTTGTCTCATAATGTGGATGACCCATCTAACCCATGCAAGCATGGAAAAATAGATATTAAACGATCATGATGATATATGCAGACAAAAAATTTGTTTCCAGTTTATTTTCCCTGGGGACTTTGGCTAGCTTTAGGTAGAACTGATTTTTGAAACATCAAATGGCTTTAGGGTCCACCAGAGTAAAATAGGAATGAAAGGGGTCCATAAGTAAAAGAAAAGGTTGGGAACCACTACTCTACACCCTTGGTGGGATTTCATATATCAGCTGTACTTGACAAACTGGTGAAAGTGTTGCTGAACAACCTGTGGTTAGAAAAAGCTACCTCACTTACCGCTTTTCACAGGCGCCTCTAAATCCCATGGCTGGTTTCTCCTCTTCTAAGTGCGTACAATCCAACTCGTTAACCGGGAGCTGCAAAACTGACGTCCACCACGTTCCTGATCACCGCTAGAGATGGGCCGACCTGCCGGCCCTTCCGGTCGAACACCCTTCTGGCCAAGCACCCTTCCGGTCAAGCACTCTTCCGGTCGAGCACTCCCCAGCTTCCGGCCACCACACACCACACCATACCCACACGCCCCTGATCTCAAGGATGAATTTCCTCCTCGTCCTTCTGCATATGAAAGTCTGCTGTCCAGGTTGGTGGTTTGTGACTTCTTTGCGAATTCCGCAGTGTTGGGGCGGCACCTAGGGTTTCCTCTTCCTCGGAGTCCGTTGACACAGTGATTCTACGGACATCCAGGACATGATGTGGTACTCCGTCCACGGACACATTGTTCCCCTTCCCCATTGAGATGTGCAACGTGCATCTGGGGGGCTTAACCCAGACTTCTTCGCCCACCTGCACAAAGGCATTCTCTCTCCCCACTGGCCGTTGTGGTGGCGTGCACGGGTGCCGCCACTCGTATCTGAATACTGCTCTGTGTGGCACTGATTCCTCAACCTGTCCCACCCGAGGAGACATGTTGTACCAGAACACTGCCTCCATTGGTGAGATATGGCCCCGCTCCGCCATTGCTTTGATCGTCCGGTGGTGTCGCTCCATGATTCCATTTCTGCTCGGCCTGTACGCTGCTCTGAAGAAACGGTCCACCTTCCATGCATCGAACATCTTCCTCAGCACCTATGAGAGGAATGCTGCGCTGTTGTCCATCAGCAGTTCGTCCACAGGGCCCCGCTCCAAGAACACCTCTCTCAACATCCGCATGATTTCCTCGGCCGTTCCAGTCTTCATCTCCCTCCATATCACCATCCGTCCTGGTCCACAGTCGACCATCGAGAGGTACGTTCCCTGTCGGTAGTGTATTACATCTACCGCCAATTGCTTCCAGTCATGATCCACCGGGAAGCTTCCCGTTTCGTGCACACGCGGGGCGGGATCAATGGACTGACATCGGACGCAGCCTCTAACCACTCTTTGAACACTGTGTCTATTAACGTCCAAGTCGATTCTCCTGGCTAGGAACAGATTCCTATCCACTCCCATGTGGTGCATGTCATGTAACCCTTTCAGATCCGACTCGGTCAGCCGACACACGGCAGCTATCTCCCTTCTACCTCCTCCGGCGCTTCCATCCAGGCTTTCTTCACCCTGGTTAAAACGTCCGCCCTATTTTTCTCTGAGGGCACGAAAACTACGCTCAGCCTCAGGTTGAACTCGGTGGCCAGCTCTCCTAAAGTTCACAGGCGGCGCTTTATCAGCATCTCCGCCGCCCCTCTCATTCGCACTCTCTTCTCACTGGTGAGCACTGATCTCACCCATCCGAGTACAGTAGCCGAGTCGGTGCGTATCTCGATGGTGCGCAGTCGCCACCTCAGGGCGAGGTTCACCCCTCTCAACACCGCGTCCAGTTCGGCTACATTGATGTGGTTGCAGTCGTCCTTCTTCCTAAGCCAGGCTGCATCCTCGACCTCAACACCTCCTATCTCCAACGTGACACCCAGCGCTATGCTGCTGGCATCGCACCATACGGTCCCGCTCTGCGATTTGGGAACATACCAGCGTTCCCGCATTGGGTCGTCGGCCTTCACCCTCTCCACGATCTCCTGCATCATGGCCACCGTCCTCTCTCCCACTCTGTCACTCCAAGTCACCCCTCCCGTTCGTCTCTTGACATAACTGCATGCCATCCGGAGCCACCCAGCAATCGGGTAGTGACGCACCAACTTTCCACACGCCGAGAAAAGCTCCCGCCTACTCATACTTGGGCCCAGTTCTGGAACTTCATTTCCCCTCTGGAATACTAACACGCCCGTCCTGTCTCGCTGTAGCCTAAGTCCCAGCGCGCTCCTCCCTCCAACGCTTCTGACGGCTTCGCAGCCAGTCCATACCCCAGTAAATGGCTCGTGACCTCCATTGCCGACACTATGGACTCGTCCACTAGGATGTCGTCAATATAGGAATTAGTGGCCCTCTTCATCTTGTCGGCCTTTCCCAGAATGGTCTTGAGGACCGCCGCCATGATCTTCGCTGCGGAGCTCAACCCGAAACCGAGCCTGGTCAGGCAATATGTCCAGCCCTTATACATGACCAGCTGATACTGCCAGAGCTTCTCATCTATGTGTAATTGTAAGTATGCCGACTTTATATCGATGATTGCGGAAGTCCCCGTCATGCGTCTCCTCTCACGCAGGGTTTCCCCACAGACATCCGTGACCTCGCCACCTGTGTAGCGTGACACGTGCTTGTTCAGCTCCCAAAAGTCCAGTACTGGCCTCACCTTGTTCTTCGTGGTTTGCACCACCGCCATTAACGGCAATACTCCGCACTTCACCTCCTCTTTCCAGGGAAGCAGTATGCCCTCCTCAATCCATCTCTCTACCTCTCGCTCAAACTCACTCCTAATGTCCCCCTTCAATGTGTGTTGATAGCAGCCCACTTTGGTCTTCAGTGTTGGTGGTTCTCCCTTCCAGTACCACTCAACAACCCATCGCTGCCCATCGAACACGGCCTTGAAGTCTTTGTCCTGCACAGTGTAAGCGGGGTATTTCTCCTCGTGGGCCTTCTGGTTCTCCTGTCGCGTACTCACAGCGCATACCGATGCAGCGCCGCCAAATGACACACTGACGTTGTTCACTGTGACGCCTCCTAGACGGCCAATTGTGTCCATGCCCATAACCACGCCGATCCCATCCACCACGTTGTCAACTACAATGGCAGAAAGCCTTATTTTCCTTCCCCGTACCGCCATCTCCACCTCACTGCGACCTCGGCATTCAATTTTCCTACTGTCGACTGCCCTTACGCTGCTCTTCCCTCTCCAACCCTGCGCCACCCCAGCGGTCACCAGTGTCGTCGTACAGCCTGTGTCCACGAGGGCTCGCTGTGGCTTTCCCCTCACGAAGACTTTCACCACGGGCAGCGCCTCTACTCGTAAGGGGCAACTACCGGCGCAGTAGTTCCCCTTGGATCATTTCCCCGGTCGCAGCTAGTAGTAATGTGGCCTGGTCGCTTACACCGGTAGCATATTATTTCCGGCCTTGACTCTCTACAGTCTCTCGCCATGTACGGGGGCCCTGGCACCTAAAACAGCGACCTCTAAACGTTTGCGGGTGTCCGCGTGCCATGGTTGCCTCCCTTTCACCATTTCGCTGCCAGCTGCATTGGGCCTCTGTAATTGCTATCGCTGCGACACTCTTCTTGGCATCTTCTGCTATGATGCGGGCTTGCTCCACCAGCGCACGCATCTCCATTTCTTTGTAACCCGGGACTTGCTGCAGTTTCACCGCTATGTTGTCTGGAAATCCATTTATGAACGCCAACCGCACCGTGCGTTTGCATTCCACCTGATATCCAGCCAACATGGCCAATCGCCGTATTTCCGCTGCGAAAATGTCAACGCGTTCACCGTTCCATCTAATTCTTGCCAGCTTAGCAAAAGCGGCTAACGGTCCCTCCACGAACGCTTCCATCATGCGCCTCTCAATCTTTTGCGCATCCCTTTGGCAGTGTTCATCCAACTCAAGGAAGAGTACCAACGCGTCCCCCTTGAGGTACAGTGCCATGAGGCCAGCCACATCTTCTATCTTCTGTAAGCTTGCGACCTGCCAGACTTTTTGCAGCCAAGCGACAACATCGCCTTCACCGGTAAATGCTCTAATTGCTTCGCTCATTCGTAGTCTCGTCGCCATATCCTAATTTTGTCTTGCGGTAAGTGATAAAAAACAACAGACTCCTCTCTGTTTTTCCAGTAGCTTTGTTTTCGAGAAAGTTCTTTTTTTTTTGTTTTATCAATCAGATCTAAGTTTCCAGTACCGAAATAGCTTGTGGTTAGAAAAAGCTACCTCACTTACCGCTTTTCACAGGCGCCTCTAAATCCCATGGCTGGTTTCTCCTCTTCCGGGAGCTGCAAAAATGACGTCCACCACGTTTCTGATCACCGCTAGAGATGGGCCGACCTGCCAGCCCTTCCGGTCGAACACCCTTCCGGCCACCGCACACCACACCATACCCACACAACCAGCAATACCTACTGCTGCATAATCAGGACTGGCTGAGTTGGTAGAGCATCTGACAAAATGTTTTGCTGCATATGTTGTCTCATTATAGTCTGAGTTCATATCCTGCTGAGGTTAACTTTTCTGTCGATCTTTTCGGAGTCAATAGAATAAAGTACCAGTCTGATGTTGAGGTATGTGGCCTAGTGGTAAAGGTATTGGACTCATGATCATAATATTGTAGGTTCAATTCCTAGACTGGGTTGTGTGTTGTGTTCTTGAGCAAAACACTTCATTTTCACATTGCCACAGTATACTTGGCTGAAAAATGAGTACTAGCAATAGCTGGGGCTTTAGTGATGGGCTAGTGTCCTGTCCAGGGGGAACTTGTACTCTCAGTTGCTTAACACCACAGAAACCAAGTTAAACTCTGGCCTGAAGAGCCTCCGGCTTCAAGACAGACAACTACTGATGTCGATGTAATCAACGTTCCCCTTCCCTTGAAAATTTACTGGCTTTCTACCTATATTAATAAATATTTTTTGTTTCTACTTTAGGCACAAGGCCAGCAATAACCCAGTTCATTACTGGTACTTTATTTTATCGACCCCGTAAGGATGAAAGGCAAAGTCAACCTCGGCGGGATTTGAACTCAGATCGTAAAGGGACGTAAGTATGCTGGAAAGCATGGCGTCCGACCCTCTACCGATACTGCCAATCCACCACCCTAGCATGGCGTCCGACCCTCTACCGATACTGCCAATCCACCGCCTATATTAAAAAATATTATCATTAAAGTGGTGAAGGACAGTGGATTGGCAATAGGATCAGATAAGTGTCGGACAACATGCTTTATGTCATATAGTTATGGCCCTTTACATTCTGTGTTCAAATCCTGTTGAGGTTTGCTTTGCCTTTCATCCTTACGAGGTTGATAAAATAAAGTACCAGTTATGCACTTGGGTTGATTTAATCAACTTTCCTCTTCCCCAAAAATTATTGGCCTTGTGGCTAAATCAGAAACCATTATTATTATTATTATGTTTTTTGTCAGTTTGGCTTTATCATGTATTTGAAATGTTTCACTTGGTAACTTTGTCTCTCCTCCCTGTGTGTAGGTATTCGCTTTGATGATGGGGCTGGTGGAGATAATGAGGTACAGCGTACCATGCTGGAACTCATCAACCAGCTGGATGGTTTTGATGCCCGGGGGAATATTATAGTAATTATGGCTACCAACAGACCAGATACCCTCGACCCTGCTCTCATGAGGTCTGGACGTTTAGATCGGAAGATAGAGTTTGGACTACCTGACCAGGAAGTAAGTACAACCATATAGTGATGTACTGTCCTATAATACCATATAGTGATGAACTACCATTGTCTGGGCTAGTGTATTGTATTGTATTGAGAAGGGCATGCATGAGCCCTTAATCTTTGATGAAGTTGCATGGGCATTGTTGTGAGACATACAGCATTTGTTGACCCCTTAAACCTTTCAGAGCCCACTTCTCTCCAAGTCTGAATAGCGCTGACAGTGATAAAGAGGTATGGCAGAAGAATCAAAGACTCAACCCTGGGCTGGTAATTTTTTAATTTTTTTTATTGACCTTGAAATGATGATGGTGGGATTTGAACTCTCATAGAGCCAGAAGAAATACAGCAAATATTCTATCCAAGGTTCTATCCACTGCCTATTTGGCTCAACTGTCATATGATCACTGCTTTAAATATTCAGTGTCACTCAATCTATTTACATTACATTCTATATGCCTCCATATATCACTTTATTATGAATCATGCTGTTTGTGTTATTTCTAATTAAGTAATATTAGGACTAATTAAGTAGTGTTATAACTTATTAAGTAGTGTTATAACTAATTAAGTAGTGTTAGGACTAATTAAGTAGTATTATAACTAATTAAGTAGTGTTAGGACTAATTAAGTAGTGTTAGAACTAATTAAGTAGTGTTAGGACTAATTAAGTAGTGTTAGGACTGATTAAGTAGTATTATAACTAATTAAGTAGTGTTATAGCCAATTAAGTAGTGTTATTTTCTAGAATTTGGAAGTCTTAATATTCAGCACGCTCTAGATGTGTTATGTCGCCAATAGAGTAATATCCCCTTAATACATAATGCACTCTCAAGGGAAGCAATTCACACAAATTTCTAGCATGCTGAAGGTTAAAAAACTTTTTTTCTGTTTTCTGCAGGAACGAAACCTGATTTTCAAAATTCATACTGAAAAAATGATTTTAAAAAAAGATCTTCGGCTTGGTTTAATAGCTAATCTTTGTAGCAACTTCACTGGTAAGTAGCACACTTGGTTCTTTTCTAATCATCATCATTCTGTAGCCTGTCAAGGGCCAAGGTAGTGTTTCTAGTATTGGTGCCCTCCTGTAAAATGTTTGGCTCTGGAAAGCTAACAATATAGGCTAGCCAGAACTCAAGGACGTAACAATTTCTCTAATACCTGGGCCTTCTAACCTTGTCAAGCATTTTACATTAGGAATGATGCCTGCAACACCACTGTGGTCAAGGTATATCAGCATTTGTTTTTCCTCTGGACAACATCCAACACCACTGTGGTCAAGGTATATTAGCATTTGTTTTTCCTCTGGACAACATCCAACACTGCTGTGGTCAAGGTATATCAGCATTTGTTTTTCCTCTGGACAACATCCAACACTGCTGTGGTCAAGGTATATTAGCATTTGTCTTTCCTCTGGACAACATCCAACACTGCTGTGGTCAAGGTATATTAGCATTTGTCTTTCCTCTGGACAACATCCAACACTGCTGTGGTCAAGGTATATCAGCATTTGTCTTTCCTCTGGACAACATCCAACACTGCTGTGGTCAAGGTATATTAGCATATTAGCAGACAACGTCCAATATCAGTGTGGTCAAGGTATATTAGTATTTGTCTTTCCTTTGGACAACATCCAACATCGGTGGTGCAGAGAAAGGAAACTGGTATGTAAGGCCGAGTGCTGATCTATGAAACACCTTGACCAAACTTGATCCTTGGAGAACTTTCCAGCAGTAAGTTCATTGTCAGTTGAAGGAGGCCTTATAGGCAGATACTATATATATAAAGATCCCATAACTCCTTGTGGAGTTGTAGAGGAACCTGTCATACAGTGTGTCTAGGGCACCTTTAAACCTGGTGGAGCACAACCCTCTCCAGATCTGAACACAGCCGATTTTTTTCTATAGAGGAAAAATTAACCCCAGTACTTGACTGGTACTTTTTTTATCGACCTCAAAAGGATGAAAGGTAAAGTTGACCCCAGTGGGATTTGAACTCAATACGTGCAATGAGGTGGGACAAATACTGTAAAGCATTCTATCCGACATCTTAACGACTCTGCCAAATCGCCGCACTATATGTGCGTGTGTGTGTGTATATATGCTTGTGCGTATGTGTATATATATGTCTGTGTGTGTATATATATGTCTGTGTGGATGTCTGTGTGTGTATATATATGTCTGTGTGGATGTCTGTGTGTGTATCATCATCACCATTTAACATCCATTTAATGTTAACACGAGTTAGATGGGCTGCCCCATTGTGAGACAAGTCAGATCAGATGACCGTGTCTTGATCAAACAGAACCATTGTCGTGGCACCAAAATGACCACTTTGCAGTGTGGCTTGTGCACTTTTTCTCGTCTGGCCATCGTGCCCACATTACAGGGTGGGCTTGATGTTTATTGTCATGTCGTTTCATTAACACAACCATCCTACAATGTGGACTGGGTGCTTTTATTGTGTCACCATCCCTACCCCCTGACAGGGTGTCCCTGTTGTGTCACCAACCTGACCACTCCACAAGGTGTACTGGGCGCCTTCTGTCATGCCAGCAGCACGACCACCTCACAGAAGGGACTCAGTGCCCATCTGTCATCTCACAACACGATCACCTTGCAGGGAGGGTTAGGCGCTCTTTTGTTACCTAACAGAAGACTCGGTGCTCTTTTGTTGTGGCATGAACATGAGCACCTTACATGGTGGACTGAGGGATTTGTTGTGTCACCAGCATGACCACCTTACAGGGTTGACTGAGAGCTTTCAGCCACCCCAGCAGCATTGTCATACTTGTATACAGGGGTTGGTCAAGAGAGGTGCATCAGATGTGGAAAGTGGGGGTTGAGAGGTAGGTATAGGGTGGGGTACTTTGCTGGTGAGGAGTGGAGTGATTATGGTTTGGGAAGGGGAGACATGGTGCTTCATCCTGTGCACATGAGAAGGTGGGTCTTCTGCAGTATTGCATAACACCAGAGATCACAATCCTGTGTCATCATCTTTGTGAACTGCAATTGAGTTGAGGTCAGTTTTTATCTCCTCATCCCAAGCTCTCCTAGGTCTTTCTCTTCCATAGCTACTATCAACTTTGAGCCCCCTGCACATTTTTGTACAACTATCAATCTTTTATGGATGGGATGAGACAACGGACTGGGTGTTGTAGGAATTATGTTAGCAGAAAAATGGGTAGATAAGGTAATTGCCGTAAATAGAGTGAACGACTGAATCATTAAAATAAGACTAGTTCTAAATAGAACTACTGTGACAATAATATCTGCTTATGCACCCCAATCTGGTCTACCTGACGTTATAAAGGACAGATTGTATGCACACTACCTCCCAAATAACCAACAGTGACTACTTAATTATTGCTGGCGACCTTAACGGACACATTCGACAACATAGTGATGGCTATGATGGAATCCATGAAGGCTATGGGTTTGGTACTAGAAATGAGGAAGGCTTCAGAATCCTGGAATTCTGTGACGCTAATAACCTAACTATCTGTAACACAAACTTCAAAAAACGAGACAATCACTTGATCACCTATAGATCAGGGGAACACGCCAGCCAGATAGATTATATCCTTACTAGAAGATGTGACAGAGTGTCTGTTGTAAACACTAAATCCCTCCCCCGAGAATGAACCTCCCAACATAGCCTAATAGTTAGTGACCTCATAGTCAGGACTAGACGTACTCAACGACAGATGACTACCTTGAGGAGAAGAATATGGAAATTGAAGGACCCCACAGCCAGTAACAAATTTAAAAGAATATTACTTGATGTTTTTTACAGTAAGGAAGAGTAATTAGAGACGTACAATATAGAGGAATAGTGGGAATTCTTGAAAGTGAACCTGCTGAAGGCGACGCATGAAGTGGGTAGGAGAGAAGCTAGGCAACAAGTGTACTTTGCAAGAAGGGAAGCAGAGGATAGAAAGTTCAAGCATGTTCTACAACATGAGGACCAAAGACGTGAGGTATTCAGGATTGCAAGACAATGTGTCAAGGAAAACTGTGATATTGTCGGGGAGAAGTGTGTCCGTAATGATGGTGGTGTACTTGCCCTCACTGATACTGATAAGAAGGTAGCTTGGAAGCCTCACTACGAGGGATAAAGATAGTCTTCCCCAAATTGACCCAATAGAGGGACCAGCTGTCCAAGTTAATGGTAGTATAATAAGTAAGGCAATCAAAGATATGAAGATAGGCAAGGCAGCTGGGCCTTCGGGGATAGTCGCTAAAATGTTGAAGGTATCTGAAATGGTGGGACATACTATGGTCACCCGAATAGTAAACCAAGTAATACAGAATGGGGTCATACCAAATGACTGGTGTAGCAGCATCATCGTTAACTGCTACAAAAGCAAAGGAGATGCCCTGGATAGAGAAAACTATAGAGGCATTAAGTTAGTTGACCAGGTGATGAAGGTCACAGAAAGAGTTATTGCACAACTGATTAGAGACTGAATTGATCTAGGTGAAATGCGGTTTGGGTTTGTGTCAGGTAAAAGTACCACGGATGCTCTTTTCCTTGTACGGCAACTACCTAAAAGTAAACCCTTCTACTTAGCTTTTGTTGACCTGGAGAAAGCCTTTGACAGAGTCCCCTGCTCCATTATCTGCTGGGCTCTTTAAAAACTAGGTGTAGATGAATGGCTTGTGAGAGCTATACAAGCCATGTATAAAGAAACAGTCAACAAGGTTAGAATTAACAATGAATCATCATCATCACCGTTTCATGTTGATTCTTCTACGCTAGCATGGGTTAGACGGGTTGTCCTGTTGTGGGTGCTGTTAGATCGGGTGACCTTGTCTTGTTCATATGGGAACTGATTTTGGCTTGATTTCTACAGCTGGATGCCATTCCTAACACCAACCGCATTTACAGTGAGTACTGGGTAATTTTTTTTCGTGGTGGATACATGACCACTTTACAGTGTAGACTGGGTGCTTTTTTGTCGTGACACCTCCACGACCACTTTGCAGTGGGAAGGGGTGGGGCATATTGTCTATATGCTTCAGCTTCGGCTTGTTCCTGTGGAAAGTTGGGTCTTCTGTATTATTGCATGACGCCAGAGGTCACAGTCCTGTGTCATCGCTGTTGAGAGGTGTAATTGGGCAAGGTCCGCTTTTATCACCTCATCCCAGGTCTTCCTGGGTCTCCCCCTCCATGACTTCCATCAACTTCTAGTGCTCTGCACCTTTTTATGCAGCTGTCATCCTTCATACACATCACATGTCCATACCAATGCAACCTCCTCTCCTGCACACAGCATTTGATTCCTCTTATGCTCAGTCTCTCTCTCAATTCATTTATGCTTTGCCTTTCGCGTATATTACTATCTCACAACCATCAGAACATGCAAGCTTTATTTCTTTCTAATCTATGCAAGTCTTCTACAGACAGCGCCCAGGTCTCACTACCATGTAACATTGCCGTTCGTATGCATGCATCATACAGTCTGCCTTTCATTTTGAGGGAAAAATCTTTTGCAGTTAGCAGTGGTAGTAGCTCCCTGAACTTCTTCCATCCCGTTCTTACCCTGGTTACTGTACTTTCAGAACACCCAGCTCCACTGCTAATTTGGTCACCTAGGTAGCAGAAGCTGTCTACTATTTCTACAGAGCCCTCTCAGACTTTGATGGCGCTTGTTTCCTGTGGCTGTTTTCTGCTGTGTAAAGCCTACATTCCTAACTAAGCTTCCTGAGATCCCACTACATCTCTTGTGTACCCACATTTTGCATTTGGGGCAGAGGATGGAATTCCTACCTACACCTTTCCTACATACTGAGCAAGGCCATTTTCCTGAGGGGATCTGGGTTCTGTGTTCTCGTCTACTCACTAGGACCTTAGTCTTTGTCAGGTTGGATTTGAAACCCCTTCTTTCTAGTCCCTGCTTTCATGTTTGGAATTTCTTCTCTAGTTCCACCATAGATTCAGCTATAAGTGTAAGATCATCTGCGTACATGAGTTCCCATGGACATCCAGTCTTAAACTCTTCTGTTATAGCCTGCAATACTATATAATAAACAGGAGAGGGCTAAGAACAGAGCCCTGGTGGACATGGACCTGTATGCTAAATTCCTCGCTATAGTCATTGTTAACCCTAACTTTGCTGACTGCTCCTCTACACATAGCTTGTACAGCTTTCACAAGCCATTCATCTACTCCTAGTTTGTTAAGAGCCCACCAGATTATAGCACGGGGCACTCTGTCGAAGGCTTTTTCCAGATCAACAAATGCCAGGTAGAGCGGCTTACTTTTAGCTAGGTACTTTTCCTGTAACTGCCTCACAAGGAAGAGAGCATCAGTGGTACTTTTTCCTGACACAAACCCAAACTGCATCTCATCTAGTTTTACCCGGCCCTAATCAACTGTGCTATAACTCTTTCCGTTACTTTCATAACCTGGTCCATCAGCTTTATACCTCTATCTAGTGCATCTCCTTTACCCTTGTAGCAGTTGATAATGATGCTGCTGCACCAATCTTTTGGTATGATACCCTCTAGTATTACCTGGTTAACAATACGTGTGGTTATGGTGTGACCTACCAACCCAGATGCTTTGAGCATCTCGGCAGCTATACCCGATGGACTGGTTGCCTTCCCAGTCTTCATATCTTTGATTGCCTTACTTACTACACTGCTACCGACTAGTACTGCTGGTCCCTCTATAGGGTCCACTTGGGGTAGAGTCTCTTTCTCCCATGCATTCTCATCATTTAATAATCTATCATAAATGCTCTTCCATGCAGCTTTCTTCTCGGAACTTGTGAGGGCAAGCTCACCATTATCATTCCAGACACACTTATCTCTAATGACATCACAATTCTCTCTGACACACTGCCTCTCAATCCTATTTCTGGTCCTCATGCTGCAAAACATACTTGAATTTTCTGTCCTCCGCTTCCCTTCTAGCTAAGTATACTTGTCGCCTAGCTTCCTTCCTGGTCTCTATGTAATGTACCCTGCATCCTCCATTCTTCCATTCTTTCCCTGCCTGTCTCTTAGCCTTAACTGCCTTATCTACCTTATTGTTCCATCACCAAGTCACTCTCCTCCTTGTGGTCTTTCTCCAACCACAGATCTCATCCATCGCCTTTAGTAAGTTATTTTTTAGGAACTCCCAGTGCTCTTCTACATTGAATGTCTCTATCTGTTCTTCTCTACTGTCATAGGTGTCAAGTAAAATATCTCTGAATTTGTTACTGGCTGAGGGGTCTTTCAGCTTCCAGATCTTTCTTCTCCAGGTTGCCTTCTGTTTCAAAGTTCGTCTAGCTCTGACAGTGAGATCGCTGACTACTAGGCTGTGTTGGGAGGTACATTCTTCACCCGGGAAGGCTTTCGTGTTTACAACCATCCATCTATTTCGTCCTCTGATAAGGATAAGATCTATCTGGCTAGTAAGCTCCCTGGATCTTTAGGTAATCAGGTGGCTGTTGGGTTTTTTGAAGTTTGTGTTACTTTTGAAGAAGAATTTAGCATAAAAGTAGGTGTTCATCAAGGCTCCATCCTTAGCCCCTTCCTGTATATTATTGCCTTTCAGGCTATAACAGAAGGGTTTAAGACCAGCTGCCCATGGGAACATCTATATGCAGATGATCTAACTCTCATAGCTGAATCTATGGCTGAACTAGAGAAGAAATTCCAAACATAGAAGCATGGCCTAGAATCAAAAGGCCTTAAAGTTAACTTGTCTAAGACTAAAGTTCTAGTATGTAGAAAGGAAAATAGGGCACAGGTGCCCTTTGGGAAATGGTCATGCTCAGTGTGTAGGAAAGGAGTAGGTAGAAGTTCAATTTATGTCCCAAATGCAAACTATGGGTACATAAAAGATGTAGTGGGATCACAGATAAGCTGTCTAAGAACGTAGATTTTATATGTGGCTGATGCTCAGATGCAGTAAGAAGCAAGGTCCTACAGGATACTAGCTCCTTCAACTGCCCAGATAGTTCTATAGAAATAGTAAACACTTTCCGTTAATTGGGTGACAAAATCAGCAGTGGAGGAGGGTGCTCTGAAAGTACAGTGGCCAGAGTCAGAACGGGATGGAAATAGTTCAGAGAGCTTATGCCGCTGTTGGCCATAAAAAGTTTCTCTCTAAAAATGAAAGGCAGATTGTATGATGCTTGCATACGAACAGCAATGTCACATGGCAGTGAGACATGGGCATTGTGTGCCGAGGACCTGTGCAGACTGGAAAGGAACAAAGCATGCATGCTCTGATGAATGTGTAATAGTAATATACACGAGCGGCAAAACGTAAACGAACTAAGTGAGAAATTAGGAATAAGAGGGATGAGATGTTGTTTACTTGAGAGAAGATTACGTTGGTATGGTCACGTGATGTGCATGAAAGACGACAGGTGTCTAAAAAAGGACAGGGTGATAAAAACTGACCTTGTTCACTTACACCTCTCTAAGACAATGTCACTGGATCGAGATCTTTGGTGCTATGCAGTAATACAGAAGACCTACAGTCAGTAGGCACCTCTTAACCCAATATACACCCCAACCCACATCCCCTACTCCATCCTCCTACACCACCCTTTCTCTGTAAAGTTATGTTGGTACCACAGAACATCCAGCCCACACACAAATGGTTGTGGCGGTATCACGACAAAAAGCACCCAGTCCACATTGTAAATGTGGTTGGCATTAGGAAGGGCATCTAGCTGCAGAAAACCAGCCAGAAACAGTTCTATACGAGCAAGACACGGTCACCTGACCAAACTCGTCTAACCCATAGCATGGAAGATAGACATTAAAGGATGATGATGATGTCATCCTTCATATGCATCACATGTCCATACCACCTCAATTTCCTCTACTGCACACTGCTTCTGAACTCTCTTATGTCCAGTTTCTCCTTCAGTTCACTTACGTTTTGCAATTCATGTATATTACTATTACACTTTAATTGGAGCTTATGTATATATATGGATCGTAATATAGTAAGGTGTAATCCGCCTCTTGACTTGCCTAAACTCAGACTGTGACAACCTGCCTAACATGGAGAGCAGACATGTTTTGTTGGTTGTGGTATGTATCATTACTACATACTATATTACCAATAGCTACACACACATTCACTTTCTCTCCCTCTAATTCCTATTGCAGGTGCTGATATAAGCAACGTTTGCAGAGAAGCTGCCATGTTCGCTATCCGAGACAGAAAAGTAAGACGTGAAGTAACGGAGAAAGATTTTTTGAATGCAATCAAGAAAGTGTTCAAAGGGTCAAACCTCAGCACAAAATAAAGAGAAATGATATAAATTGAGAAAGATAGAAGTAAAAGAAAAGAAGAGATAGTATGAAATAAAGATAACGATGATCTTTACGATAACAAATTTGTTCTGATTTAAATTCATCCGATATATCTTCAATAAGGTTGATGTAAGTCCATCTTCAATAAGGTTGACGTAAGTCCCGCAGGTGAAAATACACAAACGTACCCCAGGTCCGAACACAGAGGAGCCAAACTCCCACTGTCATCGCCTCCGTCTCTCCCCCATCTCTCACTATTACCAGCAAGTGGGGTCCCATGCGCTGGCCACCCCACGGCCCTGGCCGACAGAATAGAGAAGGTGTTTCCCCGGAGGATGGTGAAGGAGATGCGCTGGATGACCCATTCCATTTCGCGAGGCTCACACCTGCGGCTAGCCAGTTCAGCGCCTATGGTGGTGAGTAGGGACGTAGCCCTACTGTAAGGACACTAGTAGTCTTCACTGCTAGGGGCTCGATTGCAAACCTGTCGGATAACGACCGATATTTGGAGAGTTTACCCTCCTCAGCCCGAAGTGCAGCAGATCCTGGGTTGGTCGTAGACTGCACCAGGTTGTCACTGCATGTGACATCCTAGACGAGGGGTTTACCACCGTGGAACGGGAAGATGGTCTTTCAGTCTGGCTATTTGCCGTCACCCCAGTCCAGCTCGAGCTGGGAGGGGGAGCCTGCAGCATCCAAGCCATGGAGAAATATAGATAGAATAAGGAAAAGAGAGAAGGTCTTTCAAGGGTAGACAACTCTTGTTGCTTCCATGGAACTCTCTAGGCAAAAACATCGCCATTTGTTTGTAATGAAAATTTTCTCGACAGTTGCTTGTACTTGAAATATTTTTTGTTATCGAAGGAGTTTTGATATTTTTTAAAGAACAAACAAACAACAAACATGCCAGACTATTTGGGAGATGAACAAAGAAAAGTAAAAGAGGAGGAGGAGGATGAAAAAGACAAAAATATTCAAGGTTTAGTAGTTTTTTTTACAAATTAAATTAACTGAAGAAATTTGTGCTGTGTCATAGACTTGGTTATACAAAGGTTGTATATATATATAATGGGATCTTGGACAAGTAACTTCTTATTCCATACATACTATATATATATATATATATATACAGTTGTTCCCCGGTATTCACGGGGGGGTTGCGTTTGCAGAGCACCTGCGAAGAGCGAATATTGGACGTGGTCCATAAAAATGTCTATAAATGTCAAAATATAATTAAAAAAAGGCCGGCAAATACGGTATTTTGTTAGTAATAATTTAGCGTTAATAAATGTATATTGCCACGAAAAAAGCCATAAAACACCGCGGAAGATATTTACGATTCCGCGAATATGCGGTGGTTTCCAAGAACAATCATTAGTTAGGTTCTAAGAAAAATTATGCGAATACCGGGTGTACACTATGTAGAAGTAGAGGATCGACTGCCTGCTCGGCGGTTTCCACGAGTTACCTCTAGCTTTCGTCAGGAAACCAATCCTCTACTTTCACTAATATAACCACTCTGCATCATACCATGTATTGAGTACTCCCAGTTGTCTATACTTTGAGGTTGTTCTTGATGCTGCCCTTGTACCTCATTTTCGGTTTGTGTTGATGCCTTTT
This sequence comes from Eledone cirrhosa, assembly GCA_964016885.1. Taxonomy (NCBI): domain Eukaryota; kingdom Metazoa; phylum Mollusca; class Cephalopoda; order Octopoda; family Eledonidae; genus Eledone; species Eledone cirrhosa. The sequence goes on along the minus strand of OZ024761.1, from coordinate 6,862,916 downwards.
TCCAAGATGGAGCTCACCGTAAAAGAGTTGCTTCGGGATCCTGTTTTCTTCCATGCAGACGATATGTCCTCTCTAGCGCATTTGAGAAGATGTTACTAGAGACTCAATGGACATTCTGCTTTGATAAGGACATGGATGTCAGGAGGTCTGTCTTGCTACTTGATGTTGAATATGCCTTAGACATTTCTGTTGAAAACGCTCAAGCAATTTGATATCTTTATGGAATAGCGCCCAGGTTTCGCCAGAGTATAAAAGAGCGGATAGAACACATCTATACACACACCTTGGTATTATGTTGCGATTTGCCCAAACTCTCATTCCCAATTTTCCGAAGGCAACAGAGGCCTTCTGGATGCGCAGATGTATTTCAGCATCCAAGGAGCCAACATTTGACAGTGTGCAACCCAAGTAGACAAATTTATCTACTACTCCCAACCTGGTTCCATCAACATATGGTGAAAAGAAAGGCGAGAAAGCACAAATTAACTCTATCAATACATTCATACATATATATATTGACAAAGCAAGCGTTTAGTTTTGAAGAAAGCGAGCGAAGTTCGAAATTTAGTAGAAATAGAAGCTTCCATCATATCTTGACTAAAGAAATTAGCCTGATAGTAAGGTTTAAAACCCTCTAAATGGAAAAGATGAATATTGACCTTCAATACTCATCTTTTCCATTTAGAGGGTTTTAAAACCTCAATTAGCCAACAGGCTAATTTCTAAAGTCAAAATACAACGAAACCTATTTCTACTAAATATATATATAATTATGTAATAAACAACATAAGACAATTATTCCATTTACCAAAGGTTTCACGAAGACAGACGAGCTCAACACAGACGTCTGAAATCGCTCATCAGAATGAAAATTTAATATGGACGTAAGATATGTATTTAAAAACAAAGGCTAATACAATGAAAGCGAGGCTGATATATAATAAAATAAAGATGAGAAATAAAATAAAATAACGGGGAAAAATAAATACTGAAGTTTAAACAAAACAAAAACAAAATATGTGATCATACACACACACATGCATAAAATACCTATACATACACACACACATAGGAATTGTATATGTACATACATACATACGTACATACAAACATACATACAGACAGGCACATACATACAAATACATACATCATAAAAAAAACACAAAACATGTAAAAGTCTACCCTCAAATTCAAGCAGAAGTACATTGTGAGGGGGGTTCATACGGGAATTGAAGTATAATCCTTTAGGTGTATGTATGTGTGTGTGTGTATATATATAGATATATATATATACACACACACACATACATACACCTAAAGGATTATACTTCAATTCCCGTATGAACCCCCCTCAATGTACTTCTGCTTGATGTGTGTGTATATATATATCTATATATACACACACACATGGAGGCACATGGCTTAGTGGTTAGAACATTGGCCTTGCAATCGAAAGGTTGTGAGTTCAATTCTCAGACTGGGTGATGTGTTGTTTCCTTGAGCAAGACACTTTATTTCACATTGCTCCAGTTAACTCAGCTGTAGAAATGAGATGATAGGGACTGAGGTTTCTATCATTCCACTGTAAAGTGGTTGTGGAGGTGCCACGGCAAAAAAGCACCCAACCCTCACTGTAAATGAGGTTGGTGTTAGGAAGGGCATCCAGCTGTAGAAATCAAGCCAGAATCAGTTCCCGTCCCACCCTTGCAAGCAGGGAAAAAGCGGACGTAAAATGAAATGAATGATGATGATGATACATATATACAGACGTAGTAAAAGACAGGTAATTTTATTTTTTAAAGCCGGTACAATGCAGTAGAAAATACGAAGGAGAAATGAAACAAAAGAAACTAATGTTTTACCCAGTGTATTTTATAGCATAATATATCAGGGCTATTTCGCTCTTTTCAGATGCGAAGCTGAAATGGTCCATGATAAAACAAACAAGCTATCAAAGTTTTCTTCACTAACTGGTCAGTGTTTGAAAAATGTATGCACTCGAGGACATTCTGCCTCATGTATTTCTAACCTATTATTTAGCTCTGGTTTTATTCAGCTGATGAAAATGGTTTCCTTAATCCTTAAATTTCCCATATTCCTTCCAGTTGCCTCTATGGTGACCTCGATGTCTCGGCTGTGGCATCTGTCAAGATGTTTTTTTTAACAGAAGAGGCTCTCATTGTCATGAGTTCCTTGATCCGTATGTGTAGCCTCCTTATGCTATTTCTGATATATGAGGAGCTGCAGTTTTTACACGTTATCTTATAGACCACATGTTCTCATGTACCAGTCTGTTGTTGAGGGGACAATTATGTTATCTTATAGACCACATGTTCTCATGTACCAGTCTGTGTTGTTGAGGGGACAATTATGTGATCTTATAGACCACATGTTCTCATGTACCAGTCTGTTGTTGAGGGGACAATCATGTGATCTTATAGACCACATGTTCTCATGTACAAGTCTGTTGTTGAGGGGACAATTATGTTATCTTATAGACCACATGTTCTCATGTACCAGTCTGTGTTGTTGAGGGGACAATCATGTGATCTTATAGACCACATGTTCTCATGTACAAGTCTGTTGTTGAGGGGACAATTATGTTATCTTATAGACCACATGTTCTCATGTACAAGTCTGTTGTTGAGGGGACAATTATGTTATCTTATAGACCACATGTTCTCATGTACAAGTCTGTTGTTGAGGGGACAATTATGTTATCTTATAGACCACATGTTCTCATGTACCAGTCTGTGTTGTTGAGGGGACAATCATGTGATCTTATAGACCACATGTTCTCATGTACAAGTCTGTTGTTGAGGGGACAATTATGTTATCTTATAGACCACATGTTCTCATGTACAAGTCTGTTGTTGAGGGGACAATTATGTTATCTTATAGACCACATGTTCTCATGTACCAGTCTGTTGTTGAGGGGACAATTAGGAAGTGTGGATATATCACAGTATGTGGGTTGGTGTCTGTGGAGAAGTCTCCTACATTTACACACACATATATATATTTACACACATATAAACATATTCAGACATGTATATATATGTGTATATATATATATATATATATATATATATATATATATACACACATACGTACACTCAGGCTGAGCTCAGAGCTAGAAGTAAATCTTGGATACACAAAAGATGTAGGTAGACTATATTTAAAACCATGTATCAAATGTACACATGTAGCCTATGTGGCTATTTAAAACCATGTATCTAGTGTACACAGGTAGCCTATGTGGCTATTTAAAACCATGTATCTAATGTACACATGTAGCCTATATGGTTATTTAAAACCATGTATCTAATGTACACATGTAGCCTATATGGTTATTTAAAACCATGTATCTAATGTACACAGGTAGCCTATGTGGCTATTTAAAACCATGTATCTAATGTACACATGTAGCCTATGTGGTTATTTAAAACCATGTATCAAATGTACACATGTAGCCTATGTGGCTATTTAAAACCATGTATCTAATGTATACAGGTAGCCTATGTGGCTATTTAAAACCATGTATCAAATGTACACATGTAGCCTATGTGGTTATTTAAAACCATGTATCTAATGTACACAGGTAGCCTATGTGGCTATTTAAAACCATGTATCTAATGTACACATGTAGGCTATGATGCTATTTAAAACCATGTATCTAATGTACATATGTAGGCTATGATGCTATTTAAAACCATGTATCTAATGTACACATGTAGCCTATGTGGCTATTTAAAACCATGTATCTAATGTACATATGCAGGCTATGATGCTATTTAAAACCATTTATCTAATGTACACATGTAGGCTATGTGGCTATTTAAAACCATATACCTAATGTACACATGTAGGCTATGATGCTATTTAAAATCATGTATCTAATGTACACATGTAGCCTAGGACACTTGTTGACAAAGTGTGCCACATTCCAGTCACTTCCATCTCGGCCATAGTGCCGATAAAATATACCCAGTCCATCTTGTTAGGTAGTAGTGGTGGTTTCACATGTAGCCATATTTTGTCAATATTTTCATGTGGTAAAAGATATTCCAAGTCATCCTGTCCGTTGTTGGAAGTGGAATGTTACAGTATAAAAGAAGTTGTGCAGTGATACAGGCTTTCCCAAACTTTTCCAAATGCAGAACGCTCTTTAGTTCAGAAACTTTTGATGGAACCCCAAAGTCTAATAATTGTTTCTACTTTTGGCACAAGGCCAGCAATTACCAGTACATTACTGGTACTTTTTATTTTATCGACCCCGTAAGGATGAAAGGCAAAGTTAACCTCGACGGGATTTGAACTCAGACCGTAAAGGGATGTAACTATGCTAGAAAGCATGTCCAACCCTCTACCAATACTGCCATTCACAACGTTATATGGTTGTAATGTAAATATATCCTCTACCTTTTTTCATGGAACCCCGGACACTCGTTTTTGGAACCGTTGGATTCTTTGGGAACAACTGGTATAATAAAAAGAAAACACCCTATTATAGGGAACAGAAAAGGGATATCAAGCAACAAAAGAAAGGGAGAGAGGAGCTTGGAGAGTCACTACACGCCAATCTTGGCAGTGCCTCAGCCACCGATAAAACGGCCAGAGACACCTGCTGCAACAAACACCCCGCCTCGGCACTCCTTCCTCAAGTGGACCGCAGTCTCTCTGACTTTACGGATGAAATCAGCACTGAGGGACCGAGGACGACAGAGGTCTCGAAGCAGAAAAGTATAAATACTTAATCATCTCATTTGGGATATGCAAGAGTTACCTTACAATTGGCAGTATTGTGTGACGGTCGGTATGTGGAGTCCACGTAAAATGTGTGTGTGAGAGAGAGAGGGGAGACGAGAAAAGAGAGTGAGAGGCGGATAGAGAGAGAAAATAAATGACAGTGAAAAAGACACGACAAAAAGGAGAGAGTGTGTGAGATAAGGAAAAAAAAAAGAGAAATGATATAAATTGAGAAAGATAGAAGTAAAAGAAAAGAAGAGATAGTATGAAATAAAGATAACGATGATCTTTACGATAACAAATTTGTTCTGATTTAAATTCATCCGATATATCTTCAATAAGGTTGATGTAAGTCCATCTTCAATAAGGTTGACGTAAGTCCCGCAGGTGAAAATACACAAACGTACCCCAGGTCCGAACACAGAGGAGCCAAACTCCCACTGTCATCGCCTCCGTCTCTCCCGCCTTCCCCATCTCTCACTATTACCAGCAAGTGGGGTCCCACGCGCTGGCCACCCCACGGCCCTGGCCGACAGAATAGAGAAGGCGTTTCCCCGGAGGATGGTGAAGGAGATGCGCTGGATGACCCATTCCATTTCGCGAGGCTCACACCTGCGGCTAGCCAGTTCAGCGCCTATGGTGGTGAGTAGGGACGTAGCCCTACTGTAAGGACACTAGTAGTCTTCACTGCTAGGGGCTCGATTGCAAACCTGTCGGATAACGACCGATATTTGGAGAGTTTACCCTCCTCAGCCCGAAGTGCAGCAGATCCTGGGTTGGTCGTAGACTGCACCAGGTTGTCACTGCATGTGACATCCTAGACGAGGGGTTTACCACCGTGGAACGGGAAGATGGTCTTTCAGTCTGGCTATTTGCCGTCACCCCAGTCCAGCTCAAGCTGGGAGGGGGAGCCTGCAGCATCCAAGCCATGGAGAAATATAGATAGAATAAGGAAAAGAGAGAAGGTCTTTCAAGGGTAGACAACTCTTGTTGCTTCCATGGAACTCTCTAGGCAAAAACATCGCCATTTGTTTGTAATGAAAATTTTCTCGACAGTTGCTTGTACTTGAAATATTTTTTGTTATCGAAGGAGTTTTGATATTTTTTAAAGAACAAACAAACAACAAACATGCCAGACTATTTGGGAGATGAACAAAGAAAAGTAAAAGAGGAGGAGGAGGATGAAAAAGACAAAAATATTCAAGGTTTAGTAGTTTTTTTTACAAATTAAATTAACTGAAGAAATTTGTGCTGTGTCATAGACTTGGTTATACAAAGGTTGTATATATATATATAATGGGATCTTGGACAAGTAACTTCTTATTCCATACATACTATATATATATAGTATGTATATATAGTATGTATATATATGTATATATATATATATATTCACGGGGGGGGGGGGGGGGTTGCATTTGCAGAGCACCTGCGAAGAGCGAATATTGGACGTGGTCCATAAAAATATCTATAAATGTCAAAATATAATTAAAAAAAGGCCGGCAAATACGGTATTTTGTTAGTAATAATTTAGCGTTAATAAATGTATATTGCCACGAAATGAAACAAAAGAAACTAATGTTTTACCCAGTGTATTTTATAGCATAATATATCAGGGCTATTTCGCTCTTTTCAGATGCGAAGCTGAAATGGTCCATGATAAAACAAACAAGCTATCAAAGTTTTCTTCACTAACTGGTCAGTGTTTGAAAAATGTATGCACTCGAGGACATTCTGCCTCATGTATTTCTAACCTATTATTTAGCTCTGGTTTTATTCAGCTGATGAAAATGGTTTCCTTAATCCTTAAATTTCCCATATTCCTTCCAGTTGCCTCTATGGTGACCTCGATGTCTCGGCTGTGGCATCTGTCAAGATGTTTTTTTTAACAGAAGAGGCTCTCATTGTCATGAGTTCCTTGATCCGTATGTGTAGCCTCCTTATGCTATTTCTGATATATGAGGAGCTGCAGTTTTTACACGTTATCTTATAGACCACATGTTCTCATGTACCAGTCTGTTGTTGAGGGGACAATTATGTTATCTTATAGACCACATGTTCTCATGTACCAGTCTGTGTTGTTGAGGGGACAATTATGTGATCTTATAGACCACATGTTCTCATGTACAAGTCTGTTGTTGAGGGGACAATTACGTGATCTTATAGACCACATGTTCTCATGTACAAGTCTGTTGTTGAGGGGACAATTATGTGATCTTATAGACCACATGTTCTCATGTACCAGTCTGTGTTGTTGAGGGGACAATTACGTGATCTTATAGACCACATGTTCTCATGTACAAGTCTGTTGTTGAGGGGACAATTATGTGATCTTATAGACCACATGTTCTCATGTACCAGTCTGTGTTGTTGAGGGGACAATTATGTGATCTTATAGACCACATGTTCTCATGTACCAGTCTGTGTTGTTGAGGGGACAATTATGTGATCTTATAGACCACATGTTCTCATGTACAAGTCTGTTGTTGAGGGGACAATTACGTGATCTTATAGACCACATGTTCTCATGTACCAGTCTGTTGTTGAGGGGACAATTAGGAAGTGTGGATATATCACAGTATGTGGGTTGGTGTCTGGAGCAGTCTCCTACATTTACACACATATATACATGTACAGGGTGTCCCCAAAAATGTGACATCATTGAGCTAGACTTAGTAGGTTTCGAGATATTTGCTTTTAAAATGATGTAAAATTTTTTTGGACACCCTGTATATATACATACATACACGTTTATACATACACACATACACGTTTATACATACACACATACACACTGGAACAAGCTGAGCTAAGAGCTAGAAGTAAATCTTGGATACACAAGATATGTAGTAGGATACTACACTCTGTGTGTAGATGTACAGGAGTAATTGATGTGAAGAATGTCAGTGATATAAACATTTTCCAATCACATGAAAGATCGATAGAAGTGGTTAATAACTTCTGCTCTCTAAGTGACTTAATTAGCAGTGGAGGAAGATGCTCTGGGAACATAATAGCTAGAAGTTAAGAGAACTACTTCCACTGTTGACAACAAAAGGTTTCTCCCTACGTACAAAACAATGGTTTTATGAACGCCTGTGTGTGAAGTGGAATGCTGCATGGTAGTGAAACATGGGCAGTCTCGACAGGGGACAAGCATAGGCTGGAGAGAAATGAAGCAACCATGCTTTGTTGGATGTACAATATAAATGTGAGAGAAAGGCAGAGCTTGGATGAACTGAGAGAAATTGTGTTTAACTCTTTACCATTTACTATTGTATTTTCACAGTAAAGGCTTTACCTCACATAATTATCTCACATAACATTTACATTACTCTATATATACTATTGTATTTTCACTGTAAAGGCTTTACCTCACATAACATTTACATTACTCTATATATACTATTGTATTTTCACTGTAAAGGCTTTACCTCACATAATATCTCACATAACATTTACATTACTCTATATATACTATTGTATTTTCACTGTAAAGGCTTTACCTCACATAATATCTCACATAACATTTACATTACTCTATATATACTATTGTATTTTCACAGTAAAGGCTTTACCTCACATATCTGACATAACATTTACATTACTCTATATATACTATTGTATTTTCACTGTAAAGGCTTTACCTTACATAATATCTCGCATAACATTTACATTACTCTATATATACTATTGTATTTTCACAGTAAAGGCTTTACCTCACATAATATCTCACATAACATTTACATTACTCTATATATACTATTGTATTTTCACAGTAAAGGCTTTACCTCACATATCTCACATAACATTTACATTACTCTATATATACTATTGTATTTTCACAGTAAAGGCTTTACCTCACATAACATTTACATTACTCTATATATACTATTGTATTTTCACAGTAAAGGCTTTACCTCACATAATATCTCACATAACATTTACATTACTCTATATATACTATTGTATTTTCACAGTAAAGGCTTTACCTCACATATCTCACATATCATTTACATTACTCTATATATACTATTGTATTTTCACTGTAAAGGTTTTACCTTACATAATATCTCGCATAACATTTACATTACTCTATATATACTATTGTATTTTCACAGTAAAGGCTTTACCTCACATAATATCTCACATAACATTTACATTACTCTATATATACTATTGTATTTTCAGAGTAAAGGCTTTACCTCACATAATATCTCACATAACATTTACATTACTCTATATATACTATTGTATTTTCACAGTAAAGGCTTTACCTCACATATCTCACATAACATTTACATTACTCTATATATACTATTGTATTTTCACAGTAAAGGTTTTACCTTACATAATTATCTCACATAATATCAAATCTATGAGATTTTGATGTTATTTATTTTGGGAACAATACCTTAATGTAGGTATGAGCGACTAGTTACAGCTGGTTTGAATAGAAAGAGATGAGAGTGTTCTGGCCAGGTATGGCTGGTTTGAATGATAAGTGTTAAGAAGAATCTGAAGTGGTATGCAAGAGAGAAGACTGCATTGATTCGGACATGTGATGCACATGGATGATGATAACTGGGTGAAGAAGTGCCAGGAAATGCCAATGGAAGGAAGCCACAGCAGAGGTAGACAAAAAATACCTGGGCAGAGATGGTGAGAATTGACCTCAAATCTCTAGACTCACAGTGGAGGTGACAAGGGAACATGGTGAGTAGAGAGATGCTGTGCTGAAGAGGACCTGTCTAACATATGCAAGTGTGGAAACATGGACGTAATATATATATTTAGACACATATACATGGAAAGAATTACAGCACAGCTAATTAGGGAAGGAGTCAAATTAGACATAATGCAGTTTTATGCCCAGGAAAAGTACTACAGATGCCCTCTTTTTAGTGATACAACTACAAGAGAAGCTCCTAGCCTAGAATAAACGACTATATTTAGATTTTGTTGATCTAGAAAAGGCCTTTGTTAGAATACCTCTATCTATTATCTGGTGGTCCTTAAGGAAATTAGGTGTAGAAGAATAGCTTGTGAGAACAGTGAATGCCATGTACAGGGTAGCTGTCAGTAAAGTGAGAGTAGGAAGTGAGTTTAGTGTGGAATTCAAGGCACGGGAGTTCATCAGGGTTTGGTTGTTAGCCCACTGCTATTCATCAGAGTTCTCCAGATGACAGAAACTCAGCAAGTGGAGAGATACTGTGCTAAAAATAATGATATATATTGCCTGAATGTGTGGTTGTAATCACTAAAGAAAGAGCCCCCAATAGGTAATTATAGAGGTAAATGTACTACATTATATAAAATACATGGCAAAGTACTGTATACCTTCCTAGGAACTTGCAGTTGATCTTAGTGTGTTCATCAACAATTGAAGATCAACTTGCTTCAGGAAACTCTGAGTATCTAGGAAAGTATATGCCAGTTTGCCATGTATTTTATACAATATAGTATCATCATCTTCGTTTAACGTCCATCTTCCTCGCTAGCATGGGTTAGACGGGAGTTGTCCCCCTTGAGGCAAGGTTGGTCGGGTGACCGTGTATCGCTCATATAGGACTATCTGGCAGGTTTTCTACGGCTGGATGCCCTTCCTAACACCAACCACATTTACATTGTGGAACTGGGAACTTTTTACCGTGTTACCTACACAACCACATTACAGCGTGGACTGCGTGTTTTTTTTGTCGTGACACCTACACGATCTCGATATATATATATATATATATGTATGTGTGTGTGTCCTGTTTGTCAAGCTCCTGGATCTGGAGCCATCCAACATTGGGGGAGCAAGTGTTGCATTGTGGAAATAGCCTTGAAGCAAGTGAGTGGTGTCACATATTATATTTTGAGATGTGCCCAACTAAACATGTATCTAATATTTTATGTTTTTGTCCTCTTTCAGCGCTTGATGAGGTAGACATTGCCATCTTAAAAACATATGTAAGTATTACAGTTCCCTATGTATTTGATGATATGATGTAATTGTTTTTTACAGGACTGTTGTCGATGAGAATATGATTTTAATCCCTGCTACAGATTTTATGGTTGTGCCTTGTTGAGAAGGTTAATTATTCTGCACACTTTAATCTATGCTAATTCCTTTACCCACCTCATGATGACATTGGGTTAACTATGAGAAGAAAGGATAGACAGATAGACATTGATCAGTTGTGAAAAATGCCTTAATTGTAAAACCACCTGTGTGTATCCTGGTTATTAGAGTAATCACATGGTATATATATCCTTGTATGTTGTAAGAGGTGACTAAAAGGGTCAGTGTCTTGGAGTATGGGTCTTCAAAGATCAAGTAAGTACTCAGATACACTAACCTTTCAGATGGGCTGGGGGCCTGCATCTTACATGTGTTCCCATACTAAGGAGATTGTCATGTTTTTGACATAGCTGAAGAGTTATCCCGATTCTTTTTTTGGTAGGTTTTCTAGTAGACAGATTGTTGTGAAAATTTGCAGTAAAAGAGTAATGACTGATTTTTAATGTGATGCAGTCCGAGTGCTGTTTTATACTTTAGAAGAATCTCTGGTTAATGTGGTTTCATATGGTTTATTAATTCAAATGTAGGTTTTCTAGTGGACAGATTGTTGTAAAAATTTGTAGTATTAGAGTAAAGACTTCACTTAATAAGCACCGGCCTGGTGAGCCTCCGGGCTCGAGACAAACTGTGACTCTGTTGTTTATGTACCTTGTATGTTTACACTTTGTAGGGTATGGGTCAATACAGCAAACTAATCAAGGCTTGTGAAAATGATGTCCAAGCTAAGTTAAAAAAAGTCAATGAACTCATAGGTAAGTCAAAGAAATATAAAAAATATTTATTTTTATTTCCTCTTTTTTTTGTATCTGAAAAGTAAATGGATAGACAACGCAGTGAAACAATAAAGTACAATGAAAGAAATCTTAACATTTTGGATGTTGGAAGGAGCAAGGTGGGGTTATTGTTGCAGGGGATGTTGGCCATTGTCTGGAGAAATGTCTTTATAATTTTGTTAGTGGGGTGCAGCCGAAATACCATTCTGACCTAAGTATAGAGTCTCACCCTTGCCCTTTCCTCCTTTTGTTGTTGCCTAATAGTCCTTGCTCTTTCCCTCCTTTTCCTCAAATGTATGGCATTTATAGCCCTTTCCAATGCTGCTTTATTTTTCTATACATTTTATTGAATAACTTCATATCTGTCAAATAAATGCCTGTATTTATGTAAATAAAATTCTAATATTTAGATGAAGAAATAGAAAGATAAACAAGAGTAAAAAGAGGAAGAAATGTGGGTTGTGTGTATAAATATGAATATTTATTTACATTTAATTTATAAAATGTTTTTTCCCCCAGGAATTAAAGAATCCGATACAGGGCTTGCCCCTTCAGCTCATTGGGATTTAGCAGCTGATAAGCAAAATCTACAAAGTGAGTGAGCTACCGTATTGTTTTTTTTCTATATAAATGTGTTTCGACTTATTGATTACCATATTTACTGGCCTATTAGATGCCCCCCTTCATATAAGATAATTCTGGTTTTACAATGACATTTTGAGAAAAAAGAATTTTAGTATATTTCTTCATAAATTTATTAAAAATTATTTCATTGTTTTTTTTCAGAAACTCTGATATAAGTTTGAGATCATTTGCTTATATAAATTGGATTACTGTACTAGTAATACTAATAGTAATATAAATATTTTTTAAAACCATGATTGTCTTTACTCTCTGTTGAGCCTCCCATTGGTGATATGGGTGTATTGGATGCAGAGAAGATTTTTCAGTATGTTTTGGTGAAAAAAAAGTACATTTAATAGGCAGGCAAATATGGTTACCATGGAACTTTAGTTGATATTGATTTTCTGCATGTATGTATTGATATGTGTATAGATACATTTTTTTTTTTACTAAAGTCATACTGGGGCATTGTACATACTATTAAAATAGTAATTTAGTTAAGGTTATTACTTAATAACTTAACATATAGCTCTTATACAAAATTATGTTGGGGGATTTTAATTCCAATAAGAACCCTTTGAAATGGGTTATTTTTTGTTTTCATAGAACCAGAGCCAATTTTGGTCAGGTTGGTTAATAATAAAAGTATAATTTTAGTAAATCTTTCCAAATTCTTTAATAAAGATTTCTGATTTAGGCACAAGGTGAACAATTTTGTGGGAGGAGAAAGTCAATTAGATTGACCCTAATACATTACTGGTTCTTTATTTCATCAAAATTAACCTCAGCAGGATTTGAACTCAGAACGTAAAGGGATGTAACTCTATACAGCAAAGTATGTTGTCTGACACTCTACCGTCCTTCAAACAATCCACTGTCCTTTAAATTCTTTAATAAGGAAATGAAATACAGTTTATTTCATTAGCAGTGTGGTAACAAAAGGGTAATCACCCTCCTCTAAAGGAATGACTTTCATTGTCTTACTACTGTTATTACTTTCTTTTACAGGTGACCAACCGTTACAAGTGGCACGCTGCACCAAAATAATCAATGCTGACACTGATGATCCGAAGTATATTATTAATGTGAAACAGTTTGCCAAATTTGTTGTAGATCTTGGAGATCAGGTTGCTCCAACTGATATTGAAGAAGGAATGAGAGTTGGGTAGGTCTCTAGATATTACTGGTACTGTTGATAGTAGTGGTGGTGTGAGGGACAGTAGTAGTGTTGTTGTTGGTGGTGGTGGTGGTGTTGCTACTGTTGTTTTTGTTGCAGGTGGTGGTGGTGGTGTTACTGTTGTTTCTGTGATGGTGGTGGTGTTGGTGTTATTGTTATTGTTGATGTCACCAGCCTCACTAAATGTTGTTGTTGATGTCACCACCCTCACTAAATGTTATTGTTGATGTCACCACTCTCACTAAATGTTATTGTTGATGTCACCAGCCTCACTAAATGTTGTTGATGTCACCACCCTCACTAAATGTTGTTGATGTCACCACCCTCACTAAATGTTGTTGATGTCACCACCCTCACTAAATGTTGTTGTTGATGTCACCACCCTCACTAAATGTTGTTGATGTCACCACCCTCACTAAATGTTGTTGATGTCACCACCCTCACTAAATGTTGTTGTAGATGTCACCACCCTCACTAAATGTTGTTGTTGATGTCACCAGCCTCACTAAATGTTGTTGATGTCACCACAGTCACTAAATGTTGTTGATGTCACCACCCTCACTAAATGTTGTTGTAGATGTCACCACTCTCACTAAATGTTGTTGATGTCACCACCCTCACTAAATGTTGTAGATGTCACCACCGTCACTAAATGTTGTTGATGTCACCACCCTCACTAAATGTTGTTGTAGATGTCACCACCCTCACTAAATGTTGTAGATGTCACCACCCTCACTAAATGTTGTTGATGTCACCACCCTCACTAAATGTTGTTGTAGATGTCACCACTCTCACTAAATGTTGTTGATGTCACCACCCTCACTAAATGTTGTAGATGTCACCACAGTCACTAAATGTTGTAGATGTCACCACCCTCACTAAATGTTGTAGATGTCACCAGCCTCACTAAATGTTGTAGATGTCACCACCCTCACTAAATGTTGTTGATGTCACAATCCTCACTAACTGTTGTTGTTGATGTCACCACCCTCACTAAATGTTGTTGATGTCACCACCCTCACTAAATGTTGTTGATGTCACCACCGTCACTAAATGTTGTTGATGTCACCAGCCTCACTAAATGTTGTTGATGTCACCACCATCACTAAATGTTGTTGTTGATGTCACCACCGTCACTAAATGTTGTTGATGTCACCAGCCTCACTAAATGTTGTTGATGTCACCACCATCACTAAATGTTGATGTCACCACCGTCACTAAATGTTGTTGATGTCACCACCCTCACTAAATGTTGTTGTTGATGTCACCACCGTCACTAAATGTTGTTGTTGATGTCACCACCGTCACTAAATGTTGTTGTTGATGTCACCACCGTCACTAAATGTTGTTGATGTCACCACCATCACTAAATGTTGTAGATGTCACCACCATCACTAAATGTTGTTGATGTCACCACCATCACTAAATGTTGTAGATGTCACCACCCTCACTAAATGTTGTTGATGTCACCACCCTCACTAAATGTTGTTGTAGATGTCACCACCCTCACTAAATGTTGTTGTTGTTGTTGCAGAGTTGACAGGAACAAGTATCAGATTCACATTCCGCTGCCACCAAAAATTGATCCAACTGTTACTATGATGCAGGTAAGTCACTAGTTTCTGACTTACCTATCCCTCAAAATTGCTGACCTTGTACCTGAATCAGAAACCATTATTATTATTATTACTTTGATGGAGGCACATGGCTTAGTGGTTAGAGCATCGAAAGGTTGTGAGCTCAATTTTCAGACCGGGTGATGTGTTGTTTCCTTGAGCAAGGCACTTTATTTCACATTGCTCCAGTTTACTCAGCTGTAGAAATGAGATGATAGGGACTGGGGTCCCTATCATTCCACTGCAAAGTGGTTGTGCAGGTGACACGGCAAAAAAGCACCCAGCACTCACTGTAAATGAGGTTGGTGTTAGGAAGGGCATCAAGCTGTAGAAATCAAGCCAGAATCAGTTCCCGTCCCACCCTTGCAAGCAGGGAAAAGCGGACGTAAAATTGATGATGTTAATAATATCTCATTCATTGATGTTATTTAACTGGAAAATTTTCCCTAATGAACATCAAGCTGCTATCTACAGCCTCAGATATTCAGGATGTTTCTGAGGGTCCTTGCTGTTCCAAAAAAGGGGGCTGGGCTAATGTTTTTTAATCAGCTTTAGAAACTCTTCGAGATAGTACCTAGTGCTTCTATGATGATAGGGATGACCTTGATCTCATGACATTCATAAATCCTTTTCAGTTCCCACTTTAAATCCTGTACCGGTTAATTTTCTCTTCTTTTTCTTGCACCCTTGTGTCAATGGGGTAAGCTACAACTAGAATCAAGCAAGATCTTTTTTTCCTTGTTAAAACCCACCAGGTCAGGCCTATGGTGTTTTAATTCTTTGTACATTTGTATCCTGAAATTCCACAGCACCTTCACCCGATTGTTTTCTATCCCTGACTCTGGTTTATGCTCATACTATTTCTCAGAACGAAGTAATTTGTTCAGTTTGCATAAATGCCAGTGAATCAACTTTCCTATTATATCATACCTCCTTCCATTATAGGGAGTCAGGGCTAGGTGTTCACACTCAGACACGATGTAAGCCACAGTTTCTTCTCTCTTCACAGATCGTACAGAGCGGGCTAGCCTCATCCTTGTCAATATGGTATTTCATACACTTTGTTCTAGGGGCTTGTTCTTGTGCAGCCAGTAGCATTCCCTCTGTGGCTTTCTTAAAATCCCCTTTAACCATTTTCATGTCTTCCTATCTCTGAATTCTGTCTTCGAAAAGATGTTATAAAGGGTCTTTTCATTCAGGTTGTTCTCCCTCTTTGTTGTTACTTCTTTCTTGGACATCCCCTCGTCTATTCACTCCTCCCAAGGATTCTCTTCTTCATATTACCTCTGTCTCCCAGGTTGTCATGCTATTACTTAATAGCAGCCTGATGTTGTCCGCCACCTTCAATATATCTAGACACTTGGTTATCCAAGAATGAGAACCATGTCCAATGCCTCCTCTTGCAATTCCTTGTTATCACCATGTCAATAAGTAACTGCTCCTTTGTACCATGGGACTTCTTTTGGAATCTTTTCTGTTCCTCTGGCAATAGGTTGTTTACGTCGATGTAGTAGTAGATTTCTTCTGGCATAATTATTGTTCAACCGAGATACTCAAATCAGGTTGGTGGCATGCTCGTTTATTATCCACCTTTTTAACAGTCTCAATCCACTCTGCCCAATTATTAAGCTCAAAATCCTGCTCCCAAATCCCTCTCCAAAATGTTCTGTTCAGCCCCAGGGGTAGCATCATTGCTCCTTTCTTTCCCTCTAACTGTTCAAATAACATCTGGTTGTTGTTGAACTTGTGGTTTTGTCTGTATTGGCTAAGTCTGCTCTCATATCTTTTAATTTTGGCACTTTTGGCTATGACATGTTGTTTTAGTTCCTCTATTATAATATTTAGCCCTTTTCTGTTCATGTAGTTCTTTGTCAATCTATCCTTAGTTTCCATGTTTGGTAATGTCCCGTTTAATAAAGACTCAACTTTCCCAATGTTCTTTCTTCTTTCCTTCATTTGACCATTCAACTGTTTCTTCCACCAAGGTTCTGTCCTTTCACGTCTGTTTTCCCTTGTTTTGATACCAAGCAATATTTTTACCATATTTGTGGCTGCTTTGAGGAAGTTGCTACATTGTTGAAGATACTTTGCCTCATGGTATGGTACAATTCTGTTTACCTTTCTTTCATTATTATTCATTTCATCCACCATTAACTTCAGAATATTCAACAAAATATTCCCTAGCCCGTTCGCGTCCATTTTTTCAATGGCTGAATCTTTATCTCAACCATAAAATCGTTGTCTTCTTTAGTTACTTCTTCAAGTCTCATAACCACTTCATCCTCATTTTCTGCAGGCTCATTTGCTTGATTCACTCAACTTTCTACAAGTTCATTGCCTGATCTACTCCATTTAACATTTACAGCTTAATCTCTCTGCTCAGTTCCTCCAATTTCAACTCACTTATTTATCCATTAGTTCTTTTTTCATGAACCTGGCCTATTAGTTTTTGTTCACCTAATCTAAAATAGATCAATATTGTTCCAGATTTTATGCATTCATTTCTTTGTGGGATCATTTTTCAGATAATATTTCATTACAGTTTTATTTGATTCCTTTATCCAGTTGGTTCTTGCCTTGTTCCTTCTTCTTCCTCCAACACCAGCAGTATTTGGATAACAGCCAGGTCCCTGCTGGGTCAGGGAGCACTTGCTGGCTGAGAGTCCTTACATGAAGTTCCAGCCTCCTTTTCACCATTATTTGAACTTTTTACGTTCAACATTTAAGCACCCATAAAGAGGATTAGTGAGTTTAAGGTTGTACTAACACCATTATTGTTATTCTTATTATTATTTCTAGGTTGAAGAAACACCTGATATAACATATGAAGATGTTGGTGGATGTAAGGAGCAAATTGAGAAACTTCAGGAAGTCGTTGAAACACCTTTGTTAAAGGTAAGTTATTCTTTATTTAATTGAAAACACCTTCGTTGAAGGTGAGTTACTCCATATTTAGTTGAAAACACCTTTGTTAAAGGTAAAGTATTCTGAATTTAGTTGAAAACACCTTCGTTAAAGGTAAAGTATTCTGTATTTAGTTGAAAACACCTTCGTTAAAGGTAAGGTATTCTGTATTTAGTTGAAAACACCTTCCTTAAGGGTAAGGTATTCTATATTTAATA
The DNA here is from genome assembly GCA_964016885.1 of Eledone cirrhosa. Classification (NCBI taxonomy): domain Eukaryota; kingdom Metazoa; phylum Mollusca; class Cephalopoda; order Octopoda; family Eledonidae; genus Eledone; species Eledone cirrhosa. The sequence goes on along the minus strand of OZ024761.1, from coordinate 6,844,788 downwards.
TTGAGGCTGTATCATCATCATTTAATGTCAATTTTTCCCTGTTAACAAGGGTTAGACAGGTGGTCAACAGACTAAGTCAGTACTCAAGTGGAGCTACTGACCTTTCAGGTGGGAAGGAAGACATGGGATAAAGTAGTGAAGTCTGATCTTAAGAAACTAAATCTCACAACAGAGATGATGAAGGACCATGAGGTCTGGTGCTATACTATGCTGGTGAAGGCCTGTCTTCCAGCTTAGAACTTGACTTGACCCAGCCTCATACACCCCTCCTCTCCACTCTCACCCCATAGTAGCTATCACCTTTATCAATGTATTCACTATGTCACCCCTCACCACAAACCAATATCCCTGTCCCTATTCTTAGCACTGTACTTCCACTCTATCCAGTATCAACCTCATCCCTCCTAAATCCTAACAGCCACCCACACTATACTTACCTATGTTCCCACACTATGCTGAGTGCATTTTATCGTGGCACGAGCATTAAGGTAGTTGACATGTCTTTGATACAGCAGACCCTTTATTTGGCACGTTTTCTATGGTTGGATGTCCTCCCTATGACCAGCCACTTTACAGAGTGTACAAGGTGCATTTATGGTGTAGATCACCAACACTAGGGAGGTTGTCATGTCTTTGTCACAACTGAAGAGACCATATTTTTTCCTCTTTTATATTCTCTTCTTTCTACTAACTTCTCTCTCTTTTCTTTCCTGAAGAAGGGCTATTATGTTTCTATGTTTTCTCTTTCAATCTCTTCTCACTTCTCTTTCTTCATCAGCCTGAAAGGTTTATAAATCTGGGCATTGAACCACCAAAAGGAGTGTTGCTTTTCGGTCCTCCTGGCACTGGTAAGACATTGTGTGCCCGAGCTGTTGCAAACCGAACTGACGCTTGTTTCATTCGTGTCATCGGATCAGAACTTGTACAGAAATATGTTGGAGAGGTAAGAAAATTTATTTGAAGTCAGTAAATTGAACCCTTTTGATGGTAATAAATCATCTGAAACCCTTGATTCTAAAATTGAAAAAAAAAGAAAAATCACTTTAAAGTCATTTTAAAGTGTTTACATTTATCTTAAGCCCTTCTATCATAAATTTATAAAAGAACTTCTACTGTTCCAAACACCAGCTTATTCCTTATGATACCAAACTACCTGAAACTGCTCTCTAGTTCTACAGTGGATAACTTTGTTTTAAATTGTTTATATTTACATAAAACATCCTTCCATCATAATTTAATATGTAAGAACCTTTTAAGTTATGTTACAAATACCATCTTGATAATGAAATAATTAATAATTTAAATAAATTCCTACAAATTCTTCATTAAATTATTGAAATATTGAGTGTATTTCATTAGAATTATGGTCATGAAAGAGTTAATCCCCTGGTTGAAATTTTATTCTTTTCATGACAGAATTGAAATTTATGAAATTTATCTTGACAGGGTGCACGAATGGTTCGTGAACTTTTTGAAATGGCGAGAACCAAAAAAGCTTGCATTATTTTCTTTGATGAAATTGATGCTATTGGAGGTAAGGATTGGCGAAACAATTTACACAATTTACTTGTTTTTTTCCACCAATTTTATATTTAAAGACATTCCAGCCATGATTGGCCTAGTAGTTAGAATATTGGACTCAGGATCATAAGGTTGTGAGTTTGATTCCTGGACTGAGTAACATGTTGTGTTCTTGTACAAGATACATTATTTCATGTTGCTACAATTTTTATATGCTGCGAAGACAAACATTTATTCAAACAGTTTTATATCATCATGTATGTATAGACCAGTAACTCCTGGAATCATATGGGTGCCAGAGTGACATATGGCATTTATTGGGCATTTTAAACCTGGCAAAACACAGCTGATATATGCAATCCAACCAATAACAAACCGGTGAAAGTGTTGCTGCATAATCAGAACTGGCTGAGTTGGTAGAGCATCTGACAAAATGTTTTGCTGCATATGTTGCCTCATTATGGTCTGAGTTCATATCCTGCTGAGGTAAACTTTTCTGTTGATCTTTTCGGGGTAGGATTGGTAGAGCATTGGACATCATGCTTTATGTCATATAGTTATGGCCTTTTACGAGGTTGATAAAATAAAGTACCAGTAATGCACACGGGTTGATTTAATCGACTTTCCTTTTCCCCCAAATTTAGCTTTGTGGCTAAATCAGAAACCATTATTATTATTATGTTTTTTGTCAGTTTGGCTTTATCATGTATTTGAAATGTTTCACTTGGTAACTTTGTCTCTCCTCCCTGTGTGTAGGTGCTCGCTTTGATGATGGGGCTGGTGGAGATAATGAGGTACAGCGTACCATGCTGGAACTCATCAACCAGCTGGATGGTTTTGATGCCCGGGGGAATATTAAGGTACTGATGGCTACCAACAGACCAGATACCCTCGACCCTGCTCTCATGAGGCCTGGACGTTTAGATCGGAAGATAGAGTTTGGACTACCTGACCAGGAAGTAAGTACAACCATATAGTGATGTACTGTCCTATAATACCATATAGTGATGAACTACCATTGTCTGGGCTAGTGTATTGTATTGTATTGAGAAGGGCATGCATGAACCCTTAATCTTTGATGGAGTTGTAGGGGCATTTTGTGAGACATACATTTGTTGGCCCCTTAAACCTTTCAGAGCCCACCTCTCTCCAAGTCTGAATAGCGCTGACAGTGATAAAGAGGTGTGGCAGAAGAATCGAAGACTCAGCCCTGGGCTGGTAATTTTTTAATTTTTTATTGACCTTGAAATGATGAAAGGCAGGGTTGACCTTGGTGGGATTTGTTATTGTTAATTAAGTAGTGTTATGACTAATTAAGTAGTGTTATGACTAATTATGTAGTGTTAGGACTAATTATGTAGTGTTATGACTAATTATGTAGTGTTATGACTAATTAAGTAGTGTTAGGACTAATTAAGTAGTGTTATGACTAATTATGTAGTGTTAGGACTAATTATGTAGTGTTAGGACTAATTAAGTAGTGTTAGGACTAATTATGTAGTGTTATTGTTAATTAAGTAGTGTTATGACTAATTAAGTAGTGTTATGACTAATTATGTAGTGTTAGGACTAATTATGTAGTGTTATGACTAATTATGTAGTGTTATGACTAATTATGTAGTGTTAGGACTAATTAAGTAGTGTTAGGACTAATTATGTAGTGTTAGGACTAATTATGTAGTGTTAGGACTAATTATGTAGTGTTAGGACTAATTATGTAGTGTTAGGACTAATTATGTAGTGTTAGGACTAATTATGTAGTGTTAGGACTAATTATGTAGTGTTAGGACTAATTATGTAGTGTTAGGACTAATTATGTAGTGTTATGACTAATTATGTAGTGTTATGACTAATTAAGTAGTGTTAGGACTAATTATGTAGTGTTATTGTTAATTAAGTAGTGTTATGACTAATTAAGTAGTGTTAGGACTAATTATGTAGTGTTAGGACTAATTATGTAGTGTTAGGACTAATTATGTAGTGTTAGGACTAATTATGTAGTGTTAGGACTAATTATGTAGTGTTAGGACTAATTATGTAGTGTTATGACTAATTAAGTAGTGTTAGGACTAATTATGTAGTGTTAGGACTAATTATGTAGTGTTAGGACTAATTATGTAGTGTTATGACTAATTAAGTAGTGTTAGGACTAATTATGTAGTGTTAGGACTAATTATGTAGTGTTAGGACTAATTATGTAGTGTTAGGACTAATTATGTAGTGTTATGACTAATTAAGTAGTGTTAGGACTAATTATGTAGTGTTAGGACTAATTAAGTAGTGTTAGGACTAATTATGTAGTGTTAGGACTAATTATGTAGTGTTAGGACTAATTATGTAGTGTTAGGACTAATTATGTAGTGTTAGGACTAATTATGTAGTGTTAGGACTAATTATGTAGTGTTAGGACTAATTATGTAGTGTTATGACTAATTAAGTAGTGTTAGGACTAATTATGTAGTGTTATTGTTAATTAAGTAGTGTTATGACTAATTAAGTAGTGTTATTGTTAATTAAGTAGTGTTATGACTAATTAAGTAGTGTTAGGACTAATTAAGTTGTGTTATGACTAATTAAGTAGTGTTAGGACTAATTATGTAGTGTTAGGACTAATTATGTAGTGTTATTGTTAATTATGTAGTGTTAGGACTAATTAAGTAGTGTTATAACTAATTATATAGTGTTATTAATGGATTTTAGCTTGTTAATTTGTTATGTTCCGGAGTGTGGTGTGGTGGGAAATTATATATTATCAACAGGTTCATCGTTGAGAATATTTACCAAGGAGGCACATGGCTTAGTGGTTAGAGCATTGGCCTTGCAATCGAAAGGTTGTCAGTTCAATTCTCAGACCGGGTGATGTGTTGTTTCCTTGAGCAAGACACTTTATTTCACATTGCTCCAGTTTACTCAGCTGTAGAAATGAGATGATAGGGACTGGGGTCCATATCATTCCACTGCAAAGTGGTCGTGGAGGTGCCACGGCAAAAAAGCGCCCAGCACTCACTGTAAATGAGGTTGGTGTTAGGAAGGGCATCCAGCTTTAGAATACAAGCCAGAATCAGTTCCTGTCCCACCCTTGCAAGCAGGGAAAAGCAATGTCTCCAAACACGGAAGAACCAAACTCCCACTGTCATTGCCTCCATCTCTCTCGCCCTCCCCATCTCTGTGTGTTATGAATGGAGAAGGCGTTTCCCTGGAGGATGGTAAGGGAGATGCGCTGGAAGAGCCATTTCATCTCATGAAGCTCACACCTGCGGCTAGCCAGCTCAGCGCCTATTATGGTAAGTAGGGAGGTAGCCCTGGGGCCAAGGACACCAGAGGTTTCCACTGGCAGGGGTAGCTAGGTCAGTGCCTAAGGTGGGTAGTAGGGAGGTAGCCCTAGGGCCAATGACACCAGAGGCTTCCACTGCCAAGGGCACAACCGCAAACCTGTCGGAGAGTGACCAATACTTGGAGAGTTTGCCCTTTTCTGCCCAAAGTGCAGCAGAACCTGGGTTAGTCGCAGATTGCGGCTGGAGAAAGTGTCGCTGCAAGTGGCATCCCAGATGAGGGGTTTGCCACTGCGGAACGGGAAGATGGTCATACCGTCTGGCCTTCTGCCGTCTCCTCAGTCCAGCCCCACCGGCTCGAGCTGGGAGGGGAAGCCTGCAGCATCCAAGCCATGCTTTATGACCTTGTTGAGGACAGCATGTTGTGGAAGGTGGCCGGGTGGAGGCCGAAAGAGTCTATGGTGGATCTTCAGCAACATTAGTGTAGCTTGCAGATCCGGAGACCAGGCTTCAAGGAAACACTGATGCGCAGGCTATCGTTATCCAGCTGCGAGCCAGTGGAGAAGGAGGGTAAGACATGGAGCCAGGCGAAAACAGGCAAGGCGGTGCTGGTCGAGCTAGCGCGTTAGCCTCTCTGAGGCCAGGCTGCACTGGATGGCATCCCAAATGCTTTGGGGGGGGGGACTTGAGAACAGCAGAGGGAGAAGGACAAGGGTGAAGTCCCAGCCAGTCCCATGTCTCGCAGGTGGCCTCACGTTGCCTGATCACAGGATTCCATTGTGTTAAGTTGTGTTATTTTTTACAATTTGTAAGTCTTAATAATCTTTCTGTTTTTTGCAGGGACGAACTAACATTTTCAAAATTCATACTAAATCAATGAGTGTTGAAAGCGGTATTCGGTATGATTTAATGGCTAGACTTTGTCCCAACAGCACCGGTACGTAGCACACTTGGTTGTTTTCTAATCATCATCATCATCATCATTCTGTAGCCTTTCAAGGGCCAAGGTAATGTTTCTAGTATTGGTGCCCTCCAGTAAATCTATGAAAAGCTAATAATGTAGGCTAGCCAGGATTTTTCACTTCTCTAACTCTTGCTTTTCTATTGCAGGTGCTGAAATACGCAGTGTTTGCACAGAGGCCGGCATGTACGCTATCCGAGAGCGAAGAAAATCTGCAATGGAGGAAGATTTCTTGAAAGCAGTCAACAAAGTGATCAAAGGATTGGCTAAATTCAGTGCCACACCAAGATATATGACATATAATTAAAACTATTATCTGACATGTAATTAAAGGTGTATCATAATTATATATGTCTTTCTCCGTCACTCTAACACATTCTCCTTCTCTCTCACTTTCAAGTGTATTATATTTTAAGCTTAAATTCTTTTTTTCCAAATTGTTTTCTTATAAGATTATGTCAAAACTCCTTCACATCAATATTTGCTGAATAAAATATATTGGTAGTTTATTATATATTAATATTTGAAAGAATTGTTCATGTGTCAGACAAAAGGCTTTGCATATTTGTTCCTGCTCTTTATATTCTGATTTCTAGTACTGCCCAAGGTCAACTTTGACTTTTATCCTTCCAGGGTTGATAAAATAAAGTACCAGTCAAATACTGGACTCGATATAACCAACTTTTCCCTTCCCACAAATTGTAGTCATTGGAGGCACATGGCTGAGTGGTTAGAGCATTGGCCTTGCAATCGAAAGGTTGTGAGTTCAATTCTCAGACCGGGTGATGTGTTGTTTCCTTGTGCAAGACACTTTATTTCACATTGCTCCAGTTTACTCAGCTGTAGAAATGAGATGATAGGGACTGGTGTCCCTATCATTCCACTGTAAAGTGGTCGTGGAGGTGCCACGGCAAAAAAGCATCCAGCACTCACTGTAAATGAGGTTGGTGTTAGGAAGGGCATCCAGCTGTAGAAATCAAGCCAGAATCAGTTCCCGTCCCACCCTTGCAAGCAGGGAAAAGCGGACGTAAAAGAAATGATGAAATGATGAAGGCTGGTGAATTGACAGAATCATTAGAGACACATGGCTTAGTGGTTAGAGTATTGGGTTTGCAATCGAAAGGTTGTCAGTTCAATTCTCAGACCGCGTGATGTGTTGTTTCCTTGAGCAAGACACTTTATTTCACATTACTCCAGTTTACTCAGCTGTAAAAATGAGATGATAGGGACTGGGGTCCCTATCATTCCACTGCAAAGTGGACGTGGAGGTGCCACGGCAAAAAAGCACCCAGCACTCACTGTAACTGATGTTGGTGTTAGGAAGGGCATCCAGCTGTAGAAATCAAGCCAGAATCAGTTCCCGTTGCACCCTTGCAAGCAGGGAAAAGCGGACGTAAAATGATGATGATGATCAGACAAAATACCATTGCAGTATTACATTGTATCTCTTGATGTTCTTAGTTCAAATTCTGGCAAAGTCAATGTCACCTTTCATCATGTAGGGGGTTGATAAACAGAATAATTAGAGCATCAGGTGAAAATGTCTTGAGGGAAAATAGTACCAATGATTAATCTATTATTATTTAAAACCATGTATCTAATGTATACATGTAGCCTAGGATGCTATTTAAAACCATGTATCTAATGTATACATGTAGCCTAGGATGCTATTTAAAAACCATGTATTTAATGTATACATGTAGCCTAGGATGCTATTTAAAACCATGTATTTAATGTATACATGTAGCCTAGGATGCTATTTAAAACCATGTATTTAATGTATACATGTAGCCTAGGATGCTATTTAAAACCATGTATTTAATGTATACATGTAGCCTAGGATGCTATTTAAAACCATGTATTTAATGTATACATGTAGCCTAGGATGCTATTTAAAACCATGTATTTAATGTAGACATGTAGCCTAGGGTGCTATTTAAAACCATGTATTTAATGTAGACATGTAGCCTAGGGTGCTATTTAAAACCATGTATTTAATGTAGACATGTAGCCTAGGATGCTATTTAAAACCATGTATCTAATGTAGACATGTAGCATAGGATGCTATTTAAACCCATGTATTTAATGTATACATGTAGCCTAGGATGCTATTTAAAACCATGTATTTAATGTAGACATGTAGCCTAGGATGCTATTTAAAACTGTATTTAATGTAGCCTAGGATGCTATTTAAAACCATGTATCTAATGTAGACATGTAGCCTAGGATGCTATTTAAAACCATGTATCTGATGTAGACATGTAGCCTAGGATGCTATTTAAAACCATGTATCTAATGTAGACATGTAGCCTAGGATGCTATTTAAAACCATGTATCTGATGTAGACATGTAGCCTAGGATGCTATTTAAAAGCATGTATTTAATGTAGACATGTAGCCTAGGATGCTATTTAAAACCATGTATTTAATGAAGACATGTAGCCTAGGATGCTATTTAAAACCATGTATTTAATGTAGACATGTAGCCTAGGATGCTATTTAAAACCATGTATTTAATGTAGACATGTAGCCTAGGATGCTATTTAAAACCATGTATTTAATGTAAACATGTAGCCTAGGATGCTATTTAAAAGCACACAGCCCATCGTCAGGTGGTGGTGCCACAATAAACCCCACAGGTGATCATGGTTCTAGGACAACCTTCACTCTAAGATGACATCTGGTATACCACAGGGATCTGCTCTTGGATGCCAACTTAAAGAATGTGAGGAAATATGCAGATGACATCAAGCTGTACCTTGAGATAAAAAGGACAGATCCTGAACACTAGATCTTTCCTGCAATCAGACCTGGACAATGCAACAATGGATTATTGACTGGCAACTCAAGTTGGCTGTGGACAAATGTGCCACCATGCATTTTGGGAGGAAAAACCCAGCGTCCACATACTCCACAACCCTAATATCAAGAAGTCTTCTTGTGAACGTGACCTGGGCATTACTGTCAGCAGCGATTTGCATTGGACAAAACACATCTCTAAAATTGTCAAGAAGGCTGAGGGTGTCTTAGCATCACTCAGCAAGACCTTTGTCAGCTGCTCTCCAGCTATCCATATAACGCTATATGTACCTATGGTGTACCCACACTTAGAATTTGCATCACCAGTCTTGCTCAGAATATCAATCTGGAAACTGTTCAGAGACGTGCAACCAAGCGAATACCCTCCATCAGGTATCTACCATACTCTGAACACCTTGGTTCTCTGGACATGGATACATTGAAACTCTGACATCTGGCAACTGACTTGCTAAACACCCACAAGATTACGAACCATCTTTCCAACAACAACCCTGAGTACCTTTTTGAATTCCATGTGTTTAACACATGTAGGCATACCTACAAAGTCAGAAAACAGCACAGCTCCCATGACTTTTGGAAATATATTTTCATGCTCTGAGTTGCTGAAGCATGGAACAAACTACCTGCATCAGTTATTAGCTGTCGAGACACTGCATCCTTTAAAATCTTCATGGAACAAATTACCTGCATCAGTTGTTAGCTGCCGAGACACTGCATCCTTCAAAACTTCCATACTTCCCGATATTCGCCAACACTACACATGATATTCCCACTCCATACACACACGCACACATGTATATCATGACTCATACACTGTTCACTTCCCTGACATTTGTACGTTATTCTATGTACTATATATGCACCTTTGATGAGTTGTAGTGCACCTGAGAACTGTACACTAATTTTCATTATTTTATTTTAAATAAATTCATATTGAAAAAAAAAAAGAAAGATTCAACGGTGACTATCTATCTATCTATCTATATAATACTAAACATTTCTGATTGATTGCTTGTCTGTTATGTAATACAGCCAAAAAGGCGCATAATGGGAAAATACTTTGAAAGGAAGTTGACCCTGAAATGGAATAAGACAAGTTTCACGTAAATCAGAGCACGGGTTCCCGATATGAGGTTTTCTAGGTACCTTCATAAACAGAGAGAGAGAGCTGGTAGTGCTGTTGTGTATATATATATATATATATATATATGAGTGTGTGTGTCTATGACCAGTGTATATAGATCACAGCAGCCACATATATACATACACATACATATATATATACGCACACACATATAATAATATAATGAAATATTGTGTACAGTGCTCAGGTGCACTACAACTCATCAAAAAGTGTATGTATAGTACATAGGGTAATGTACAAACATCAGGAAAATGAACAGTGCATATACACATAATAATGAAATTATTGTGTAAAGTGCTCAGGTGCACTACAACTCGTCAAAGGTGCATGTATAGTACATAGAATAATACACAAATGTCAGGGAAGTACATGTGTGTATGTGTTAGCTGTAGTGTTGGCGGATCTCGGGAAGCATGGAGGCCTTAAAGGATGCAGTGTCTCGACAGCTAACAACTGATGCAGGTATATCATCATTTCATCATTTCATTTTACGTCCGCTTTTCCCTGCTTGCAAGGGTAGGACGGGAACTGATTTTGGCTTGATTTCTACAGCTGGATGCCCTTCCTAACACCAACCTCATTTACAGTGAGTGCTGGGTGCTTTTATGTTGTGGCACCTCCACGACCACTTTGCAGTGGAATGATATGGACCCCAGTCCCTATCACCTCATTTCTACAGCTGAGTAAACTGGAGCAATGTGAAATAAAGTGTCTTGCTCAAGGAAACAACACATCACCCAGGCTGAGAATTGAACTCACAACCTTGCGATTGCAAGGCCAATGCTCTAACCACTAAGCCATGTGCCTCCACATATATATATGGGCCTTCCAGTTTCATTTCACATTATATACATGTCTGTGTATATTTTAATTATTCAAAAATTATTTTTAAGTGAACATGACCCAATGGGTGACCGGTGGTCTAGTATAACAATAAAATTGTTATTGTAAATCACGTTTATAAATTTTCAATTTAAGAAAAGTAACTCTATTGTTTCTGTTTAAGAGTTATTGGTGCTGAAGGGAGTTGTCTCCCTTATTAAACTGACTGGTAATTGTGTAAAAGTTTTAGATTTTAGACCTTTGAAATTTTATTAAACTGACAAAGTTGGCTTAAAAACAGAGATATGAAAAAGAAAGATAAAAACAAAAGTAAGTAATGAGAAAAAAAAGAGGGAAGTGGTAAAGAAGGGCAGCTATGGCTGTATGGGAAAGTAGGACTATAAATGCCATAAATGAGAGAAAAAAGCAAGAACTTTTGGGCCACAGGAGAAAGTGTTCTGGGCCTAGGGTGGGGTGGTGTTTGGGTTGCGCCCCGTCGACAAGACTGCAAAGGAATTTCCACGGCCAATGGCCAGCGACACCCACTGCAGCAGCCACCTCACCTCCTGGGGCTCCTTCTACAGACGGGCTGGAGAATACATTGCCCCGGAGTACGGCGAAGGAGACGCATCTGTCGGCGGCCAACTCCGCTCCGATAGCAGTGAGTAGGGATGTGTGAGGGGACCAAGAACTCCGGAGTCTCCACAACTACAGGCTCTACCATAAACCTAAAAGAAGGGTTGTTTTACTATTCTGAATTATTTTTATTATCTATTGTTCAAATCCTGCCGAGGTTAACTTTGCCTTTCATCCTTACGGGGTCGATAAAATAAGTACCAGTAATGCACTGGGATAATTGCTGGCCTTGTGCCTAAAGTAGAAACAATTATCTATTGAAAATTAAGGGCGGCGGATTGGCAGTATCGGTAGAGGGTTGGACGCCATGCTTTGCAGCATAGAGTTACGGTCCTTTATGATCTGAGTTCAAATCCTGCCGAGGTTAACTTTGCTTTTCATCCTTACGGGGTCGATAAAATAAAGTATCAGTCACGCACTGGGGTTGATTTAATCGACTTCCCCTTCCCCCAAAATTGCTGGCCTTGTGCCTATATAAGAAACCATTATCTATTGAAAGTTATCATTCATTAAATAGTGTTATAAATTAATACTTATAAATTATAAAATATTATTAATGATTATTAATTAATTATATATAAAAGTTATTTGTTATTCTTATTTATTCAGATTGTGTGTAGAGAGAGTTACATTTTTAATAAGAAGGTAGGGATTTATATAATATATAATGGAGTAATTAGTATTATATACACTGTTGTCAGCTATTTAGTGTTATATATTATTTTAGTAGTTTATATATTATTTAAATAGTTTATTTATTTGGTTATGAAGAACAATTAGATTTGTATTAGGTGAGAGATCTAGGAAGGAGTTTGTTAATATATATATATATATATGAAATGGTGATAGTTTGATAATTAAGAAAGAATATCGGACAGGATATAGGTTGGTGTGGTTTGTTTTAAGTTAAGGTATCTATAGTTAAGTTAAGGTATATTATATAATTACAGAAAGCTAAAGAAATACACATAAAGGTAGTAGTAATATAGTAATATATCTGACATTGTTATATATTAGCTATTTGGTTTGAAATAGTGGAAAGAATATCTGTGGTAGTGTGGACAAATGGAACATATCTCTGATTTTCTATTTAGTAGGTTGAGATTAGAATAAATAGTAGTGCGAGACTCAAGAAGGCAAAGGTTACAGAATTTGTTAGGTGGTTTATAAGAAGGGGCTTTAGCTATCACTCCCCATTCTAGGGTATATGGTAGGGAGGGGTAGAGGTGGAAGGATTCCTTGATCAGTTTTGATACGTAGACTTCATGTCGTCGATTTGGATTGTAGTGAGTTAAAGAGAATTAAATTGTTTATAGTGGGAGTGACGGAGAGAGAGAAAGAGAGAGAGGGAGATATAGAGAGATAAATATATATATAAAAAAAATAAAATAAAGAAGGAGGGGGGGGGGGGGGAGAAAGAAGAAGAGAAAAGATAGCCAAAAAGGGGAGAGAAGAAAGGAAGAAAACGAAAAGAAATAGAAAAGGAATGAAGGAGAAGGGAGGGATATAGGTATTGATTTTTGTGGGTAATTAAAGGGGTTAGATACAATAAGAGGGTAGAAAGTCTAAGTATATGCAGTTTGTCAGGTGGTAGTAAGAGGTTAAGGGTTCGATTTGCACTTGTAGTGCGAACACTTTTCTTTGAGTCTATGGTTACAATAAATTGATCTTTCGATTTTATTGTTGAGTAACTTATTCTTCGAACTCAAAATGTGGAACAGCTCAAGGTCATATAATCGACAGCTTCTCATACCACTCCGATATGGGGGCGTGTTCGATAATTTTTTCCACTTCAGA